>JBAMMX010000013.1:16858788-17458788 GCA_037126225.1 Dillenia turbinata
GAGTTATACAATAGATTGGAGACTTGAGATGAAGAAAGAAATCTAAAATTATCAAGCTTAGGGAGAAAAAAGGAAAATCTAAATGATGTTAGATGTATTAAGAGAGAGGCTATTAATATACTTATATAAACGAAGATATAAGAAAAGCGTTAGAAAAATTATTTTGACAATCTATTTAATATTTGAAAGTAAATAGGTATAAAAAATATCACATAATACTGTAGATGAGATTAACTAAAGATTTTAAATGTAATATTCATCCCCATGAAATAAAGACCTAAAGAAAATGAAGAATAACAAAATCATTGGATTTGATGGTATTTTTATTAAAGAGCTAAAAATATTTGGGTGTATTTGACATAATAATGTTAACTATTTCCAACCAAATTTGAAATAAAAATATGTAAAACATAGAAAACACTTATGTCTCACTATATAAGAATAAATGAGACATACAAAATTGTTCAAATTACTAGAGAAATTAAAATTCATGAATCACACCTTGAAGTTATGGGAGAAACATATAGAGTATAGATTAAAGCAGGAGAATAAGTATGTTTGAATATAATTTTAATTTTTGTCGAATGATCCACTCCTTAAACAATTCACTTGTTTAGACAGTTGATAGAAATATTTTGAAACTGATATAAAAACCTTAATATGGTATTCATTGATTTAGAGAAAAGCATAATAGGTTCTGGTACGTATTGTGGTGGGCAGTAAAAAAGATTTCTTTAAAATACATTAATTTTACTAAGAATATATGAAAAAGTCGTGACTAATGCCCATGATTTGGTAATTGCTGTCCGCGGTCGACTCCGTCAAAGTTCGACATTAAAGTAATAAATACTTATTTGCAATAACGATAGTTGAAATCACAAAAAATATTCGAAATGAAATATAAGGTATGTTCTTTTCTCATATGATATTGTATTGATTGATGGAAACTAAAGAAAGTAATACTAAATTAAATTATAAGCCATAATACAATTTCCGAATTTAGATAAAGCCGGTCAAAACTAAATATACGATGTAGATTTAATAAGTCTATTAGGATAATAAAAACGATGAATTAGAAAGAAATATCAAAAAGTGAATGATTAAGATATCTTTATTTCATCATTAAAACGATATACTATTATAATTGGGGATATGAATAATAAATTAATTGGGTTGGATAAAGTAAAGAAAGATATCTTGGTAGGATTATATAATCACATGATACTATTACATTCAAAAGAAAATTTTATGGAATTATAGTAAAACTTTAGCTATTTATATTGTTATTGCTAATTAAATTAAATAATGAGTATAAAATGCCTATATGAAATAAGAATATTTAGGTAGATATGTAGCAAAACTAGTAAAATAGTATTAAAATGACATATGAGTTGAGAATTAGACCTTAATTTAACAGATAAATAGGAAAGTATCATTTGAGATGATTTGAACATGTGTAATAAAAATTCCAGGCTACCTATCAAGAAAGTGAATTTATTATCTACTAAAAATTTAGTAAGGCAAAAAAATATTTTGTTAAAAATTTAGATGTGAATATCCGTAAAGACATAATAGTTATAGATTAAGTGCGAGGAGATGATCTTAGATAAAAATAAATGGTGTAGGAGAATCCCACTAGGTCTGTCAATATTTTTTTTAATATTTACCTCTCAAATGATTGATTTCGAATTTTAAAATAAAAAACTTAAGTTATTGTTATTGTTTTATTTATAGATATAATTTATAACTATTGTATTGGTCTTTAAAGACTTTGATTTCTTTATAAAATAAAAAAATAAAATAAAATGGTCAACCGTCACAATAGATGATATGTGATTCTAATTACCCTTCATTGTTCAACTTGTGGGGCAGGGCGGTGCAGGAGATAAACAAAACAGGCAAAGCGAGCAAATGGATGTCCCATCCCAAATTTTGAAAGTGTAACCTTAAACGGGTTAAGCCAAACTTAAAGAAGAGCCAGCTAGTCATGTTGGAAAGGCAGTTATGAATGTGAAACTCAGTACCTCACTTTTATCCTTCTCATATCTCAATGACCAATTTATATTGTAACAAAAATATCATTTTTTAAAAAAATTATATTTCCTTACGTAATAGGAGTTTGTTCAGTGAGGAATGTTTCATTAAATATTATATTTTAAAATATTAATTTTTAACTTGTAACTTTGTATACTTCAAAAGTAAAAAATTAAAGATAAATTAACTCTTAACTTTGCTTGATTTTAAAAAGTAAAAAATCAAACAATTTTTTATTTTTTAAAAGAAATTATTTTTTACTTTTTCTTGAAAGAAAAGATAAGGAAAAATGGGCTTTCCCAAACATGACGCTAGTGGACCGGGACTCCAAATTAAAGAGGCGGAAAGTGGTGGTGATGGTGGACTAATAATGGTCCGTCCTACCATTTGTGACCCAGTGTCGTTTTTTGATTTTTTTAATACAATTATAATAAAAAAAAAATTAGTGAATTCGTAATTGAGAATCACAAAATCACCAATTTTAAAATATCAAAAAATCATAAAGAAATTTTTTTTCTAAAATCCCCATTTAAAAAAAATACCCCTTCATCAACTCCTTATTTCCTTTCACAGATGATAATTTTAAATGTGGATGCTCACGGAGACAAAGTACTTTTTCTTTACCTTTTTAATTTTTATTTTTAGACCGTGTGGACCGAGTTTAAAAAAGTACAGCTAAGGGTTTTTTTCCATATCCTATCATAATCGTATTGATTTTTAAATCCATTCCAAAGATACTTTTATTTTTTACTTTATACATTTTTACTTTTGCTTTTAGACCATCGTGGTTGAGTTTTTCTTTTCATGTCCCGTCTACTTCCACTCACGCTTTCTAGTGTCAAAGGGGACTTGATAACCTTCCACTCACTCTTTCTAGTATCAAATGGGAGTTCATCTGTAGTTATTTATCTAGTACTTTAGTCTCTTATAGTGCGGTAAAGATTTTTTTTCCATATCTTGACTCGAGAAGGCCATTCTTGACTCGTGAGGATCTATATTTTAACATCATTATCGGCTGGGAGTGAAGGCAGAGCCAAATTATAAAATATATTTAGATTCTATTTATATATTTCTTTTCACCCAAAAAAATTTAAATTTTATTTTTTGACAAAACATATTTTCTTTTCATTTTTACTACCTGTTAGGTATTAATTGTGCTGAATTTAAAATTTAATAAATGGTAGGTATCTTAGACCACATTTGGAAACCACCTGGTCCAAAATTAAAAAAAAAAAAAAAAAACAGAGTGTTGAGCTAGTTCATTTTACTGAATGCTTCCGTCTGTTGAGCCATAAGTTGGAAAAAGAACGACCTTAAGACACGATAAAAGCAATTTTCAGGAAACTGAAAAGCACCTAGGATTAAATAACCATAATGTCTTCCGGGTTATTTCCATAAATATTATGAAAATTTCCAAAATCTAGAAATGCAGTTTTTTTTTTTTTTTTTTTGTCTTTTACAAGTTAGTAAAGTTGATATTGTGAAAATCGACTTTAAAATCAATTTTCATAAAAGGCCCGACTTCGAATTACCCCGGATCAAGAGTATCCAAATACAATAAAATAAAATAAAATAAAATAAAATTTATCAAGAGTCGTCAAACTTCTTTACCTCACACCACTCCTTCCCTCTCCCTCTCTTTCTCCACATTAATTCTCTCTTTTCTCCCCTCTCTCATTGACACACACGTTACTTTTTCTTTTTTTTGGAACACACTCTCTCTCCTACGCATGCATGCATGGATTGCTCCTCTCTCTTTTTTTTTTTTTTGGTTTGAACACTCTCTCTCTCTTCCCCTCTCCCTCTACATGCATGCCGCCTTCCTCACCTCATTATATATAAAAATATATATAATATTATTTTATTATTTTATTAATATAAATTTTTAAAAAATTATATTATTTTTATATTAAAATATAAATTAAAGAAATTTTTTATAAAGAGAATATAAATTATTATTTTATAAATATTAAAAATAATATTAAATTTAATAAAATCTTTGTTATATAATTTAATATTATTAAAATCTTTGAAAATATTATATTATATAATTTAAAATTATTTTAATATTGTGTTATATTATTTTATAAAATATTAATGTTTTTGATATTATATTGTTCTAATATTATACTTTTTTTAAACATTTTTATTCTCATTTTTATATTTTTTTTGTTATAAAGGTATAACATAAAATTTAATGTTTATAATATAATTTATTTTAATTTATTGATTTTCTCAAGATATTTCAATTTTATTATTTATTTTAAAAATTTTTATTTAATTTGTTTATTTAATAAATTACATTATTTAAATAATAAATAATATTATAAAATAAATTACATTATAAAAAAATAAATTTTATCTTATATCCTTTTAATAAAAAATATAAAAATAAGATTAAAAAATATTAAAAAGAATAAATATTAATATAATATAATATCAAAAATTTTAATATTTTATAAAATATCTCTTTATAATATTAAAAGTTAATATTAAAATAATATTATATTATATAATATAATATTTATTTTAATATTTATAAAATAATAATTTATATTCCTTTTATAAAAACTTTTAATTTATATTTTTAATGTAAAAATAATATAATTTTTTAAATATTTTATATTAATATAATATTAGAATAATATTATATTACATTATATTTTATAATGAGGAGAGAGGGAGAGTGGCATGCATGTAGAGAAGGAGGAGAGAAGGAGTGTGTGTGTTCAAAAAAAAATCAAAAAGTAGAGTGGCATGCATGCATGCGTAGAGAGGGTATTGTGTTCAAAAAAAGAAAACAAAAGTAGTGGGTATGTTAATGGAGAGAGGAGAAAGAAGAGGTCAATGAGAGAGAGAAAGGGAGAGTCGGGCGCAGCGTGACACGAGTTGACACTCTTCGTATCGACTTTGAAGTTGATTTGTTTTGATATCAATTTCTTTCTTATTTTTTTTTTTGTATTTGGGCAATCCGATCCAGGATAGTTTGAAATCGATCTTGTGAAAATCGACTTCAAAGTGAACTTTCATAATGTCAATTTCATTAGTTTGAAAAAAAAAGAAAAAGTACGTATTTCTTAGATTTTATAAAATTTTCACAATATTTACGGAAATAATCCAATGCCCTCTCTTCTTGTACTATAAACTAATTTTTTTTTTTAACTTGCTTAAAATTTTGAAATTTCTCTCCCTCTCTCCCTCTCTCACATCTTCTTGGAACCAAACAATCATTTTTTTTAAGAATTCATTCCAATTCCAAGTTTTGTCGATATTTTTTTTCCTAAAAATTGATTCAAATTATCTTTGATCTCCTATATAAATGCATGTTGACTACACCTCCAACCTCACCTCTCTCTCTCTCTCTCTCTCTCTCAACTCACATGTACTCTTTGGTTCAAAATCTTGTCATTGATCTCCAATCACTACAACACAAAATTTTTATAATTGGGCCAAAATCGTCCCTATAAACATTAATGATCACCACAAAAATAATATAGTGACGGTCAAATGATCGTTACTAAAAATTCCGTCACAAAGAGTATTAGTAGTGTTCAATGAAAATGTCATGACTGAATAGAATTTTTCATTGTGGTAGCTCCCATATCACTAAAAAATTTATACTAATGGTGACAATTAGTGAGAATATAGTTTAGCCACTCCAAAATATGAACATTTAGTGACGACAAGAACAAGCGCCACTAAAATTTTTTTCATTTAGTGCCAGTCGATTGGAGTCACCACCGATTGTATTTGACATTTAGTGACGTTGTCTTTGACCGCCACTAAAAAGCTTGAAGTTGTAGCCTGTATTTTTAGTGACAGCTACTTGGCCGCTACAAAAAGTGATTATAATTGACTAAATCGACTCATCGTTACAAGTTTTTTTGTGGCCAACTTTAGCCTAACATTATCAAGAATTTGAATATTGTTTATTACATTTTCGTTTTTTCAAATATTCAATCCCATTAAAAATATAAAAATGGAAATTCAATTCTGAAATATACTCAATACCACTAAAAAGTAAGAATATAATTTCACTAATTATACGGACGCTAGTAAAGGGCTATGCCAGCAGTCAAATGACCACTAGTATAGGTCTGAACATTTGCCAGTAGTCTCCTGGCCGCTGGCATAGGTCGACTACTTGCATCAATTTCTGTAATGTTGGCTTAACTGTCAATGTAACTTAATTGTATTATAAATTATTACAATATTGTAAAACCAATTCCAAACTTTTGCTGGTTTACACAACAAGAGATTTCAACAAATTGTAAAAGTTTCACCCTTGAAATTAAATGACATAGTTTATACAAATTCATTACAAGTTCCTACAACATTGTAAACCATTTCCAAACTTTTGCACATTTATAAAAATCCCAGACTTGGTGAAAATGAAAAGTAGAAACATGAACAACATAAAGGAGCTGAATCTAAGAGTACTTCTACTTTGTCACCCTAATTATACAAATATCACTGTATCAACCGAAGATAGTAGATTTGTGTAATCCTTAACTAATAGATATTCAAACTAAAATGGAATCACTATCATAGATTGTTTGGGAAGAACCATTAAAAACCTCATCTTGCAAGCTTTGAAGTTTATCCAAGAGACCAAATCCACTCCTCTAGCCATACATTTTGTTCTCTAACAAAATTTGTCGTTCCAATGAATATGCAAGTAATTGAAATTGTAATGCATACCATCCCATGAAATTTTACTCTTCTTTTTCTCGTCCTACGTAGATTGCTATTTGTATTCATCATACATCTAGGTGGACACAATAACACCCAAATCTTCATCTCCTCTGTGACCTCCAATGCCCATTCTAGAGATTGAAACCTGGCCAACAATGTAAAGATCCTACTAAACTTGAAAGATGAACTACTATAAAGGCACATTGATAGATAAGAAAAACATATATAGTTTTCACCTCCGTTAGAATTAAAGGAGTCTTCTTGTGATTGGTGCGCATTATGAGTACATGAAACCTAATAATAAAAAAACGGATGACTGTTACATTTTAAGGAAAGTATCACTACAAAAATTTTGATAATAAGATAGTATATATATTATATACCAAAAAAGACAGAGTTTATATCATACGACTATTTTTTACCATATGATAGCTCCTTTTGAATACCTTGCCAGTCATTGCATTGGCCAATGGTTGTTAACAACATGAAATATAAAATTTCACAAAATTTCTAAACATGAATTTTGCATTTCAAATTAAGGATATGCAATTAAAAGCATCAGCATAAATTGAAGCTGATTGGAACAAATAGTGCAAATAATCATATAACATAAACGAGAGAGAGCGAGAGAGAGAGAGAAAGAGAGAGAGAGCACCTGTCCTGTAAGTATGAATTGTACTTCTGACTTGTTGGTATAGCAATCAACCACCACCTGATAAAGTAGGAACTAGAAAAAGGTAGCAAAATAACAACCAGATTATATATTATGAATAGCAGCAAAATAACACCTACTTTAAAAAAAAAAAAAAAAAAAAAAAAAAAAAAAAATACGTGGCTAGCACTATTGCTTCTCGGCGGCTTTCCACTACATACAAGCTCACAATATCTTTAAACTAAGTATGAAGGGTTCATTCTCCACTTAGTATGGGGTTAGAGGGGGGTGCACGCACATATAAGCAGACTTCTCTTATATTTTTGTAAAGAGACTATTTTCACGCCATTATAATCGACAGATTACCGATGAAAATTTAGCGAAGGAATTAATTCATACGCTTAATCCATCACAAATTAGCGACGAGATTGTGACGGTCTTTGTTACCGTTAGTAAATAACCATTGTTATTCAGTCGTTGATTTTTGTGGGAAACTCAATAATCACCGATGGATTATCGACAGAATGGTTTGTAGTGATTTGTTTTTTCACTTGTGTAACTGTCGGTAAAGTGCTATCATTAGCACGAATTAGCGTCGATTCTATTTCTTGACGAAAAAGTTCCATCCTTGTTCTTTCGAATAATTAGTGACAGAAATAGACCGTCATTAATTTTAACGAGATAACTTTCAACGACACTTTCAGCGACGGAAAAATTCGGTCGCTAAAGGTTATCAGCGATGGATTTCTTTGTTTTAGTGACGGTTTTTTCCATCGCCGAAGACGGTTTTCTTGTAGTGCAACACAAGTGTACGAGGCAACAAAGTTTATTGAGAAAAACATCTTAAAATAGGGTTAAAAGCAAATTCGTTTTGAAGTGTTAAATACCGAGGGTCTAAAATAGAATAATTATCCCTTCTTAAAATAGAATAATAAACTAAATTAATATACTTAATTTTAAATAGAAAAATATTAAATTTGAACTTTCTAGCAAGAGGAAAATTAAAAGAAATAGAGAGAAAGAGACAGAGATAGAGACAGAGACGGAGACGGAGATGGAGAAATATATAAATTAAATTAGTTTTTGTATAGAGAAAATTTTAATTTAATTTTTTTAAAAGAGAAAATTAAAATTTATATCTTTAAAGAAATAATAATTTTGAATAATTTATTTTTTAAGAGAGAAAAATAATATACTTATTTTTAGAGAAAAAATAAATTTGATTTTTTTAAAATAGAAATCTAACCAATTTGCTTAAAGAAAAAATATGAATCAAATTGATTTTTTTAAAGAGAAAAAGTATATTTGGTTTAGAGAGGGAAAAATGAATTTAGTTTTTTTAGAGTAAGAAAATTTAAACTTAATATATTTAGAGAGATTGAATTTAAAATAAATTAAATTATATTTGTGTGACAAAGTTTAACTATTTAAATGAATTGGATACAAATATGATCTTAGAATTGGTTTACTAACGTGGTATATATTGTGGTTTATAATTTTTTTAAAAAAATGTGATGGGTAGAGAGTTGTGCTTTTTGTGTTTTTCGATTAATATAACATTAACCCAAAAAAAAACGTAATAAGTTTTTCACAAGTGTTGAAAAGCGATTTAATTATTATATTTTTTCTCAACCTTAACGCTTCCCTTCCTCTTCCTCTCATCTCCTCCTTCCCTCCTTGCTCTTGGCATTTCGCATACATATCAACAAGAGCATTACCTATAGCAATATCTTCTATCTGTAGCTGTATCCCAAGGGCATGCACTGATCTTCCTAAATTTAGACTCCCCGATTGTGCACTTGCTGAAAGAACACTTGCAGCAGTGGTAGAATTAGGCAAGAAGCCATCACACTTGCCCTTGTAAACGGCTTCAAAGCCTGAGTAGGATGGCCACTTTGACAACAAGAAGCCATCACAGTTGCCCTTTATAAACAGCTTCAAAGCCTCAGTATGATGGCTACTTTGACTGTATCCAACAATCATTGTAGTCCATGAGACAAGATTAATACATCATAACTCATCAAACACTGAACAGGCATCTTTAATGACTGCACCTTTAAAATACATGTCCACTAAAGCCATTACTAAGCAAAAATTAAAATCAATTCCTCTCTTAATTGCGTACCGGTAAGCCCAATTGCCCTGATGCAATGCTCCCAACTTTCCACATGATGTCATTAAAAAGCCTAAAGTATATTGATTACTTTTAAGTAGCGCTTCTCTCAACCTACTGAACAAAATCAACCCTTCTTTAGAAATATCATTCTGCACATAACTTGCAATCATTGAAGTCCAAGAGACCACATTATGGTCAACAATCTCATCAAAAACCTCATGAGAACACCCAATCTTGCCACAGTTAGCATACATATTATTGATAGTGCCAACGTAGGGGCAGTTATATTATGAATTTCAAAAGTAAAGTACCCACTCTCTCTCTCCACTAACTACCCACTCTCTCTCTCCACTAACTACCCCCTCTCTCTCTCTCTCCTATTTTGACTCAAAAGGACTCTTATTCTAATTGAAGACTCTTACGTGAAAGCATAACAAAATAGAGAGAATATACATCTTTGCTAAGAGAGGAAAGATCACCATTTTAGAGTCAGAATAATTGTTGAGTAGAACAATTATTCAGAGGTTTTCCGATCAACGTTAAATCACCGGGTTAAGGGTTAGTTCATTGTGATATTGCGGTGATAGTTCGATTACGTGACTATCATCCCGACTTCGAGAAGTTCGTGATCAGAGTTTGCAGTTTCAGAATTTTTCTGGATCACCGTTTGAGGTATATCACAAACTCAAACTTTTACGGTTCCAAAATTTTATTTTATTGCTTCCGCTGCGTGTATGAGTCACGTATATTTCTAACACATATCGACAAGCCCTATCAATACATAACTATCTGGACTTCCCATTTTCACTACATGACAATGCAACTTTCTACCCCCATCGAAATCTTCCAATTCGCAACTTGCCTTCAACATGATATAGAAAACAACATTATCATGTTCTCTATGGCATTTCCTTAAACACTTGTAAAACCTAATAATCTCCCAATGCAAATCATTTAGAAAATACCATCTTAGCATCACTTTCCAACAATCAAAATTGGATTAAATTTATTTTCATGCCATTATATAGTTAAGCAAGCAAATTAAGGAAAAAGGGCAACACAAGTTTGAGGCAACAGTAAACTTAATTAAATTAAAAGACTAATTAAAACTTATTAATTAATGAGAGGGTTTTTAGAAAACAATTCTATGGGTCGAGAATTGGATTATTGAAATTTTTATCAGAGTTTTACCTCTTACGAGAGGATATTTTGAACTTTTTTAGTAATTCATGAATTTCAATATACAATTAGAGGACATTCAAACCAAGTTCTCAAAAAGAGAGCAAGAAGGAAAAATGAAAAAAGAAAATTGAAAAATAAAAACCTTAGATTCAATTCCTTTTCCATCAAATCCCGAATTTCAACCAAATTATAAGACAAATATGAAAATAATGAAACATAATCGTAACTCGAACTCCGAAAATTTGAACTCTAATTTGTAACCAATCTAAGTTCTATGAAATGAAAAGAGAGGAAAAACTCACCGAAAGAGAATTTCAGGTAGACAATGAAGATCGAAAGGAATGCGAGCTGTACCTTCTTCTCTCACTTTGTCCGAAGCAGAGAGAGATAATACAACTAAGAGAGAGGGAGAAGAATTGAACGGAGATAAAGATGGCGATGAGGTGGATAAGAGAAGAGAGAGGGAGAGAAAGCAAACCTGACAGAGAGGTACTTCGTCAATTTGTACGGCGATGAGCCGAACTTCACTGATTTGTGATAGAGAGGTAGAGGAAGCGAAAAGAAGAGAGAACGAGATAGAGAGGAGAGAGGAGAGGAAGAGAGAACATGACTTCTAAGTTTAAACAATAACAATCTAAATCTTAATTCCAATAATTGAGATTGGTGATTTAAGAGACAAATATGAAGAAGATAAAAATAAAAATAAAAATAAAAATAAAGGTTGGTTTAATTGTGTGGATTCTTGTATACTACACATTTCTATACAAGGTTATCTCTTCATCTAAACCCTTAACTATCATATTTTTATGGATAATTTGTATCCAAATTTTTTAAAGTCTATCTCTATATTTTACTAAATTTCCTATATTTAAGTACTCGGTCCTCCTAATCGGTACGTTTTTTGAGTCTTTTCTACACATATCCAAACTATCTTAGATGACACTTTCGTATTTTATCTACAATTAAACTAATTCTAGTATATTACGAATCTCTTCGTTTCTAATTGTATCTCTTTTAGTTTTGTCAAATATCTATCTAAATATTCTCTTTTCTACTATAACTATTTTCTGTTCTTATTATTGTTTAATAACCCAATACTCAATACCATATAATAGTACATATCATATTACGGTTCTATAAAATTTTCTATTCAAATATAGTGGCATCATGTAATCAAATAGAATTTCAGATGCCTTTTTCTATTTCATTCAATTTGCTTGAATCTTATGATTCACATTTTTATTTATATTATTATTATTTTGAATGATGGAATCAAGATCTTTAAAATGTTCACTTTTTGATACATTTTTTTCCTTCTAATCTAATTATTTTTTTATCATCCCGATGATTACCGCTAAACCTATATCTCATTTACTCAATTTTCGACCGGCTCAATCTAAATTCTCTGAATTCCAACATAACTCTTCACAACTCTAATTTAACAGTAATACCCTTTTTAGTATCATCTATCAATACTATATCATCTGCAAAATGCATACATTATGATATTTCGTCCTGTATACTTTTTTTGATTTCGACTATCACTATTGCAAAAAGGATGAGACTTAAAGCCAAATCTTGGTGGAGCCCAATATTAATAGAAAAGTTATTGCTCAAACTCTCACAAGTTCTTATATTGATTATAACTCCCTGGTATATATTTCTAATAAAATTAATATATTTTAAGAAAATCCATTTATTCATCAACGTCCACCACAATATATTTCAGAGAACCCTATCATATGCTTATTCTATGTCCATGAATGCTATATTTAGATCTATCTTTTATACTTTTTATGTCTCAATCAAATATCTTAATAAGTGAATTGCTTTCGTAGTAGATTTTCTTGACATAAATTCAAATTGATTTTGAGACACATTTATTTCCAATCTCAATCCATACTCTATCACTCTCTCCCATAGATTTATGGTATGACTCATAAATTTAATTCATTTGTTATTTCGAGTAATTTTGTATGTCTTATTTATTCTTATATAGTGGTACAAGCGTATTATTCCTCCATGCTTTGGGTATTCTCTTAGTTTACCAAATTTTATTAAAGAGATTAGTTAATATTACTATACTAAATTTACCTAAACATTTTCATACTTCAATGAGAATGCTATTAGATTGTATGACTTTATCATTCTTCATTCTCTTTAAGACCTTTTTAACTTTGTGAGGATGAATCTTATGTTTAAAATCTCTATTAACATTTTTTATAGGTATTTCAATGTTTCATATACTTATTGTACTCTCAACATTAAAGAGATTATTAAAATAATTTCTCTAATATTTTTATGTTTTCATTCCTTATAAGTATCTTGTTGATTTCACTCTTAATATACTTAACAACATTTAAATCTTTTCCATTTCTCTTCCTTATTTTGACAATTTTGTAGATTTATTTTTCTTAATCTTTAGTTTTCAATCTCTTATACAGTTTATTATAGATCTTACTCTTTGATTTGTGGATAATCCTTTTTATTTATTTTTTTTGTACTTTTGTATTTTTCCTATCTATCGCTACTGCTATTACCTTTAAGGTTTCCATAACACTCGTTTGATTCGAATAACAATTTATATTGTTTTGTTTTACCACCATGACTCATTGCTTATTGAGGTCTGACCCTTAGATACACTATAAACCTCTTCATATATATTCTTAATATTAGTAGATATCTCTTTTCACATTGTTTCTGGATCATCATTAGTGGATCTATTTGTTATTTGAATTAATTTATCTCTCAAAGTCGTTACATTTTTTCCTTTTAATTTTATCACTTAATTCTTAACTTCACAAATGGACGATATTTCTTTTATCTTTTAGGCATATATATATATATTTAAAACTAGGAGTTTATACTGACTTACTACACTCTTTCCCAGTATAATCGTACAATCCTTACAGGTTATTCTATCACCTCACCTAGTGAGAAAAAAAAACTATTTGGTTAGCATTGGACCATTTTTATATGTAATTATGTGTGACTTTTTTTTTCTTGAACAAGGTGTTTACAATTACCAAATCAAATATTATGGAAAACTCTAAAATGATACCCTTGCCTCATTCCTACTACCAAATCCAAAACTTCCATATACGGTTTTGAATCCTTCATTTTTCTCTCCTATATATCTATTTAGATTTCCACTTATAAATAGCCTCTCTCCACTAGGTATTAGTACAAATTCGTCTAAATTCATCCAAAATTATTTTTTTCTAATTATATCTATATCTATTTGGAGCGTATATATACTGACTATAATAATTATGTTTTTTCTATCTACTAACTTGACAAACATAGTTTTATGTCACTTCTTTCTTAATTCTACTACATCCTCTAATAAATCTTTATGTACAATTATCCCTATCTCATTCTTAGTTCTACTTCTACCTATGTACCAAAACTTATGAGTATAAGATTCTACTATTTTGACTTTCTTCCCAACCCACTTAGTTTCTTGAAGATACATAATATTAATTATTTTTTAATGTATTACTTCTCATATCTCTCTCAATTTGTCAGTTAAGAATCTTATATTCCAAATGATTAGATGAATCCAACTTCATGAACTATCTTATTCATCCACACCCTAAAGTCTCTTTTTAATTTGTCACTACACTCGGACCTGATGTAGCGTGTTGCGGAAGGGGAAATGCCCTAAATTTTTTTCATATATTTGTCTCCCATTTTAAATTTGACCAAAGATTTTACATTGATTATCAATTTACTACAATTCTACTCCTTTACCTAGTGGGACCGGCCGTGGCAGAGTTTTTCAAGTAATGATATATAAAACAAATTAAGAAAGAATAAATAAATAAGTAAATGAATGAATGAATAAATAAATAAATAAAAAGTATAATAATAATAAAAATAATAAAATTTATGAAACTCATATGAGTTGAAAATATTTTAGATTTTATTAATTTTAAAGAAGAGAAAAAAAATTAAAAAAATAAAATAACAAATAATAAATAAATATATGTATATATAGAATTTTTGTTATTTGAATTACTTTATATTTCATTAACTTTAAATTCATAATAATAATAATAATAACAATAATAATAATAATAATAATAGTATTAGTACTATTGATCCTAATAATAATATTATTATTATTAATATTAATAATAATATTAATAATAATATTACTACCTAATGCTAATATATTTTACTAGCGAGGGCAGAGAGTTGCACAAACGGCAAAGGCGACGAAGGCTCCGACGGTGGAGGAACAGACAACATTGAGACACAAACGAAGACAAAGATGGGGATTCAAGACGAACAGATGAACAGACAAAGATCGATATAAGAAGAAGATCGAAGGAGATGAAGATCTGTCAAAGACGAAGATCAGGACAGATGATGGGAGATATGCAAACAGGGAGAACAAACAAAGGGGATTTGACGAAGGGAGATCCAACAAAGAGATTAGACAGAGTATAGGTAGGGATCTGACGAAAAGATCTAGTAGGGGAGAGAGAGAGAGGAGAGTGATCAAACGAAGGGATATAATGTTAGATTTGATTAATCGAAGTGTAGATCTAGGATTTGAAGGAGAGCTTGAGTCTTATGGGGGATAGATCTGGGATAGATGTTACTGGCGAAGGACAGATCTCGTTTTCTTCTGGCTTGGAGGATGTTAGGTTTTCTTATGTGAGAGAGAGAGAGGGGAGGATGAAAGCGTAGTACTAGGGGGAGGGAGAGAGAGTAAGGGGGAAGTTAGGTTAATGATCCTATATTTTTTTTTTTAATTTAAAACCAAGTTTAATGACCTATACCAGCGGTTGTGAAGCCGCTGGCATAGGCTCAGAGTTATTTATGTCCCTTTACTAACGGTTTTATATTTTCCTACTTGTGAAAAACCATCAATGCCAATGGTTTTGCGAATCGTTGGTAAAAGTGACTGTCGGTAAATGTCTTTTTTTTCTAGTGTTTGATAACTTAATGTATATATCTTATAATCTTTATAAATAATTTTAAATTCAACACAGAATTCAATTACATGATGTTAAAAATTGTCCAAAGTTTTGATATTTTATGCAGCAATTGAGGTTGTGGCGATGCAGATATTGCAAAATTTCTCAACTTCATCCCTTTGGCCCATGATTGAGTTCTCGAGGGACTTGTTCCACGAGAACCTAAAATATAAAAATTTAGATAAGAAAAGAAACCCAATTACGTTGAGAGCGTGCTAGATAAGAAAAGGCACAAATAACATTTACAGCCTGACATGCATGAATGCATATAGCAAGATAAGCAAAAAATATAAGACAAAAGGCTTGCATAAAATTCATATACATAGTCATCACAACAATCATATGTTTCTTTCATAATTTTACTCCTATATACTACTTTGCAAATATACATGCATGTATGTATCCATGAGACCTTTAAATGTGTGTCGGTGAGACGTGTAGATCAACTTTCACAACTCCGGGGCATTCCAGGAAACTGATAACATTTACCTAAGTATTTAAATCTATATTTACCAAATAAATGAAATTGTATATTGTGTTTTATTTATATCAACATGAAATTGCGTGAGAGGAGGTGGAGGAAATTCAATAGCTCACTAAGCATGTTAACTTTCAGCAATGTTTGTAGAATTTGATGTAGAATAAGTGAACCCCAGTAGATACAGAAGCTCACAAACCATGATATGTCACGCCCCGACCCGCAGATCGAGCATGCGACAGCCGTCGGGTCGTCTCGATATACGGGCAGAACCTCCCCATATACCGGGACTCCGCAAGGCTATCAAATTTACAATAAATCATAAAAAACATAAGACTTTTCAAAACAAGAAATCATATAAACAATGCACATGCAAGGAGCCCATCCGGCTCATCCCTGAACATACAAACACACACATCGGGGAGTGAGATCCTGTATATGCAATCATACATCAGCACACATCGGGGAGTGGCAGCCTGTACATGCATAAGTACACATCAGCACACAACGGGGAGTGAGAACCTATACATACACGCATTCGATATGGCCATCCTAACCACCCAAAATCTTCAACACAAATAAAGCATTTAACAAGCAAGAAGTCCCAAAATATAGCGGCCGAATTTTACCAACACTTGCCCGAAGAAAATAAGTTAGTATCGATAAAATCCTAACGGTATGAGATGTACAGAATTTCACAAAGTCAAAAGAAAATAGCAAAAGCCAACAATTATAATTCAAATATCCCAGTACAGAATAAAACAGTTTTTTCAAAAATAGAGCAATCAAAATAATAAAGTACAAATAAAAAATTATCGGATTTTATCGATACTTGACAACAACTCGGCCAGTATTAATAAAATCCGCACAGCATGAGATGTACAGACTTCCCTTTCCATGGTTTGAGAGCTATAAATATCCAAAAATCCTGCATATGCCAAATACCTATACAATCCGCAAAAATACAGCGCAAGCTCCGTCGAGTAGTCTCCCAACTAAGTCTCCTCTGAAAAAGGTGGAGAGGGGGGTGAGTATAGGGGAATACTCAGTGAGTGGAGTGCAATGGTGCAATTGTGTTCATAAACAAGGGGTGAATGTGGGGCAGTCAAAACATATCTCATAAATAGCAGTTTATATTCATAAAACATTTCAATAAATCACAATTTACAAAATATGCATCCATATCAATCATCTTTCAGAAAATCTTGGGGTCCCATCGAAATCAATTTCGTCTTAGGGCGGCCAAACCCAGACGAAAGCCCGCCAAGGGTTTTTCTATCTAATATTTCAAAACAAACCTCATTCCTTGGCGTTGGCTCGTACCTCACCGGGGTGCAATCTAGATATAACACGACTTCGGCAGAGGGAGGGACGTCTAACTCCCCCGCACATCCAAACCCCAAACCACGTCACCCTGTCGGGTCACTCCGTGGGGGGAATGACTATAGTCATTTACAATTTAGCACCATTCATTTCTAAATCAATCCATCTCACAAACAATGTGCCATAGTTTTTTATCAAATAATCAACAATATCATGCCAAATCTTTCCACATCACAATACCAATAGCATATGGCATAGAAGCATTTGTAAACAACATGGATGCATCGTATTTCACAATACAGTTTAGACAGCTCACAGTCACAAATCAATTTATATAAAATATACAAAAACCCTTTCAATATCATTTATAAAGCAATTTTAAAACAGGTTTCTGAACACAATGAACCATCCACTCACCTCTAGAGAGTATTCACTCTCTAATTATCAATCAAATTCGAATAGACCCCTTTTTAAGTCTCCAAATGATTAACCTAATCAAACATTACAATTATCATCAATTAAAATCTCTATAACAAGCGTTTTCACATTTTCCTAACTTAATTTACCCTTAATTTCACATCCACGATTTCTAAATACTGATTTCATCACCCAAAAATCATTTATATCTCTAATGGACTTTAAGTATCAATATTTCCAAATTTTTCTAATTTTCTTCTAATTCCACATAAATATAACACTTTTCATGCATATTTCAATTTAAACTCTAGAGAAACCATTCAAATCAACTCAGTTCGATTCTATCATTTCTTAGCATGCTTCTTCCGTATCAAACAGCCTAATTTTATGAATTATGCAATACTTAACATCACTAATTACATATTAAATATCATAAAATTGCATCCTAAACTAATCTAACATATACATATCTCTTTACTCTAGATTTAATCCTAGATTTACTCAATTTATTGAGAGGATCAGAAATCCCTCACCTAAGGTTTCTTGGTTTGCAGACCTAGCTTCCATTCGCCATTGGATTCAATCTCAAACTTGTAACGATTTCAATTTGCAGCAAACGTTAGAAATTAAACCTAACTACTAAGAATATTCAAACCCTAGAATCAAAATTGGAAAACCTATTCTTACCTATGCGGAGCTGCGACCTAGGGTTTCTGCTGTCATGCGGCTAGGGTTTCTGCAAGGATCGCAGAAATGTTCGCGGCTGAGGAGAAGCAAGGACGCGAGCGAACATAGGGAGAGGAGATTTCGTCGCGCGTAAAGGAGGGAGAAGAGAGCGAACGCTCTCTATTCGTGCGGGAAGGGAGAGAGCAGAGGGAATACAGAGGGAGAGAGAGAAAGAGAAAGAGAGAGTGGGAAATATAGAGAGATCGTGGGAGGAAGAGAGAGACCGAGAGGGGTCGAAGGGGAAAGAGAGAGAACAAGAGAGAAAAACAGAGGGAAAAGAAGAAAGAGAGAGAGAACACAGACGATAGCGGTGGTGGTGTGGTGGTGATGGTGGTTGGCGGTGGAGAGTGGGGCGGGCGACGAAGGAATCGCAATGGAGAGGGAGAGAGCTTCGGTCGAACGAAGGAGAGGAAGAGAGAGAGAAAATCAATTAGGGTTTTCCAACCCTAATTGAATTTGGGGGGAGTGCTGTGTTTCACTCCAAAACGCAGCATCTCCTCTCTTTTTTTTTTATATATATATTCAAATAAATATACAATTATATATATATGTGTGTATATATATATTCACACTCCTTTTTTACTAAAGTTTAAATTTTTCATAAAATAGAATTTATTACAATTTGCGGACACGACAATTTAAAATATACCAAAATTAAAAGTTAAGACCCCAAAATTGAAAATCAATATAAATTCAAATATTTTTCTACTTTATTATAGGAACGTTTACAAAATATTCGACATCGAGTTTTCGGTATTACAACTCTTAACCCCCTAAAAACAAATTTCGTCTTCAAAATTTCAAAATACAACTCATACATAAAAAAGCTGCGGATGTTGCTTCTGCATTGTTTTCCTTAGTCTCCCAAATCTATTCTTCAACTTGATTACATTCTCCACAACACTTTAACTATAGGAATCTACCTATTTCTCAACTGTTTGAAACTGCCGATCTAGTATTAACACAAGCTGCACTTTGAAACTCAGGTCTAGATTCCATTTTGTCAGAGGAGCTTCAACCACATATAATAGATCCGACAAATACTTCTTAAAATATATTAGAACTGACATATTTTAACTTCAGAATCAACAACTAAGCTATCAAGACTCCAAAACTATAAAAATTCCTTAAATTATCTTTCAAAAGAGACCTTAAATAAGAAATGTCCACTACTATGTCATGTCTATATCAATTGCAGATCCAAAGATAGAGAAAATCCTTATATCCTCAAACTTGTGTATGACGAAATGTAAATCAACCTCAATATGGCCTAGACTAAGTGAGGAAATTTAATCCACTGACAATATTTGAATGCTTCCAAGTTTTAAATCTCCAATCCTTAGTTAGATAACTCTTTTAATCAAAGTATTTCTATCATGATCATTCTCTATCACTTTAGTATCATGCAATATCATCAATATTCTATCCAAATTAAATCTAGTACATATATTTGCATATCACCCAGTGTCTGCAATAATACCCCCAAATCATTAAAGTAATAATCACTTCTAGTGCCTCTTATATTTATCACTATTGCACTTTAGACATTACAATCTTCCCATCTGCATACAGTGCTTTCAATACAACTTTCCTATTCTCTTAAAAACCCCGAAGTGATTGGCTTAGCCAATATGCAAGTTTCTCTGCTTTTGAAACCAGATTACTTCTTTCCAAAGAAATATTTTCAAAAATACCAATTCTCATGCATCAATTCTATAATTCTAGTTTCTGTTCATTCTATAATAACTCAAAAATTTCTATTAGAACCAATGCCTCGTACAAGCCATCTTACAACTACGATTTATATAGTCACAAAAGATACATCATAAGAATTTGCTTTGCATTCATTTAATCTACTACTGATCATATCTACCCTGTTCAAAATTCCTTATAACTCTCAAGTATATTTAGCACATTGAGGATATCCTCTCCACCCTCTTAAGCTATGGACAAATCCCAAACTATGAATAAAAGTATACCAGAAATATAATTGGAGACTCTAGGATCAATAAGTTTTGGGTAATGCTCCATAGAGTTCCACAAGATGTTTCAATTCCTATTATTTTCTTGATTTCAAGTCATTTAAAGTGAGTTATGTTTGGGCTGCTCAGTCGAAATTGAAAATGTCTTATTATACCTTGACCTTTAATTTACACAGGAACTCCACCAAAACTCTTAAATATATATAACTTAACAACTAAGCAGCTATAAATTTGACAGGAACGATAACGTAAAACATCAAACTCACTAGTGGTTCCATTGAAACCATGAAAAAATTAATTTTTTTTTTTCCAAAATCTCAATTTATAGAATAAAAGGAAGAAATTAATAATAAGCAATTGATGCTTTGGTTCCCTCAAGGAAGGAAAATTCCCCAAGGTAATGATAGAAAAATTGTCTTATTCCAATATGAGCGTTTGGTAGGTTTTATTCCTCGAGGTTGAGGTTCCTCTAGTTTCCTTTTTCTAATTGCAGCAAAGAAAGCACAAAAATCAATAGTCTCTGAATCTCCATGTTTGTTCTAAAACCTTGAAATCTTTGGATATAAAAGGAGTAACACTTTCTAAATTAACACATTGCTCAACAACAATTAGAACATGCCGCCACCCTGTATCTGCTACAAAGCATTACAGAAGATCAAAACTGAGGTCTTTAATACACATACCATAAATATCTGAAAATACTATCATCGAACTCGACCTGTTCAATATGCCTCAAAATTTTTGTTTACTGACGTTCTTACTCCTAAATGGTGCTTAAGTAACTATGCATAAACATTTCTATCTAGATGCTTATAAGATTCACCATTTCAATGTTGTAAAAGCTAGAATGGTCCATATAACCTCATATTTTCATTTGAAGGATGAATCTATCCCAAAATTAAAGAGACTTAACTTAAAATGGTTATCTTAGGAACTCTAAACAACTACAGCAGACTGAAACACCAGAGAAATCTCACTGCAATGTATAAATCCCATAAAGGCTTATCATATTAGTTTCTCCAAGATGACTGCATCAAGCATTGAGGAAACTGCCACTGATTTTCCATATCCTTAAATTTCCAAACTAGACAACAAAATTCCTTGTTATCAAACCCACCTAAGGTTAAAATTTTCCCCTAAGATGCTGCTTATCCAAAGAAAGCAATGTCCATTACAAACATTATTTTTCTAAATATCTATCGAAGAAAATTACCAGTTCATATGCTATAATTGTCAAAAATGCTGCATTATATACATGAAAGGTTTAAGAGAAAGAACCATCCCTATGTGTATTGCCCACAACCATAGCTAGCTAAAGTACCTTATAGTCACATCATTTTTCCTAGTGCCTCACAGTGCAAATGTATAACATATATTTACAGTATATTGAAGAAGATGACCATAGTAGTAAAAACTTGAAGATTCAACCCGCTTTACTAACAAAGAACTTCCCAAATCAGCACAAGTCAATCTTTTCAAAGTGCAAGAAACTCATAAACAAGTGCGAAATACTTGGATTTAGATTTACAAGCCTATTGAAGCACGGTCAACCAGAGATATTCATTGAAAAAAAAACTTGTATGCTCAATAGAACCTAAACCAAGCCTAGTAAAGAATCCAAAATGCTAATAGATGATAGTTGCTTGAGAGAAACATTTAATGCTACTGAGACCATTCATCGTATGGTTAAAGATTTTTAGTGTCATCCAGTAGTTATAGTAACTCATTTTTAAGTACTTGTCCTACTCATATGAGTTTTAATGGATCCATTATAGATTGGATGGAGCATTTGCGTATAGCCAAAAACTGCTTGCAGTAAGTATATTAAGGATTAAAATTAAATGTGTCATCTTAGTTTGGAATCTATAGAACTAAAGGAACAATATTATTAGCAATGGAAAGATAAGTACTATAACTATTGAAAAAGACAATCTTTGATAACTTTAATATCAGTCACAATATGGTATACATTGAATTTTAATAGTTCTAGACTTACAGGCATTAATTCTACTGCAATTGTTTAAGAAATGATCAAAATTGTCTTATTTAAGCTATGATTTCTATCTTTGGGCATTGCTGAAACGGAATGATATCAGTGTGAAGTCTTCAGACCTACAGACATTAATTGTCTTATTAAAATTGTGGCTATTATCTTTGAATTTTAATGCCTCTGGACTTAAGGGCATTAATTTGACTTTGGAAATTCACACTACAATGAGAAACTGAATGTTTGTGCTTATGTGTACTTATGGCAGCGAATTGCTTGCTACACTAGTCTTTGCATGTAACAACAATAGTTCAATAGTATAAAGGACGTACTTTGGATGGTGAATACAATTTATAATCATATCAGCAACAAGGCTGATTTCTTTAAAAATACTAAATATGATCGAAGTATGCAACAACCTCAATATGAAACAGTTTACATTTTGTAATCTATCTTTTAATAGAGGAATTTTCATTCAATTCACTAGCATTTTCTTCATTCTTTCTTCTCTCTTCAAGACCACCCTCTACAAAACTCTACTTACAGACACTGTCCAGGCCCAAATCTTAACCATTAACAAAATTAATAGGAATTTTAATAATTATAGAATCCCAATTGCTAGAGACAACTATCAGCCCTCTTTAAATTGCAAATCGAATTTGTTCATTAGCAGCTGAACTTTAACCTCACTAAGATATTAATACCACTAAACATATTTGCAAGATCCTATTAGTCATTGTTACATACTTGAAGTCACATTGCTATTATCACACTTCTCATTGTTTACCTGGCAAATTGGGCACACTATCCTTTACTAGCAATTCCACTTCTATCAAAATCATAAATAATCATTCCATCCACATCATGTCCCTAAAAAAGAATGTGTTCAATCTGACCATTCGCATATCTTTATCCTTATACCTGCTTCTTATAACTTATAGCCCACCTTTAGGAAGAGAAGGCTGCATATGATACAATGTAGTTATCCAAAAACAAGGCAAGTAGCATTAAATTTTTCTACTGATTCCAAACTGTCTGCTTTTCCAAATTACGAAAGCATTTATCAAACCCCAACATCTACTCACAAATACAATCTTTCAAAAGTATTTTACCTTATATCTTAATCATAAGCAATTCTATATTGTTATGCCTATTATACAAATATATCAAACTCCCAATATCAAAATGTCAGTCCAAAACAATTACTACAAGGGTACTCACCATTCGGCCAAACAATCCAAGGGAAATCTTCAATCACAATTGAGAAACTATTCATAAAGTGATACATCCCTCAGGTTGTAGAAGTGAAGTAGAAAATATCCTATTTGGATTCCTCAATCTTCATATGGAGAGTAAAGCTCTACGGGGAGGGTTTAAGTTTAATAATTTAAAATAAGTACTAACTCAGGTGCTTAACCCCCTAAAAGAATATTTCTAATTTCCTAAGAAAACCATGAAAAGTTCTGTACATTCTTTGAAAACCTTTTTTAGAATAAACAAATCATTTTAAAGTCTTTGGAAAACTTTTGGGATATTTGGAAATATTTCAAAACATTTCAAAACCATCAAGCTTTTAAAATCGTGAACCTGGGCTCCGATATCAATAAAGCTGTCACGCCCCGACCCAAAGATCGAGCACGCGACAGCCGCCGCGTCGTCTCGGTACACGGGTAGAACCTCTCCATATACCGGGACTCCGCAAGACTATCAAATTTACAATAAATCATCAAAAGCATAAAAGTCTTCAAAACAAGAAATCATATAAACAATACACATACAAGGAGCCCATCTGGCTCATCCCTGAAGTTACAAACACACATACATCGGCACACATCAGGGAGTGGGATCCTGTACATGCAATCATACATCAGTACACATCGGGGAGTGGGAGCCTGTACATGCACGAGTACACATCAGCACACAACGGGGAGTGAGAACCTGTACATGCACGCATACGATGTGGCCATCCTAGCCACCCAAAATCTTCAACACAAATAAAACATTTAACAAACAAGAAATCCCAAAACATAGCCGTCGGATTTTACTAACACTTATCCGAAGAAAACAAGTCAGTATCGGTAAAATCCTAACGGTATGAGATGTACAGAATTTCACAAAGTCAAAGGAAAATAGCAAAAGCCAACAATTATAATTCAAATATCCCAGTACAGAATAAAACAGTTTTTCCAAAAATAGAGCAATCAAAATAATAAAGTACGAATAAAAAATCGTCGAATTTTATCAATACTTGCCAACAACTCGGCCAGTATCAATAAAATCCACACGACATGGGATGTACAGACTTCCCTTTCCATGGTTTGAGAGTTATAAATCTCCAAAAATCTGCATGTGCCAAATACCTATACAATCCGTAAAAATACTGCACAAGCTCCGTCGAGTAGTCTCCCAACTAAGTCTCCTCTGTAAAAGGTAGAGAGGGGGGTGAGTATAGGGGAATACTCAGTGAGTGGAGTGCAATGGTACAATTGTGTTCATAAACAAGGTGTGAATGTGGGGCGGTCAAAGCATATCTTATAAATAGCAGTTCATATTCATAAAACATTTCAATAAACCACAAATTACAAAAATATGCATCCATATCAATTATCTTTTCAGAAAATCTTGGAGTCCCATCGAAATCACTTTCGTCTTAGGGCGGCCAAACCCAGACGAAAGCCCGCCAAGAGTTTTTCTATCAAATGTTTCAAAACAAACCCCCTTCCTTGGCGTTGGTTCGTACCTCACCGGGGTGCAATCCAGATATAGCATGACTTCGGCAGAGGGAGGGACGTCTAACTCCCCCGCACATCCAAACCCCAAACCACGCCACCCCGTCGGGTCGCTCCATGGTGGGAATGACTATAGCCATTTATAATCTAGCACCATTCATTTCTAAATCAATCCATCTCACAAACAATGTGCCATAGTTTTTCATCAAATAATCAACAATGTCATGCCAAATCAATCCATATCATAATACCAATAGCATATGGCACAGAAGCATTTGTAAACAACATGAATGCATTCGTATTTTACAATACAGTTCAGACAGCCTACAGTCACAAAGCAATTTATATAAAATATACAAAAACCCTTTCAATATGATTTATAAAGCAATTTTAAAACAGGTTTCTCATTCATGAACACAATAAACCATCCACTCACCTCTAGAGAGGGTATTCACTCTCTAATTATCAGTCAAATCCGAATAGACCCCTTTTTAAGTCCCCAAATGATTAACCTAATCAAACATTGTAATTATCGTCAATTAAAATTTCTATAACAAGGGTTTTCACATTTTCCAAACTTAATTTACCCTTAATTTCACTTCCACGATTTCTAAATGCTGATTTCATCACCCGAAAATCATTTATATCTCTAATGGACTTTAAGTATCAATATTTCCAAATTTTTCTAATTTTCTTCTAATTCCACATAAATATAACACTTTTCATTCATGTTTCAATTTAAACTCTAGAGAAACCATTCAAATCAACTCAATTCGATTCTATCATTCCTTAGCATGCTTCTTCCGTATCAAACAGCCTAATTTTATGAATTATGCAATACTTAACTTCACTAATTACATATTAAATATCAGAAAATTGCATCCTAAACTAATCTAATATATACATATCTCTTTACCCTATATTTAATCCTAGATTTACTCAATTTATTAAGAGGATCAGAAATCCCTCACCTAGGGTTTCTCAGTTTACAGACCTAGCTTCCATTCGTCATTGGATTCAATCTCAAACCTGTAACGATTTCAATTTGCAGCAAACGTTAGAAATTAAACCTAGCTATTATGAATATTCAAACCCTAGAATCAAAATTGGAAAACCTATTCTTACCAATGCAGAGCTGCGACCTAGGTTTTCTGCTGTCCTGTGGCTAGGGTTTCTGCAAGGATCACAGAAATGTTCACGGCTGAGGAAAAGCAGGGACGCAAGCGAACAGAGGGAGAGGGGATTTCGTCATGTGTGAAGGAGGGAGAAGAGAGCGAACGCTCTTTGTTCACGTGGGAAGGGAGAGAGCAGAGGGAATAGAGAGGGAGAGAGAGAAAGAGAAAGAGAGAGTGGGAAATAAAGAGAGATCGTGGGAGGAAGAGAGAGGACAGAGAGAGACCGAGAGGGGTCGAAGGGGAAAGAGAGAGAACGAGAGAGAAAAACAGAGGGAAAAGGAGAAAGAGAGAGAGAACACGGACAATGGCGGTGGTGGTGTGATGGTGATGGTGGTTGGCAGTGGAGAGTGCGGTGGGCGACGAAGGAATCGCGATGGAGAGGGAGAGAGCTTCGGTCGAACGAAGGAGAGGAAGAGAGAGAGAATCAATTAGGGTTTTCCAACCCTAATTGAATTTGAGAGTGCTTGTATTTCACTCCGAAACACAACGATCTCCTCTCTTTCTTCTTTTTTTTTTTTTTTACATATATATATTCAAATAAATATACAATTATATATATATATATGTGTATATATATATTCACACTCATTTTTCACTAAAATTTAAATTTTTCATAAAATAAAATTTATTACAATTCGCGGACACGGTAATTTAAAATATACCAAAATTAAAAATTAAGATCCTAAAATCGAAAATCAATATAAATTTAAAAATTTTTCTACTTTATTATAGGAATGTTTACAAAATATTCGACATCGAGTTTTCAGTATTACACGATAATTCAGCCAATTTCACGAATATGGTACAGTAAAGGGGAATTTTAGCGATCATCCAATTTGAATTACCTGTATTTGGTGGGTTATCACTGCCATCGTTTTCACCTCAAGCTCTAAATCATCTACACAAAGAACCTAATTGAGGAAAAAGAAAAAAACATAATGTCTACTACACCTCATAATAAATAGAAGGGAAGCACGGCCAAAAGAAAGAGGACTAACAAAGTTCTACAGAAAAAACGGCAAGAAAAGATGGTCTAAGCCACAAATCCAAGAACATTTGTACTCCGCTCCGCTATCTCCATTGGAAGCTCCCCAATTCCTCTTACCTCAAACTAATCAAAAACCAAAAGAGGGATCCTGATCACAAGGATCTCTCTTCTTAACCAAGAAAAAGAACATTATTCGTGAAACACCTCTCATCCTCCACGAAGTCTGCCATAAAACCAGCCCAACCTAGCAGATGCAAGCCATCCTAGGCCCTCCTAATCAAAGGGCAGTGCAGGACAATGCGGTTGACGAACTCCAAACTGCATACACAAATCCAACGTAACTTTGCCGATCAATGATGGTAGCTACAAAGAGAAAAGCCTTTGTAAACTTCTAAAGGATACATTAGAAACAGAAATACAAGTCTATCTTACATAAGCGAACAAAATCCTAAATTTGGTCTTCTAGTCATATAGAAGAACACATTTAGTACAAAATAATCTAGAAAGATCCAAACCCCTCTGATTGGTAAGTAAACAAAATTTTGAAAGTATCATATCAAAACATATAAAAGTATTCAGAATTAATGCAGTAAAAAGGACCAAAATGACTATAATTCTATAAAGCCACTGTCAAAAAAAAGGAGCATAACCTAGCAAAAGCATTAAGCCAAGCAACAATAACTGTAATTAGTTTTAGAGTCACTGTATAACTCAAGAAGACCTTGCTCTGCCTCTCCTAAAACAAGGTATGCTTCAAATTTCTCCTTCATTTTTTTTTTTTTCAATTTCCTCTTCATTCCTCCTTTCCTCTTCATTCCTTCGTCTTTCCTCTTCATTCTTTCTTCTTTCCTCTCCGTTCCTTCTTTCTGATTGTATAATGTCATTTTTATTTTTTTTGGTTGTTTGCAATTTGCTTAATAATTCAGTGTGTTTTAAAGATGATCCATATATAGAAGTTGGTGTAGAACTTAAGCCATATCCTCGTACACAGCCATATCTCTCTTGTCCTATAATTTATTTAAAAATCTCCTCCTCTCCTATTGGCTCTGAAGAGTTACTTGTTTAAGAAGATAAACTGTTAAACTTATCCTACAAAAAAGGTTTATTAGAGAATAAGTTTGAAATTTAAGTGAACTAATTACTTTCATTTCATCATACTAGAAGAAAATAACCAATGGAAATCACCTCAAAAAATGAGAAAATCGTAATTTCAAAGATATCAGAATTTTGAATTTGAATACTACATCGCCTTGTAAAACTTGATAGAACTGGCAATCCTAAATTGTAACCTCGCACATGGTTGTTTCGTGTGGACTTTTAACTAAACTCGGAATGATTCACCATGTATCTGTTTAGTTTAATTTGTACATTATCACATATATTTATCAGATTCATTTCATAATGGTTAGTTCTTTAACGTGTGATAAAAGGAAAAAAAATACAAATGGACTATAAATATTAGTACAAAGCTTAGAAATTCATTTGAATTGAAACCGAATTTTTGCTGCAATTTTCCATAATTAACATCTGTTTAACAATTTCATATCGATTTTGAGAGAGATAAAAATTTATATTAGCATATATATATATATGTATTAAATAATAAAAGTATATAATTAATAACCAGAGATTATACATTTTTTTAATAAGAATAAGGTCTAATTTTTGGTACCACCTGGGTTACTGTAACCATGCTTTTCTCGAATATTTGAAATATTCATTGAATTTAAGAGCCCAAAAAGACTAGGGGAAAAAAACAAAGAATTTGGTAGAATAGTTTTTGGGGGGGGGGGGAGATTAAAAAAAGAACCATTGAATTCATGATCAGCTTCACCAGAAAACGCTGCTGGTCCTCAAATACTGGTTTCCTGTATATTTTTTTTACATAAGGATATTAGTTTGTGTCCTAGAGGGGCATTTTAGGTAATTGGTAGGGGTTAGTGGGATAACTCCCACTAACTCATACCTAACCACCCACTAAAACTATCTCTTAATCTCACACTCTCTCTCTCACGTATAGAAAACTAACATCTTCTTCTCTCTTGTGGTATTCACCATTGATGACCTTGTTTTGAGAGTACGTGAAAAGAGAGAAAAATATTCTCTAGATAGAGAATATAGAGGGCATGAGAAAAATTCCGCGTAGGGAATTTTTCCCGTCACGATGATCGCCGGACTGAGGGTTGCGGCGTTGTGACATTGCGGTGGTGGTTCGATTAACATCGTGATCACCATCCCGACCGCGAGATCCGATCGAGGGAAGCAAGGTCGATTTTTGGGCTCTGCATATTCGAGGTATTTATATCCTATACCCAATCCCTATTTATTTTTCCCGAAAATTATTAATGAATGCTTCCGCTGCATGTTGAATCAATTAATTCCAACATTGGTATCAGAGTGATACGTTGGATTAAAAATAATTTTCGGGTTATTTTTTTTGGGTATAAAAAATATTGGGTTTAAAATTTGGGGTTCGGATCATGGATGAGTTTCGTGAATCCGAGAACACCACTGCGTTCTCCATGATCCCTAGAACACGAAAATGATTTTTTCGTAATTTTCTGAGCACGTTTAGGTGAAGAAAATTCAGGTCGAAAGTTTCGGCCGTGAATAGTGACCGACCACTTCAACCTTAGATTTGTCGAGTTTTAGGGCAAATCAACGCATGAAATTTATAGATCTGTAATCATTGTTTCATGCTCTTCAATTTGGTATATATATTGCATATGATTGTGGCCGGAAAATTGGGTTTCAAAATTGACCGCGGAGGGTCGGATTTTTGGATCCAAAATACGCCGAGTTTAGGGCGCAATAGTTCCGAAAATCGAGTCAAGGATGCTTGGAATAAATGGAATTAGAGATTCCATAAAAAATCTGGTCAAAATGGTGTCGGAAATGGGTATTTCCGGCAACCGGGTCGAGAGACCCCGTTACAGAAACCATCGGGCGAAGAAGACGAAGTCCAGACCAGCGGGCGCGTGAGAGACACGCGCGAGGCAGGCGCGTGAGCATCAGGTGTGGGGAGCGTGTACTTCACGCGCGGAAATGGCGCATGAGATGATGGGTCGTCCGGGTCGGTTACGACCCGGACACGTGTCTCCCCGACCCGCGACTCACGGGTCCGGACGGGTTCGGGTTCCGACCCGCGTCCGGATCCGGAACCGACCCGCCCCGCGGGGTCTCACGCGTGACATGCGCGCCTGCGCGTCAGGCGCGTGAGACGACGCGCAGAGCGCGCGTGTGAGCGCGTGCCAGACGCGCAGCGCGTCTGGCACGTGCCAGAATCTGTTTTCCGGCGCGTGGAGGCGCGTGGGGACGTGCCGCCGGTGCGTGGCGGCGCGTGGGACCACCGGAAGCGCGTCAGGTCATCCGGAATTGAATTTTTTCAATTTTTTGAGGGTCCCACATCCATAAAAGTGACTTTTTTTGGGTTTTTTGTGTATCGAATCCTAGTCCAAATAGTGAGATGCTATCCCGGATTGTGGTGTATGGTGTCTGTTGATTCATATGCTCATCTTAGGGTATGTATTCGAATTATTTGGGTCTTGATGATTCGTAGGGTGCACAAAATGTGAGAATAAGCATCACAAGTCACGACTATCTCATTGACTGCTTCTAAAATTGTCGTATTTGATTTTTTGCAAGGGGGATAAAATTGAATGGTGATAAATACGAGATTTTCACTGGTAGATTCAATTTATCCTCGAGGAGCAAGATCTAATTAAAATTCTGAGGCATGGGATGGTGGACTCCAGGGAGGGTTCCACACCTCAGAGAGACGGAATTATGAGACATTACGTGCATGAAAGAGGAATGATAGCCGAGTCAGAGCAATCCTCCTGAGTAGCATGCACGATGATGTGATCCCAGTCTATGAGCAATACCCTACGGTTTTATCGGTTTGGCTCACCCTATAAAGAGTATTGTGGTACTCTTACAGATCCTAAGATGATGATACTGACTTATAAGTGTAACAACTTATAAGAAAATGGTTGATCATATGATGATGCAACATTTGATAAAAATGTCGAGTATGATCGCCGAGTTGGGGAATGTGACTGAGCCCATTTCGGATATGTTTTCTAGTACTGGATGCGATCCAGCTTTTTACCTGATTCATGAGAAATCATGAAAGTCTATTTCACATACGACGAAAGTATTCGCACTTTCACTAATGTGAATAGGCACAGTGAGCTCGAGTAAGAGCATCTAGAGGCGAGTAGGCCATACTCGGGTCATGCTTATGCAGTGGAGTCGAGCAAGGACTCCTGTGTGACTCGAACCTCAGGTAAGAAGAAAACCATCCGAGAAAACTGATAATACTTCGCAGCTCGAGATAGGAGCGCGCTTATAAAGTTCCGTCCAGTAAGTCCTCAAGTAGAAGGATTTACGTACATAAACGGAGTGTTTTGTTGACATCAGAGGGAGTAGCACTTGCAAGTTGGAGTTGCAAAGTTGCTAGACTCTGTATGCCCTTAACGCTCCAAAAGTTAGACGGAACTTGATTTCAGTTTAGGATATGCTCTGTTAATTTGGAAATTTTATAATTTCCATTTATTACGACAATTCTATGATTGGTTCTATTTTGGTCCGTGAGGGACTGAATGCACTGGAAATGATTTTTTTTTCAATGGTATTTCTTGTTGTCCTCTTAGTGTGTGAGAGGATGAACCGGTTAGCAGTGAGTGTTTTTGTAGAGCCCGCTAACCAGTCTTGCCTAGACGGTAAACTTACAAGAAAACCATTCGACATAGCAATGAGGGCTGGGACTCCATTGCAGTCGGATCACTCCAACATCTGTGGCCTTATGAACGTGAGAACCTGAAATGGTGTTGGGTACTCTATTACGTTCATAGACAATTACACGTGTTTCGGTTACATCTATCTGATCTCGCGCAAGTCTGAGGCATTGAGATGCTTCAGGAGGTTATTAGCGAGGTTGAGAATCAGTTAGATGTAAGAGTTGAGATACTCAGAACCGATTGAGAGCGCAAGTATTTGTCTAAAGAGCTCTATTTCAAGAAGGGCATTACGAGAAACTGACTATTCCTCGCTACTCAGTGGAGTATAGTAGCCGCGAGAGAGGAATAGGACTTTGTTTGAGACGATGAGGCCGATGATGGTGCAAACCAATTTACTCGTTTCCTATTGGGGAGATGCGTTATTGGTTGCAGCCTATGTTCTCAATCGTATTTTATTGAAGTCCGTAGTCAGTACTCCATATGAGCTTTGGACAGGGAGGCAGCCTGACCTTAGCCATTTGAGATTATGGGGTTATGCAACGTATGTTCACTATTTCTCGCATTTACACAGCGAGTTAGGCTTGCGAGAAAATAGATGTATTTCTAATGAGCATACAGATGGCACTCTCACTGAGATTGAGTCTCATGATGCCGAGATTCTTGAAAGTGATTTTCCTATGAGAGGTGAAATCAATTGGGACTTTACCTTTTCATGAGATAGATGAGCCTAGTGGTTGGCTAATCCCAGTGGCAGGATCCAAGAATCCATTACGGATCTAGGTTCTAGTGGGAGCGATCCATCTAGAGGTAAAAAAGTTTCCCATCCTCTTAAGAGTAGTCGAGGATGCGTACCTAACCGTCGCTTCCCGATTGAGGGAGAGGCTCTCAGTATGACTCTTGAGGATTACGAGAAACCTTTAACTGTCCTAGAGTTTCTTGAGGGTTCTATGGAAGACCATTGATTATAGGCCATGGGTGAGAGGAGTTGATGATAATCAACAGGATCTGGGATCTAGTTGATTTACCTGAGGGAAGTAGGGCCGTTGAGAATATGTGAGTTCTCAACATCAAGAAAAAGGTCGATGGATCGGTGTAGAGGTATAAGGCCTATCTGATAACCAGGGGTTACTCAGACTGAGGGCGTGTTACCTCGATCCATTTACTTTTAGCGATTGTCGTGGACATGATTTGGATCTGGAGTGAGACCAGATGAACGTTGAGACTGTTCTCCTGAGTGGGAGTTTTGGATGAGGAGATCTATAAGGAACAGCCATCTGGCTTTATACTTGTAGATCAGGATGACAAGGTCCATTGACTTCGGAAGTCGACATGCGACCTTAATCATCAATCCAGGCAGTGGCGCTTGAGATTTCACGAGGAGGTGACATCTCATGGTTTCGTGATGATCGATGAGGATCATCGCGTATACTTTTTACGTTCTTGTGATCATGTCCTCATGTGAATGACATTCTGTTGACTGGGAATAACAGAGAGTATCTGATGACCACGATAACGTGGATATTGTCGAGTCTTGATGTGAAGAACATGGGTGAGACTCAGTTCTTCCTCGAAGTTAAGATCCAGAGGGATCGCTCGAGACAGGTGTTGACCCTTCCACAGGAGTCAAACATCAAGAGAGTTCTCGAGTACTTTGAGAAGATCGACTACGACCTTAAAGATACTCTTATCGCTAAAAGGTTAAAGCCTAATTCTTGACATATGCCCTAAGACTCAGAAAAGGACAAGGGAAATGAGTAGAATCCCTTGTTCCGGTGTACTGAGTGATCTGATGTACGCAGTGTCGCGTACACGTTCAGACGCTTGATTTGCAGTCACTATGGTAATTAGGTATCGATTGAATCCTAGAGGGGATCACTGGAGAGCGGTGAAAGGATTCCGAGATATCTCGAGAGAACTGCGGACCTCCTCTAGTGTTATGGAGGAGGTGATTTGCATCTTATTGGGTATTCAGATACCAACTGGGTTGGTGATCTGAACGTATGCAAATCGATAGTAGGTTTTACTGTCTTGGAGTAGCAAGAAGTAAACCTGTATATCTCTATCTACGATAGAGACTGAGCTTATGAGATGCTCAGCGGCAGTTCAGGAGAGTGTTTGGCTCCGGAGATTTCCGGATCACTTAGGGGTTGTGTCAGATAGTGGGAGGCCAGTGATGATTTATTGAGAAAATCAGGCCGCCTTTGACCACACTTAAGACCCTAAGTATCAATAAGTCCAAACACATTGATACCTAATACTACGTTATGAGATACATCACCGAGAAGGGTAAAGTGACAAATTAAGTACATTACTATACAGCATGTTGGCTGATCCCTTCAATAAACCCATTGTGATAGATTCCTGTATGAGATATTGGAATCATTGGGTTTGCATGTACATTCACATTTCTCACCTTGTACTGATGCTTATTGTGTTATATATATGACATGTGTGCATGATTGGGTCACTTATTTATTGCACTATTTTAATTGTCATATATTTTGTGATATGTTGTGAAAAATGATATGTCAGGCAGGCGTGGTCGACTCTCTCACACGAGTGACCACCTCCAGCTCTGGGTGAGCGGAGATGAGACGGTTTCTAGTTGTAAGAGGCTTTGAGAGTGGCCCTACTAGAACATAAGTCACCCTGATATGTGTTCAGGATGAGGTCATATGCGATATGACCGGCATGGACGTACCCACATCCATGTTGCCTGTAAGTAGCCAGGTTTGAGATCTCAGATATCACCTGCGACTAGTGATATTGTCTCTGAGATACTCTCTCTGAGATCTCTGGGTAAAGTCTTATGTGTAGACTGAGTCCCATACCTGCACAGTGTTAGAGAAATCTGACATATGCCCTTTGAGAGATGGGGGAATAACACTGTGACACGCGTTTCATACCGCGTGTGATATGTCGACCAGGGATAGTGGGAGCATTATTTGAGACACTGATATGATTTTGATCCCCGTTCCCACTGTGTGAGACCCGAGATCCATTGGGTGGGATCTCTTGTACCCTTATCACTTTCGACTGTTTCTAGAAGTCTTGGCTCAGTGTTACTACTTTAGTCTGTTTACCGATGACCCGGAAGATAAATTGAGGTCTGAGGGACAGGTCTAGGAAAGCAGCTGAATTGAGGTTAATAGATTCGAGTTTGGGAAAAGGAAGACCAATTGACATTACATCATTGTGTTGTATTCACCGGCTAGCCTATTATGTCTGTCCATGTTGGGATGTAAGCATAATAGTGGATACATAGTCGAGCATTTATTGGGGATTACTTTCGTTGAGGAAAGTAGCTCGATGGATGTAATTAGTCTTGGATCTGGGGTGCAGCGAGTTCTTTTGATACTAACGATGGCTTCTCGATCATCCTAACAGGTGCATCGAGAGGTCTTTGCTTGCAGGTGTACTCGCAGGTCGCACGACGCTCAATCCTGTATGAAAGTCCAGTAGGGTGATGTGTGAAAGGTCACATGAGTTGTGATCTCGTGACAGACGTATAATGCCCTCAAGTGCAAGTGGGAGATATTAGTTTGTGCCCTAGAGGGGCATTTTAGGTAATTGGTAGGGGTTAGTGGGATAACTCCCACTAACCCATACCTAACCACCCACTAAAACTATCTCTTAATCTCACACTCTCTCTCTCACGTATAGAAAACTAACATCTTCTTCTCTCTTGTGGTATTCACCATTGATGACCTTGTTTTGAGAGTACGTGAAAAGAGAGAAAAATATTCTCTAGAGAGAGAATATAGAGGGCATGAGAAAAATTCCGCGTAGGGAATTTTTCCCGTCACGATGATCGCCGGACTGAGGGTTGCGGCGTTGTGACATTGCGGTGGTGGTTCGATTAACATCGTGATCACCATCCCGACCGCGAGATCCGATCGAGGGAAGCAAGGTCGATTTTTGGGCTCTGCATATTCGAGGTATTTATATCCTATACCCAATCCCTATTTATTTTTCCCGAAAATTATTAATGAATGCTTCCGCTGCATGTTGAATCAATTAATTCCAACAAAGGAGATACAACTAAACGGGATCGAAAAGGAAAAGGGAGGATTGAAGTGGAGAAGGTTCTGCCGTTTAAACTCTTATTGAGGGACATTGGTCTCCTATTTTCATGTTGGACCCAGTAGTATTGCCAAAATTAAATTAGGTTTGTCTTTTCGTTCAAAATGTTGAACAAATACTCCCAAAATTTCCAAAGCCTTTAATTATTTAATAAGGAAAAGAAAATGGCTATGCTGATAATGTTATAAAGATGTGTTATCTTGTTATACAAATTTTTATAATATCGTGAGTGCCTAATTAGCTCTTTTAAGGAGAAACTCTGTTCCATTTAAGTAATTAATAAGAAATAAAATCTTCAGATATATGCAAGTAAATAACAGTTCACATAATCATTTTTTTTTGTTACACGGAAGGGGAGAAAACAGTAACTTTCTAAAGGAAGCCGTGCCTCAAATATCTCTATCAAGGAATTTATTCACTTCCAAAAGTGGTGAAGTCAACTCATGGATCCAAGCCTATCTCCATATGAGCTAAATAATCTGCACAAGTATTCCATTCTCTAGACATAAACAAGACTTGTTGAATTTGAACCTGTTGTAACATTTGCCGACACTCCATAATGTCATGGGATTCCGGATACCATACGTCTGCTCCTAACTGCAAGGCTGATACAAGTTCCATAGAGTCCAATCCTAGGAATAGCGGAGCAAAATAATGGCATTGGAGGAAATGAAGACCTTCACCGACCCCCCACAACTCAGCCGTAAAAGGGTTAGCCACCCCTAGATTTGCAACAAACCCACCAAGCCAAAAACCATACTTATCTCTTAGAATTCTGCCCACCCCTACAAGTTGCAACCCTAGTAAGCATGACCCATCCACATTCGACTTGAAAGTATCTGGAGGTGGAGGAGTCCAATGCACCCAACAACCCACCCTTGACGGAGGGGGAACACCCAAAATCGGCCACCACCCCCCAATCGTACACCTTGCGGCCCGGCTCCCAACCTCCTCAGTGTTAAAACCCCTACCTTCAAAATACCATCCCGCACCTTCCCTTCCAAATAGCCTAGATGGTTTAGGCAAAGAAGATGGGTCAAGGAATACCCTCTACCATGGCATAAGTGTTATGCTCCGATCCGTGATCCAGAAACCGTGAACAGTCGCCCGTTACCTCAAACACCTGCCCAACCCCGCCACATATCTTCAAGGTAATGCTAGGCTAATCATAAATTTCAGTTACAAATATTTTATTAGTATTTAAATACAAAAGTCCTCAAATATATATATACTGCAAATGAAAGTTCTTTTGTTCATACAGTCATTCTAACATGATCAACTAATATTCTCAAAAATACAGCATAAGTTCCATACGGTGATACGCTTCTACCGATAGTCTCTAGAATTTGTATACATCGATGTCTATCAACGTGTCTCTCTAAATACTTTCTCTGTAAAATATAATGGAGTGAGGGGTGAGTAAAATTATTTACTCAGTCAGTGAATAATCGTAACATGTAGTTAATAAGTAGTGTGAAAATAGAGTATTAAAACCATATATATATAAATATATTTTATACCATATTTCAAGTATGTATGACAATTTTAAACACATTTCTCTAACATTATAATCCATAAAATATATGCATCTAATTTTCTGTCATAAATCATAGAGTCATGTCCAAACAAGCTCTCGGTAAGGGTCTGTCTCGACCAATGACGAGCTACCAAGGGTTCTTCTTTTAAACGGGTAAACGACCCTAACCTTAGCGATGGCATTGGGCCTCCCTAAGTGCTAGACTGAAACGTCATTTAGTCCTCTCCTTTCGGTTCAACTTGGCTAGTCTGAAAATCTAGTATCGTATACACGCCACCTAACCATGTAGAGTGTCGTATCTCGATGGCATCGCAACCATACGACTATCTATATAACAAGATGGGTCTGCTATAGCATACGAGACGAGTCTACGTGGGACAACGCCTATTGTATTATAATATCATGACTATAAGTACTATCTCCGATCTACGATCAAGGGGATTCAAGTACTAATGCCCGAACATCTAGTCTCGCATCAAAATCAACAATCGAATAATCGTGCCATATAGTCAAGGAAAAATTATGAAATCCGATATCTTATATATTTCCGTATAAATATCATCAAAGTACATTTCATGATTTAAACATGACATATGTATTTTTTATCAAAATTCATGGTTGCATATTAAAAGCAATTTTTGGAATACTCTATTTATCACAAAATCGATACCAAACCATTTAACAAGCCATTTTATAATTCATTTCACAAATCATACTTTGAAAACGATAAAATATGGTTTTGCTTATTAACTATATGGCAACAGTAAGATCCACTCACATGTACGAGAAGGGTACACCACTTTCCTAAAACCTTATTACTCAACTAGGTCGCGCCTCAAGTGTAAGTCTGTCGTCTACTCTTAAGACAACAACATATATATGTCAATCTCCCCTATTTCTTTCAATAATTTTGTCATAGTTTGATTAAACCTAATTCCAATTCACCCTAATTTGTTTAAACCGATACACCTACATTTCAGATTTTTTTTTTCAAGTTCTAATCTTGCATAGTTTTAGGAAAAATAACATAACTTTCTCTATATAACTTGGACTTGAGTGATTCAAATTGCTAATTAAAGCTAAGACATATATTTGCATTTTTTATGTTCAACTCATCTCTAAATTCCTATTGCACAAATTTATAGCATTTTATAACTTTTTCAGTCTAAGTTCCTAAAACTAATTCTGTATAGTTTTGGGAGAATTTCTATATCTCTCTATGAACTTCTCCAATTTAATTTATTATTTTCTCAAATTGAAGATAAGAAATATATCTAAAACTTTCTAGTTTAGACCATTTTCAGATTTTAAACATATAATTTTATAAAAGTCTATTTTCTTCCCAGTTTCGGTTTTAAGACTACTTCTATACAGTTTTAGTAAAAACACTAGAATTTCCAGCATACTACTCCGATTCAAGTGAATTTTATCTAATTTTAAAGATAAGATAGAGAGCTAAAAGTTTTATGTTTTTAGTTTTCCCTAATTCTATCCAGAAGTTATCTTAATATTTGAATCAAGTTACTGGCCATGCACATGACAGTAAATATAACATCGATTTTTAGTGTTTCTTTTAAAAATCACCATAATTTCATTTCTTAATGAAAAATTTTGCACCATAGCTCATGTTAAAACTTAGGGAGTCTAGTTTTATCAAAACTAAACCAATCTAAATTTCAATCATCATAGAGTAAGATATCATAGCAAGACTATACATAACTCAAATTGAAATATTCATATATAGCATGCTAGTACATGTATTTAATTTCACTACTTGTAAAGACTTCAAGTTTGAGTATTTTACCTTCCTTTATATGATCCTTTGCTAAATAATACCTATCACCTTGATCTTGATTTTCTTGAAACCTTGATCACCTTAGCACCATAGTAACATAATTCATCAAACATCAATCTCTACACAATTCTTATACTATTTCAAACAACTAGAGATATGGAGTCAAAAATGTTCTTATCACTTTTACTTGTATTCCCTATCCAATTCTCCAAGAATTCCACTTGAACATCAACAATCCCTCTTTTCTTACTAAAAATTTCGTCCAAGTGAGGTGAATAAAAGAGAAAATGGTTGGTTTTTGGTCTTTTTATAAACCAAATCAAGCTATCTTGACCCTTGATTCATTTTGCATGCTTTACCACGCCCTACACTTGTCAAGACTCCTCTTATGAACTTGAAATGGCAGCAAGCAGTCACCACGCATGCAAAAGAAGTGTCCAATTTCATCCAAGAGGAAAGAAAGCACAAGAAACCATTAAAAAAAACCCTTCCAATCACCTTTCATGCATTACTTTATTCTTTATAAGCAACCTTCTTCAAACTTCGGTAGTGGAACGTCCTATGTAGGCACTAAGTGTGCTCTTGGCCTATGGTTGATATTCAATTATCATTGAATGGCTGGATTTGTAACTTAGTCCCTCAAGTTCTCATATTTGTACCTTAGTCCCTAAACTTTTCAAAATTATAAATTTGACTCTATGCGATTTTTCATCCGAATTTTTTTTTTTCAAATTTTCAAATTCACTTCTTTATGCTTATACTTAAGTGTTTTGGCTTTCGTTAGCCATTTTTAGTGATTTTAGGGTTTGTCGGCACTTTTCGAAAAAGTTTTTGACTTATCGATAAAATTTTTGGTTTAAGTAAATTTAATGGCAAAGTTTTAGAAATTTCAAATCATGTGTCTCAAATGGTTACAATAGCATATATATGAACATGAAGAGAGTACATAATACATTGAGAGTCGGTGTTACATTTTTTAACCCCCTAAAATAAAGTTTCGTCCTCAAAACTATACATCGAAAAGCTCGGGGTACTGTCTCCTCATAGCATCCTCCGATTCCTAAGTCTGCTCCTCGACTTGGTCACTCCTCTACAAAACTCAGACTAGGGATACATCTTTGCTTCTCAGCTTCCTGGTCTGCCTATCAAGTATAGCCACGGGTTAAACAGTAAAAATTAGGTCTTCTCTTAGCTCCACTGGTGGAGGTTCTAGGATATGAGAGGGATCTGGTAGATATTTTCTTAGCATAGAGATATGGAATACGTCATGAATACGTGCAAGTTTAACTGGCAGATCTAATATGTAAGCTACATTTCTGATCCCTTTCAGGATTTGGAATGGTCTAATGTATCTGGGGTTGAGTTTCCCCCGTTGTCTGAATCGTATCACTCCCTTCCAGGGAGATACTTGTAAAAAGACGATGTCTCCCTCCTCGAACTCAAGAGGCCTCCGCTGGCTATCAACATAACTCTTCTGTCTATCTTGGGTAGCCTTCATCCGAGCACGGATAACCTTTACATTCTCTTGAGTCTTCTCAATCAGCTCGACACTGCTAAGTCATCTCTCTCCGATCTTATCCCAGTATAATAGTGTCCAACACTTTCTCCCGTACAAGGCCTTGCATGGTGGCATCCCAATACTGGCCTGATAACTGTTGTTGTATGCAAACTCCACCAACGGGAGGTGTTGGTCCCAACTACCCCTGAAATCAATAACACAAGCTCTCAACATATCCTCTAGTGTCTGGATGGTCCTCTCAGACTGACCATCCCTCTGTGGGTGAAAAGCAGTGCTAAAATATAGTTTGGTACCGATGGCCTCCTATAGCTTTGGCCAAAACTGAGAACTAAATCGGGGATCTCTGTTAGATACAATCGATACAAGAGTCCCGTGGAGTCAGACTATCTCACTAATATATAGGCGGGCCAAAATCACCAATGGATAGCTGCTACGAGTGGGCAGAAAATGTGCGGACTTGGTGAGTTTGTCAGCAATCACCTAGATAGTATCATATCGTGCCGAGGTCCGCGGAAGTCCCACAACAAAATCTATCGTAATGTATTCCCACTTTCACTCAGGAATGGGAAATGGCTGTAGTGTACCAGCTGGCTGCTGATACTCGGTCTTCACCTGCTGGCAGACCAAACATTTGGCTACATACTTAGTGACCTCTTGTTTCATCCTAGCCCACCAATAATGTCCTTTGATAGTCCGATACATTTTGGTACTACCTGGATGCATCGCATAGGCAGAAGAGTGAGTCTCCTCAAGTATAGCCCTCCGAAGATCATCGTCAATGGGAATGCAGACCCGCTCCCTGAATACCAAGAGTCTATCCTTTCGATCTCTAAAATCCCTGCCATCTCCCCTGCAGATTTTCTCAATAATACCTTGGAGTTTCGCATCTGAACCCTGAAGCTCCTGAATGCGGTCAAATAGACTTGGCCTTACCTTTAATCTAGCTAGAAGTATACCATGCTCATCATTGGCCAGACTGACTCCCAATAAGCGGAGTCCTATGAGACAAGAGAGGTAGACACTCTTGAAAGATGAGGAAGATGATGACTTGCGGCTCATAGCATCCGCAAGTATATTGGCCTTACCAGGATGATAGTCTATGATAAGGTCATAATCCTTGAGAAGCTCCAACCATCTCCTCTGTCTTAGATTGAGCTCCTTCTGCGTGAATAAGTACTTCAGGCTCTTATGATCCGTGTACACTCGACATGTCACCCCATAGAGATAATGTTGTCATATCTTCAATACAAAGACTATGGCATCATGGGTCGAATAGTTCAGCTCATGCTTCTTCAATTGTCTAGAGGCGTATGCAATAACTCGTTTGTCTTGCATCAATACACAGCCCAAACCTTGCCAGTTGGCATCACTGAACACTATATACTCCCAACCACTGGTGGGAAGGGCTAAAATCGGTGCTGAAGTCAACCGCTGTTTGAGCTCCTGAAAGCTCTCCTCACAACGGCCATCCCAGACAAACTTGACTCCCTTTTGTATCAAGTTAGATAATGGGGTAGCAATCTTGGAGAATCCCTAAACAAATCTCTGATAATATCCTGCAAGTCCGAGGAAACTCCTGACCTCAATAACTGTCTACGGCTGGTCCCACCTCATGATGGCTTCAACCTTCTGCGGATCAACATAAATACCCTTTGCAGAAACAATATGTCCCAGGAAACCGATCTGTCTAAGCTAGAACTCACACTTGGAGTACTTGTCATATAACTCCTTCTTGCAGAGCGTCTGTAGTACGACATGAAGATGCTGGGAATGCTCCTCATCACTCTGTGAGTATAGAAGAATGTCATTAATGAATACTATAACAAATAGGTCAAGATTGTCGTAAAATACTCAGTTCATCAAATCCATGAATGTGGCTGGGGCATTCGTCAGCCTAAATGGCATGACCAGAAACTCAAAATGACCATATCTCGTACGGAAAGCAGTTTTGGGCACATCCTCGCCCTTGATCCATAACTGATGATACCCATATCTAAGGTCAATGTTCGAGAAAACTCACGCACCCTAAAGTTGATCAAACAGATCATTTATACGTGGTAGCGGATACTGATTCTTGACAGTCACTTTGTTCAATGGATGGTAATCTATGCAGAATCTGAAAGAGTCGTCTTTCTTCTTTACAAACAGTATTGGAGCACCTCAAGGTGAAGTGTTTGGTCAAATAAACCCCTTGTCCAATAATTCTTGCAGCTGGACCTTTAGCTCTCTCAACTCAGCTCGTGCCATTCTTTACGGCGGAATAAAAATTGGTGCTTTCCCAGGAGCTATATCTATCTTAATATCAAACTCTCGGACTGGATGTAGTCCAGGTAGTTCCTCAGGGAACACATCCGCAAACTCCTGCAACATTGGGATCTCATCAAGTCTTGGGTCTTCTACTGTGGTGTCATTACATGGGTAAGGTAGGCTGTACATCCTCGACGTACCAATCGCCTACTCTCTAGTGTTGAAATAACAAATCGGGGAAGAACCCTTCTCTCTCCCGGAAATATCAGTGATGGCTGTCCAGACCTTCAGAACTCTACTTCCTTAGTGAAACAATCAACAGTGGCTCGATGGAAACTTAGCCAGTCCATTCCTAAGATGGCATCAAAGTCAGATATGTTTAAAGGTTTAAGATCTGCCTATAACGTCACCTCCCCAATCTATATCTCGTCACCCCAATAAACAGAATCCCAGACCAGCTGCTTGCCCAATGGCATGATAACCAATATCTCCTCGGTCAATGGAGAGAGTTGTCTATCAAGGTGTTGAGCAAAATGGGTGCTCACAGATGAATAATTTGACCCGGTATCTATCAAAACTCGGGTGTCAACTCCGAAAATTTTCATGATATCTAATGACGAATTTAAATAAAAAAGGATCATCAACCTTTATTTACTCTAGAAGTCAACATGTGAACATATATATACATATATATATCAAAAGGATTGAGACTTCTAGTGTCTTAGCATGTTGAGAATTACATGAGTTATTATAATACATCATGCCTCAAAATAACTGTTAGGAGATAAAACCTATACAGGAGAGTCTATCAGAGGGTTACCTATAATCACTTCAGGATTAGCTTGGGCTTCCTCGTGTGTCATTGCAAAGATGTGAGCTTGAGTCCTCGGCTGCTGTCTCTGAGGAACAGGGATAGTGTTGCTCCCGGCCACAGTTCGTGGAGCAGTAGGAACTGATGGGGTAGGTGCTCTTGACTGACTCTCACGTGGTCCGCTCGGGTGACTCTGACTTGGCTGTCTCCCAAATCCCAAATTTGAGCAAGTGCTACAAATATATCCCAGTTTCCCACACTGGTAGCATGTCATAGGTTCTCTGCAGAATCCCAAATGAGTCTTGCCACAATTGCAGCATAAGGGCTTCTTCGGCCTAGCAAACTGACTCACTGATATGGTACTAGGGGCGGGGGCTCTAAAACTCTGATGGCGTGGCCCCTGAGGAAAGCCAGCTGACCCTGTAGTTGTGGGGTCTCTCTGAGGGCCCTGTCTCCAGCCCTTCTTCGAACTCTAACTAGTTTGAAATCCAGGCCTCTTCTTCTTCTAGTCTCGGCTCTCTCTCTGCCTAGTCTTAACCCGTATGATATCCTCAGCGCGGTTGGCTAACTCTAAGACCCCCGTGAGTGAGTGATTTTTTATCACTGCTATGTATTTTTGGATATTCAAGTTGAGTCCATCCTCAAACTTAAATCAAAACTGCCTTTCTATGGCCAATTAGGGATGAAGGCAAATAGTCTCCTCAACTTTGCCTCGTACTCTATAGTAGATCTGGTCCCCTGGCGGAGATGAAGGAACTCCACCCTCTTCTGGTCTTGCTGGTACTCCGAGAAGTACCTACCGTCAAACTCTCTCAAGAAGTCCTCCCATCTTAAGGGCTCTCTGGAGTAATCTATCACGGTCTCCCACTGGGTGAGAGCATCACCATCTAACAACCGTACTATAACGCTTAAATTCTACTCATCCTCTACACCCAAGTCTGTCAACACCCGACGGGTCTGGTTGACCTAGTGCTTTGCTGTTGTAGCATCGCAAGATCCATCAAAATTGATGCAAACCAGCTGTCGAACCGCCTTGACCAACTGGGTCAGCTCATGGATGCGACGGAGTATCGGAATAGTGCTGTTGCTCGGGGCAGACATAGAAGTAGTAGTGGTAGCCGGTGCAGGAGCCGGTGCCATAGGAGTAGGAACTACAGAAGGTGGTGGTGGGGGCGGCATTTGTGCCCCATATGTGTTCCACCGCTCATGCCACTGTCTCAAGGCATCTGGTGGTAGCGTCGGGATCCCAACTGACTGTGTGGGCTAAGGTGATACTGAACAGGGTGTGTGCAGAGTCGACGCGACCTCTGGAGCAACAGATGTAACTCTACGAGTCCGCCTCACGTTGCACCTAGAAGGCATGATTTTGAAATAAAAGAACCTCTATCAGATCTAACCTCCTAAAGGGAATGAACTCATTTGCCTAAGATCATCTTTAGGGATTTTATGATTGTAAGGAAACTTTCAAATTTATTTCAAAATAATGAGTACCTTAGAAAAAATGCTTGGAAAATTTTGAAAAAATCTTTCATAAAACTCAGGCTCAACCAACCTAGGCTCTGATACCAAGAAAACTGTCATGCCCCGATCTGTGATTAAGAAGCCGTGAACAGTCGCCTGTTACCTCCGACACCAGCCCAACCTTGCCACGTATCTTTAAGGTAATGCAAGGCTAATCATAAATTTTAGTTACAAATATTTTATTAGTATTTAAATATAAAAGTCAACAAATATATATATATACTGCATATGAAAGTTCCTTTGTTTTGTACAGTCATTCTAACATGATCAACTAATATCCTAAAAAATATAGCAGAAGTTCCATACCGTGATATGTCTCTAACGATAGTCTATCATCATATGCCTATAAATACTATCTCTATAAAATTTAACGGAGTGAGCGGTGAGTAAATTATTTACTCAGTGAGTGAATATTCATAACATGTAGTTAATAAATGATATGAAAATGGAGTATTAAAACCATATATATATAAATATACTTTATACCATATTTCAAGTATGTATGACGATTTCAAACACATTTCTCTAACATCATAATCCATAAAACATATGCATCCAATTTCTTGTCATAAATCGTAGAGTCATGCCAAAACAAGCTCTCGATAAGGGTCTGCCTCGACCAATGACGAGCCATCAATGGTTTTTCTTTTAAACGGATAAACGACCCTAACCTTGGCATTGGCATCGGGCCTCCCCAAGTGCTAGACTAAAATGTCATTCAGTCCTCCCCTTTCGGTTCAACTTGGCTAGTTCGAAAATCTATATTGTATACACGCTACCTAACCATGTGGAGTGCATGTATCTTGATGACATCGCAACCGTGCGACTATCTATATAACAAGATGGGTCTGCTATAGCATACGAGACGAGTTTGCGTGGGACAAGGCCTATTGTATCATAATATCATGGCTATAAGTACTATTCCCAATCTACGATCAAGAGGATTCAGGTACTAATGCCCGAGCACCTAGTCTCGCATCAAAATCATCAATCAAACAATCGTGCTATAAATATTAAGAAAAAATTATGAAATCTGATACCTCATGTGTTTCCGTATAAATATTATCAAAGTACATTTCATGGTTCAAATATGACACATATATTTTTTTATCAAAATTCATGGATGCATATTAAAAGCAATTTTTGGGATACTCCATTTATCACAAAATTGATACCAAACCATTTAACAATCCATTTCATAATTCATTTCACAAACCATGCTTTGAAAACGATAAAACATGGTTTTACTTATTAACTACATGGCGACAGTAAGACCCACTCACATGTACAGGAAGGCTACACAACTTCCCTAAAATCTTGTTACTCAGCTGAGTCGCCCCTCGAGTGTAGTTCAGTCGTCTACTCCTAAGACAACAACATATATATGTCAATAAGACTGACAATTCCTTTTGAGCCATATCAACTCTAGCTGCCTTCGTATAACCAACCTATAAATATAGGAATTTTAAAAGAGATGCCCCTAGATATTCTTTGTCCTGTCACAATCCCAGAAGAGATGATATGCTGTCTCTAGATATTCATGGCAAAGAGGATAGAAGGGATCAACTATGAGCCCACACTAAGCCCGTGTTTCATTAGTCATCAGGGAATTCTGAGCCATAAGCCAAATAAATTGCCTTATCCGCTCCTGACAATTCAACTTCCAAATCCACTTTCAATTACTCAAATTATTTTGAGTTGAACCTTCAATATTTTGCAATCTCATATAAGCCGATTTGACTGTAAACATCCCAGAGGAACTGTCACCCCAACAAAGATGGTCCCGAACTTCTAGATTTTGGGGGATCATTATAGCTCTTATCTCCTGTACATACTCATTTGGCAGAAGAGTGGATTGACAGTCAAAATCCCATTCCTTCCTCGGGGTGATAAATTGATTAACCCACACTTCAAAAGCCAATGTAGCTACTCCCTGACCAACCCTCTTGTTTAAAGGACCAGACCTAACCCAATTGTCCACCCAAAACAAAATCGCTGAGCCATCCCCCAATTTCCATCTTGACAAAACTTCACGGGCATGGAAAAGATCACGTCATAAATTGGAGCAATTAGTAGGCTTAGTACATGAGAAAAAATTTACCCGATTGAGATACATATGTCGAAGGACCACACACTAGAGGGCTGAATCACCAGACACTAGTTTCCACCCCAACTTTGCCAAAAAATGCCAAATTCACAGCACGACAGGGTCTTAACCCCAACCCTCCTCTATTTTTAGGTTGACAAACCCTATTCCAACCGACTGTATGAATTTTTCAAACCCTCTCTCAGTCAACCCAATGGAAATCTTTATTAACTTTATCCAATTGTTTACAAACCTGCTCTGGGAGCCAATTTGTTTACATCATGTAAGCCAAAATAGTCATAGTAACCACCTAAATCAATGTACGCCTGCTTACGATACTTAGCTTATTTGCTTTCCGACTTGTGACCTTACTTTGAACTCTGTGCACCAGGTATTGGAACTTCCTTCTAGCTGATCTACCATAGGCTAATGGCACCCCTAAGTATACCCCCAAATCTATGGTCAATTGGATTTTGCAACGGGAAGCCATGTCATTTTTTAGGGACCATGGGGCTCTAGGAGATAAAAATAATTTAGATTTTTGAGGGTTTAAATCTAACACGCTGCACCTCGAAAGCTCTCGAAGACATCCCAAAATTGTATCCATATCCCTCCTCAAAGCATCTGTAAAAAGCATTAGATCATCGACAAAAAATAAATGTCAAATGGCTGGCCCCATCCTAGTAGTATGAATTGGAGACCAAATGCCTCAGTACACCCTATCCTATATCATGTATAAAAGTTTTTGCATTATTAAAATGAAAAGATAAGGTGATAAAGTGTCTCCTTGCCTCAACCCTCTACCCAACTAAAATGCTGGCAATTCTTCACTGTTCCGTGAAAGTCCCGAACGAGCTTTAGTAGTAGTAAACATTATTAAATTAATTATAGAATATGGCCTTTGAAAATCCTATAAAGTGATACGTAAAAAATCCCAGTTCACACTATCATATGCCTTACACAAATCCACTTTCAGAATCATAAGCCAGTGGTTACGTCTGGCCAAACAGATGGAGTGTAAAATTTCTTGGGTGACCACTATATTTCCATTGTACCATTGCTAAGACCATATAGCTCATATTAAGCAAGCTAATTGGTCTAAAATCTTGTAAAGTAATTGGTATGTCTATCTTTGGCAACAACACAATAAAGGCCCACAACTACTCGACTGGAAAATCACCCCTTCGAAGAGCCTCTCTCACAAATTTAAAAAGACTAGAGTTGGCCATCTCCCAAAATCGTTGAAAAAAGATCGATTGAATCCTATCTGAACCGAGGGCTTTCAATCTTGCATTGAAAAACTACCGCTTGGACCTCCAATAAATCTACTAGATGTTGTGGATGAACCCGATCCTCTAACTCAATACACCTCTACCATCTAACATATCTAATATTCCAATCTAGCCTTAGATGACCAGCAAACAAATCTCTGAAATAATCGGTTGCATGTTGCTTTAAAATATCCAGGTCTGACTCCCAATTCCCATTAATTTGAAGTTGAGATATGTGGTTCCTATTTTGCCGAATCAAGGTAGAGAGATGTAAAACCGAGTATTGCGATCCCTCTGATAGAACCATTGGAGACGAGATTTTTGGTGCCGAAAAATATCCTCTTTGCTCAAGATCTTGTGATATTCCTCTAAAAGTCTATTCTCTAACTTCATCAAAAAATTAGATCAATCATAATCAGTAGCTCTTTGGATACCTCTTAGTCGAGCCTTATTCTTACACTTTTTTCAGAAAATATTACCAATGCCCGCTTGTTCCACTCCTTTAAATGCATTGCTGTATTTTGGATGGACTGGAAAAGTGATGGTTCTGGAGTATCACCCCTCCAAGTTGATTCAAACACTTGTGCAAATTGTTGGTAACTCAACCAGTGGCCTCAAATCTAAAAGACTGTTTATCCCAAGGGGGAAGAAATTGAAAGTCTCGTGTGAAGAAGAATGGGATGATGGTCCCCATGAGTGCGGGCAAGGTCACCACCACCTTGTTGTTCATGAAGATTAATCCACTATCTGTATTGCCCAAGACTCGGTCTTGATGCACCTGCAAAATAACTAAATTTGAAACACCGAAAATTCAGTGTTAGAATTCTTAGTTAATTTTCATGTAATTTTTTATTTTTCTCTTGAAATACAAAGAGAGACCGGATGTATTCGACTCAAGGACTAGAAAATCTCACCTTGCCACCCCATGAGTCACCTTGCCCAATTCAATTTTGTACTAACAAGTTGCCTTGTTTCCAAGCAAGCCACCTTAGCCCCTGAGCATGCTACACACAGAAGACGACTTACAAGGTAATGAGTCGACTTATACACCTGGAAAAAGTTATGAAATGACCTAAATACCCTCCAAATTTGAATACAACTTAAAATTTATAAAGGGCAAAATGGTAACTTTAAGTCCACAATAAATTGGATTGAACAAACACACTACATTCAATTCAATTTCTCTTCTCCCATCTCTCTCGACACTCTCTCCTCTCCCTGCACTCTTACACTCTCTCTTCCTTACTTTTGATTTCTCTCTCTAGAAATCAATTACTCCTCCATCTAAATCACTTCATCAAGAGTTCAAAGCCCCCATCAAACTCGAAGAGTGGAGGATTGAAGGAAAAATCTAGAGATTGCACTATGGAAAGGAGAATTAGGGTTTTTAAACCCAATCTTCAAAAACTCAATCCAATCCCAAAATAAAGGTAATTTCTCCTCCCCAATCTTGGATTTAGCTTACTTATAACTAGATTGAAATTTTATCATTGAGATTTTAGGAATTTCCTTTGGAGATCAAAACCATAGAAATTGTGAATTTTAAAATTTGGAGAAAAATGGAATGAAAATGGAATCTAGATGGAAATGACATGTAAATGGTGAATTTTGAACCTAGATTCTTGGATTGAAAAAAAAAATTAGGGTTTGTGCTAAATTAGGAAAATTTCATAAACCCTAAAAATTGATTTGATTTAACAATAAAATTGTTAATCTTGTCTTATGATAAACAATTGGAAACTCAAGGAGGGATTATATTGGGATTGATTGTGAAATTCGGGAGTGTTCACCCTCCGAAGAGGTGAGTGGATACATGCTTATGATTTTAAGTGAGAAATTGATTTACATTGATTTTATAAATATTTTTAAAACATGTTTTTAATTTTTTTTTTGATTGTTGAATATCCCGAAGTGGATTTGGATAGAATATGCATTCGAATGTTTTGGATGGAAAATGATGTGCCAAATTATAAGTTTATGATTAAATATTATTTGATTGAACTCATGGATTGAGAAATGGCTTGGATGGTTGTGGCACATTGGTTAATTGTTGTGATGTTGTGAAATTGTGTTTTGTGTATAATAAATGGCTATAGTTATTCCCTCCACAGAGCGAACTGACAGGGTGATGTGGTTGGACATTTATTTGGCTGAGGGGGTAGCTATGATCGAGAGATGCATCCCAAACCCTTCCTTTAGACTAGTCTAGTTGCACCCCAGTGGAGGCCCGAGTCAAGGCCAAGGATCGGGGTAAAGTTATGATTGATGAGAATGAAAACTTTTAACGGTTCCACTATTGGTCAGGGTTAAGCCTTTTGTGGAAAGATTTTTGACAAACCCTTGATTTTCAGAAAACAAATTGTAATAATTTGGATATGTATAACAAATTAATATGAATTGTTTAAGTATTGTTTAAAGTTGACATTTGATGATCAACCCTGTCTCTTTATGGATTATGATGGTATGATTTTGAGATAAATTTTTGACATATCCACGATCTTCCCTCATTTATCTTCATAGCATGTTATGCACTCACTAGGTATAAATTATATTCACCCCTCCCTGTTCTATTTTTTACAGAGGAAGTTTAGTGGATACGGTTGGTCGTTTAGAGCCAGAATTGTGAAGATCATTGTCAGAGACTAGTTTTTGGCATAGATCTTGTCCCATTCTTTTAAGATGTTGATAGTTAGACCTGAGGAGGGCACTTTTGTATGAAAACTTATTTGGGAACTATTTAAACTTGTATTTTATTTCGTTTGGACTTATTTTCTTTCAATTTCATTAAACATCCTTATTTTTCTCCTTTATGGTTTTCTTCTGAGAATTGTTGGCAAAGGTTTTGATTTTAATCCCCTAAGTGGATATTTTGTTTTGCTTTACGGATTCGATAGAACTGGAAGGGTTGGGTTGGCCTATGATTTTATAGGAATTGTGAATGCCTTGCGGTGTCTTGGAACACAGGGTGGGATTCATACGTGTTTTAAGGGAACGTGGTGGTTATTGTGTGGCAGGATCTGCTGGTCGAGGTATGACAATTTTATTGGTATTAGAACATAGACTCACGATTTAAAGAATATTTAAAATTTTTTATTGAATTGTTTCCCAATTATTGAAAAGGGTCCTCAATTGTTTTTGAAACTCTTTTGGGAAAACTCAGTGTTCGAAATATTTCAAATGATTTCAAATGTCTCCTATAGATCCTAAGGAGTTAGGAACATTCTTTTAGATAGTTAAGTAATTAGTTCTTTACTTAACCCTATATACTAAACATAGTTCTCTTTTGTAGAACTTTGCCTCCACGAAGAATAAAGAGGAACCAGAATGAGATTGCTTTGACTCTATCTTCCCAACCTTAGGCTGCATCATCTTCACATGCACCTCCTCTGCAGTCGACACACCCCGTTCCTTCAATCGGGATTCCTACTCCTTCAATAGCCACCCTTTAGCAAGTGATAAAGTGGTGGAGCACCTATGGAGCACAGTTCCAAGCTTCACAACAAACTTCAGCTCCTTTACTGGTTCCTTCTCCAATATTGGTTATTGTACCAAGTCTTCCAATGGCACCTCCTCCTCCGGTTGTTCCATCAACCGACCGTCCTACTGTTGAATTGTCAAAGCTGATTAAAGAGGCGAGGTAGCTCGAATTTGAGACATTTTCTGGCACTTGTGATGCCTCAGTGGGCAAGGAATGGATAGGCTGAGTTTAGGAGACCGTCACTAATATGAAGTTGGATGACGAGATGAAGTTATAGGTGGCAGTGAAACTATTGGACAAGGGTGCCCAAATTTAGTGGGAGAATGTGAAGGGCAAGAGATCCACCCCTCCCACTTGGGGAGAATTTCTTAGAGTTTTCGAGGAGAAGTACTACATACAGTTTTATCGGGACCAGAAGAGAGAGGAATTTTTCAAACTAACCTAAGGAAATAAGACAATGGTAGAGTATGAGATAGAACTTAGAAAGTTAGCCACATATGTTTTGGAGTTTGTGTAACACCGATTTTCGGTGATTGTATATCATATACTACTCCTCTTGATTCTAAATATATAAGATTCCTTTGAGACATCTATTTAATTATCTATTTATTTATTTTGAAATTTTACCTCAAAATCACTAAAATCGAAAATTTTATCGGTAAGTCGAAAATCTTCTCAGAAAGCGCCGGTAAGGTCTAAAGAAGTTAAAAAATGGTTAAGAGAAGGCCTACAAATTTAAATAAAGATATTTAAATGAAATGTCACATATTTAAGAAATTTCAAACAAAATTTCATAGGGACAAAAAATACAAATTGTTAAAAGTTAAGGGTTTAAATGCAATTAAAGAAAGTTAAGGGATTAAGTTGAAAACCACTCAATGATGGACAATTGGAGTCAAATGATTGGTCAAGAGGGAAGCAAGGTTGGTTAGTGGCCAAATAAAATTTTTCCACATTCAAGAAAACTTATTGGATATAAATTTATGCATGAAAGCTTATTGGATATAAATTTTTATATTAAACCTAATTAGAATAGCTTGTTCTAGTCTGTGACACATCTCCCCTTGACATGGACATCCACAAGATACCTAATGGAGTGCATAGACGTTACTTGAATCAACAATTACATGGTTTAAGTATTAGGACAAGTGGAAAGTTGAGATGATACGTGGAATGATCCAATGGTCAAGGATATTTGCCTAGTTTTGTAAAAGAACTTGGTTAGGAAGAGTTTGGCTCATTTTCTTCATTCAAACCACCTCTTGCACGAAATATGTAGAGTTCATTTCCATTTTTGAGTTCAACTATGGATTCAAAGATGTAAGAACAATTTTTAGAAATTCTTAAATTTCAATTGGAAGTATAGAAGTATTGTGTAGGAATTTATGTTCATTGTGATTTGATTTTTCCTAAAGTGATAAAAAAATTCAGTAAATGAATTTTGAAATGTGATTTAGAAATTTTTTAGTGTTAGTGGCATGTCCTGAAATGTTGTTCTGTGAAAATTGTATCCTAATATTATGATAACTTGATAGTGTCATGCTTTTCTTTTACGAGTAAAGATTTATAAATGATAGCATATGACACATGTATATGTTTATGGGATGGTGTATAGTGGTTATAGCACACCCTCTACCACGGTATTGAGCGTTTACCCGACGAGGTGACGTGGTGGGGTAACACGGGACAAGAGGTTTGAGTCCACTATCTCTGTCCAATAGATCTAATAGACCAGCACTACGTGAGTACTGTGTCAACACCAAAGGAAAGGGGAAAACATAAGTGTTTTATTCTTATGACATTTTGGTAGCCCCTTGGTGGATTTTACCCTAGTTAGGTCAAACTATGGGTAGAATGAGTTTTTGACACCCCATTGATGCATGATTTGATCATAAGAATGCTTATTAATTTGAACTACACGATATATTTGCAAATGAACGAAATATAAATTTGAAAATGATGTTTTAACTTGCCACTCTCACAAATTCATTTATTGTCATTATATAGTCATCGCACCTCACTCACTGAGCATGTGAATTATACTCACCCCTCATAAGTACATTTTCAGATTATACTGTTTTGACTTACGCTGAGATTCTGTACCACGAGCTTTACCGAGAGACATTATCGGGTATGTATTCATACCCACCATGTATATAAATGTTATATGTAAATTTGAGGCAAATGTATTAAAAGAAATGTTTTTTTTTTTTTTTATTTGAAACTATCTTATTTAAATCTTTTATTGTATGATTTTGACTTAGTGATATCGAGTAGGGTCATAATATTAGCCTTGCATTACTCGATGTGCGAGTAGGGCATACCCGTGCCTCGAGGAGTCGTGGCGGTCTGTTCGTGTATTCGACCTACGGTTTGGGGCATTTCCCAAATGTTTTCAATGTGCGAAAGTGGGGCATTTCCGAAATGCTTGTCCCGAGTTGGGTTTAAGTGGACACGGAGGACAGATGAGCCAAGATCACTCGAGTGGCCATAGAGGCGGCCCATCAAATGTCCATACAACATCGGCTAGTACTACTCCATAGACCGGTACTACGAGTAACACTGTTGCTGCACCTCCTTAACCATCCCCGTAACACCAAAAATTCGGTATTAGAGATATTTTGTAAATGTCTAGATAATTATAAAAGAAAATTTTAAATTTTAAAATTTTATTGATTTTTGATTTTGGGGTTTTAAATTAGAACTTTTAGCATATTTAAAATGCTACATCCGTGATTCGTAGTAATCTCATTTTTATGAAATTTAAACTTTGGTGAAAAGTGAGTATAAATGTATATGGATATATGTATCTATCTATTTATTTATATATATATACATGTTCATAAAAAAAAAGGGAAGAAATGAGGGGAAAACAAAACGCAACGTTTTGTCCCCTCCCCTAAAATTCGATTAAGGCTAAAAGCCCTAATCTTACTCCCATCCCTCTCTCTCTCTACTCCCTCTCTCTCCCGCGGCTCTCTCTCCCTTTCTCGATTCGCGCCACCGCGTCTCTCCCTCTCCTCCGCCTTTCTCCCTCACCGGCAACCGCTGTCGGCCACTGCCCTCAAACCCTAGCCGGCTGTTTGTCTCCTCTGTTTCCCCTGTCTCTCTCCCTCATCTCTTCTCTTCCGTCTCTCTCTCTATTTCACTGTCTCTCTCTCGATTCTCCCTCTCCCGCGTCTGTGACGCTTTCTCTAGGGCTTCTCTGAACACCGTACCCGGTTGTCGTCTCACGGAGGCCACCCTACCCTCTCACTCATCACTCTCACCCTCTGTTTCTCTCTCTTTCTCTCTCCCGCGTGTGACAACACTCTGTTCCTCTACTTCTCTCCCTCACTCGCGCGGCGCTGCTCCACCGCTACAACCTCCTTCTGTGGCCTTCGCAAAAGCTCTACGTCGGTAGTAGTATCACTGTCAGAAACCCTAGGCTGCAACCTGTATTTCAACCCTTGCGCTGGTAAGGACAATTCTCTGATTGATAGTTTAGGGGTTTTGATTTCTCTTGATAATCAGGACTTATTGTTAAATTTTGCTTTGGTCTAGGAGCACTACAGGTCTCGGACTGAGTTGTAGGCGTACGGACGTTAAGGTTGTGAGATGAGGTGAGGAAATTTCTAATTCCTTTGAAAATTGAATGAAATTAGGTTTAATATAGGGTGAGATTCTTGTATTTGTCTTAAAAATATGTTGAATTTGTGGAGAATGCATTTTCTTGAAATGTGAATTGTGATTTCTTGGGTCACATCTAAATTCTAGATGAATTTAGGCTGATTAATATGAAAAAAACATATTAGAAGAAATTAGAAACTTGTTGAGAGAGGTAGAACAGCTTTCCTTAGAGTTTGATTTGAATGTGTATGAAAAATGTTAGGGTAACATAAATTTGGGAGAAATTGGGAAAATTATTAGAAATTAAGGAAAATTGAGGAATATTGAGAATTTAAGATCATTAGTGATGTAAATAATCTTAGGTTGATGAAATGAGAGTCTAGGATTTGTGAATATGCAATTTGAGGCTATATTAAATTAGGAAAAATTTGAAAACCCTGTAATAAGATTTTATTTGATGAAATTGTGATTATTGGTATAGGATAACCCATTTGAAGGTTGAGAAGGGTTTCCTTGGATTGAATTTACGGAATTGGGAGTGGATATCCTCCCAAAAGGTGAGTGGATACATGCTTATGATTTTAAGTGAGAAAATGTTTTATATTGATTTTATAAATGTTTCAAATGATTTTATGAATATTTTAAATTTATTTTAAAATTGTTTTATGATTGTGGAATGTTCAAAAAGGGGATTTGAATCACCGAATGCATCCATGTGTTATTTGAAAATAATGTGTCAGGTTTATTGACTTGTATTGATTGTGACTGATTGGGCTCATGCACTGAGAATTTGTTGAATAACTATTGACACATTTTGGTATATGATTTGATGATTGTGAAATGGTGCTGTGTGTATGGATAATGGCTATAGTCATTCCCTCCATAGAGCGACCCAACGGGGTGACGTGGTTGGGTGGTTATTTGGATAACGAGGTAGCTGCGCTCGAGAGGTGCCTCTGAATCCCTCCCTTCAGACTAGCCTGGTTGCACCCCAGGGGAGGCTCGAGCCAAAGCTAAGGAAGGGGGTATTGTGTATGATTTGTTGACATTGATAAGATTCCCTTGGCGATTCCACCATTGGTCAGGGCCAAGCCTTTGGTGGAAAGATTTTGTTAACCCCGTGATTTTGAAAAAAATAGAATATGATGACTAGATGCATATAAATTATTTATCACGATTTGTTGAGATCTTGTTTATATCGAGATTTATTGATATGATCGTATGATTTTGAGAAAGATATTTGACATGTCCACAATCATCACTCATTTATTATCATGATATGTTATACACTCACTGAGTATTTCCCAATACTCACCCCTCTCTTTTAAACCTTTCAGAGGAACTTTAGGTTTGTGATAGCAATTGGAGCTTGTAAAGGATTGTCCTGCTGACTCGTTAGGTATCCAAGCAATGCATGTTTTATTTTGATGCAATCTGAGATCCATGGAAGGGAAAATTTGTATAACTCTTTTGGTATGGATTTAGTCAATACTTGCTTTGTGTAAAGAACAAGTATTGGTGGAATTCTTACATTGCTTATGTTAAAACTTGTTCATTTTTTTTTAAATTTCATTTTTGGTAAAACTTATTGTTTAAATGGGACATTTGGACTTTATTTGATCTTTGAAAGGCCGGGATGGCTGGATGCGTGCATGTGTTTTGGATTGCCCGAGTTGGCCTTGTGTGTGTGCTGATTTGAGTTAAATAGACCGGTGTGTCCTTTGATTATTTGTTGAATTCTGGAATGGTTGGGATGGCCAATTATGCATGCGTGCATGTACAGGAACCCCCTCCCCGAATGTGTGCTTGTGTGTACAGGGACGGACCGGATAGGTCCTTTGCATGTGTATTGATATATGATTTCCCTACTTTGATGGATTTGTGTATTGGAAGATCTATTGTACTGTTGTGTAGCCTTGTGGAGTCCTGGTATATGGAGAGGTTCTGTCCCTGTACCAAGACAACGCGACAGTTGTCGCGTGGTCGATCCGAGGATCGAGGCATGACAGCTTTATTGGTATCAGAGCTTAGTGTCACGCCCCAAACCGGGATCATGAGCAGCCGCCCGTTGTCCTGGATGCCGACTACATTTTTACAGAAGATCGGGCAGAACCTCTCCGGAGGTCTCCCATGTACAAATAAAGCTGTATAATGGGCATCCATCCTGTCACATAAATAAATGGTCATCCCGGCCTCACAACAATCACCACATTCAAATCCTGTCAACCAATCCACAGCGGACAACCAGAACAACGCAAGGTTAATATAAGTACTAGCAATTCTAGCCACAGACCTCTATTATCATGCCTAACTAGAGCATGAGCAGTCACCACACCGAGCGAGCCTAAATTTTATACGAATTGTATAACAAATTCCCAAGTTACATTTTAAATGTTTACAAATGTCTCAATGCAAGTGAAATATAAGAGTTTCGCAAATAAATGTCCATAAGCTATACAGTCATCCCATAATATATACACGGCCAACTACGGACCTTAATATCAAGACCTCGCAGGGTTGAAATATAGTGCGGAATTCAGATTTCAACTTAATCTTAGACCTCACCGTCATGAATACCAAATCCACTAATGAGCCACCAAGCCCTTTAGAGCCGAATGCGTCGCTCTAGCACAATAACCCTATCTGAGGAAGGAAAGGAGAGTGGTGAGTATCAAGGAAGATACCCAGTGAGTGTGGGGATTAATATCAAGCACAAATAGTGTAGGTGAACCATTGGAGTGTTAAACAACATTATTCGTAAACAATAATTCACGATTTGCAATAAAACATGGTATGTTTAGTAAAATGAAATCATTTAATTGTTCACACGATATCATACATATATGCATCCATTTAAAAATCAAGTATATTATAAAGTAAGCCGAAAGGATCTTGGCAAAGGTCAACTATGACCAAGGATAGGCGCATCGGGGGTTTTATTATGCAAAGAGTGCAAAATTCACTCTCTACTCCGACGTTGGCCGTGAGCTTAGCCGCCAATGGCTTACTCAGAGTCGTAAATAGGATCCAGCCCGGTACTAGACGGTGATGGACACACGTCCTCCCTCGATGTGGGTTCAATCGGACGCGCCTATCGCATGCATATAAACTAACGTTTGCGGATACCTCCTGCAGAAGCGTATCCGGGCATCCCGGTGCCACTACAAACGCCCTTCGTAGCTACGGAATCATCAATGTCATCATCATAGTATCACAAGGGCACACTGACCCACTGGTAAGAATCATATTATCATATCATCTCATAACTAGTAGGCATCCAACCCATATAGTTCATCAAAACATTTCAAATCCGTGTGCCGATACATTTCATCAAATCATTTCAAATCAACATACCAATGTAACGATAGAATAGAAAACATTCTAGTTCTCAAATAATGACACAATATTAATTCATTTCAAACCATGGATGCATAGTTATCGGAAATATAAATTTACGACACTCTAATAATCACAAAACAGATTTGAAATTTAGAGTCACACATCGAATCAATGTATATCAAAAGCATGTTTTATTGAAAACACAGTAGAAAACAAGTTTCACTATTTTATGCAAGAGATTAGGGTATCACTCACATTCAAGGGAGGGTACATCACTCCCTCAAACAATCAACCAATATATCACCATAATATTGACACATATAACATATAAAAATGTAATAACATTGAAGTATTCAATGTTACATTTTATTTTAACAAATCTTTTATATAGGATTGAAGTCTATATATTTTAACTAGACTCTCAATGTCTCATATAAACCATCCCCTTTTTTTAAATCACCAAAACTAACAAATCCATTCACACCCTTCCAAAGGTACAAAATTTAACCAACACAATGTCATTTTCAACAATCAAGATCATCATTCATACATATACAACTCAAAATTTATGTAACCCTCCATTTCCAAATCTCTTCAATGTTTTTGGTCAAAGTAAATACACACATTTACACTCCAAATTCTTACAAACTTCTCTCATTCGACATACCTATACAACACACATATAAAAACTATACAAGTATACATATCTATTCTTTACCTAAACTTTGCATTCGAAAACATTGTTTTTAACTCACAAATTATATTAACATAATCCATCCTCTTGGCCAAGGTTCATACACACACTTATACTCACATACCTTTACTCAAATCTCTTCTTCAACACCAATACACACACATGCTTTTCTCATACATGCACATACACATATTCTTCACACCTTTGGCATAAATTGTGCACCAATTTACTACCAAAAATCTGCACAACATCCTTTCTCCTTTTTCTCACAATTTTATTCCAAAAATTTGCATAAAATGATCTTTTTACATTCATTTCTAGTGCAAAAAAGTTCTGCACCCATCCTTACTCCTTTTCTCCATCATACATATTACAATTAACATGTAAATGGTCTCTTTTCAATTACTATTAGTGCAAGAAAATTTCTGCACACTATATACCTTTCTTCTTTTCCATTTAAATCAATAGACATATATATTTATACATCATTCTCATTCTAACATTCTGCACATCTTTCATCTTTTTCTCAACCAACAAACACACATATATAACACCACTTTAGCACTACAATTCAGCACCTTTCATTTATAAATAATTAACACAATCAAAGTCAAGTCAAATTCAATCCTAAAAATCTATCAAAGTCGGAAGCAAGTCTAAAATATTTAATTTTTTGCAATATAGAAAATCTTTGAAAAATCATAAACTTTTAAATTCTCATCCAAACGTTTCAAATTATATGTCATTTTCAAGATGTAAACATCTAGTTTCATAACACGAAGATCTTATTTAGATCGCCTATATGCAGGACAACTTATAATTAACAAGATTACAACAATCCTTCATATACAAACCATTATGCCAATTAACAACTCAAAACAACCTAAGAAAGACATGAAATGTATAATATCCTTCATTTTACGGCTTATTTCATTCCAACCCTAAAACCCTAATACCTTCATGCATATTTCAAATTAAATCTAAAGGAAACCATTCAAATCAAGCAAACATGAATCTTTCATCTTCTAACATGCTTCTTTCGTATCAGACGATCTAATTTCTGTAATATTCTTTACTTAACCTTCATAATCACATATAAACATTTCAGAAGGGCAGCAAGGGTTCAAAAACGTCCACAGAGTGCCGGTTTAGGTCGTCTGTAGAGGTGGAAGAAGAGAGGTGCTCATAGCGAGCACCTTACCCGAGCGAGCAAAGGAGAGAGAGAAGGGCTATCTCGTGCACGAGAGGGAGAAAACAGAGGGAGATACAAAGAGAGGAGACTAAGTGTTGCTATCACGTGAACGGGAGAGAGAAAGGGAAAGAGCTCTGTCACACAAGAGGAGAAAAGGAGAGAGAGAGAGAGATGGAGACGAGCGAAAGAGAGAGAGTTCGTGAGAGAGAACTGTGAGATCGAGAGACAGAGAGTGAGAAACAGAGAGAGACAGTGAGTGAGTCGCAGGAAGAAACAGAGAGAGGAGGTAGAGAGAGAAAAACAGAGAGAGGAGGATGCGGTGGCTCAGTAATGGCGGTGCAATCCGCCGGTGAGGGAGGTTAACACGGCGGAGGGATGCGATGAACGGTGGAGAAGGGCAAAAGAGCTGGAGATAGCGGCGGAGAGTGAGAGATTTTGGGAGAAAGAGAGAGATTCGAGGGAGTGTGAGACGGGAGAGGGGAGAGAGGATTAGGGCTTTAGCCCTAATCGATTTGGGGGATGGGAAGTGCTGTGTTTTGGCCAAAACGCAGCGCTTCCTTCTTTTTTTTTTAATACAAATAATTAGATAATTATAATTATATATATATGTATATATATATGTACTCACACCCTTTGTTCACTGAAATTTAAATTTTTCATAAAAATAGGGTTTACTACGATTCGCGGATACGACAATTTAAAATACATCAAAAATTCAAATTAAATACCTTAAAATCGAAAATCAATATAGCTACAATTTTTTCTCTATATTTATATAACTGAGAAATATTTTATATAATTCATGAATAAGACACTAGTATAGACACCGCAGTGTCGGTGTTACACTTAGACTCACGATTTTAAAAGTTTGATGGTTTTGGAATGTTTTCAAATGTCCCAAAAGTTTTTTAAAGACTTTAAAATGTTTTATTTTTGAAAAAGGTTTAGATCTTTTAAAGATCTCCGGAGAATGTACAGAATCTTCCATGGATTTCTTAGGGGGTTAAGTATTAGTTTTTGCTTAACCCTTTGACTTAATTATAGCCTTTTTTTTTGTAGATTATTTTGCCTCCTCAAAGGATAATGAGGAATGTGAACGAGATTCCTTCACCGGAGCACAAGGATGAGTCGTCCTCGCATGCTCTTTCTCCTTTTGCGTCTTCACACCCGGCTCCTTCCACTGGGTTTTCAGCTTCTCCTATTTTCGCTCTTTAGCAAGTAATGGCGTGGTAGAGTACGTTCGGAGCACATTACCAGCTCCACCTCGATCTTCAGCCCCTCCACTGACTCCTCCTTCAGTACCGGCTACTGTACCTAGTACACCACTAGCTCCTCCTCCTCCTCCTCCGGTTGCTACAACAATCGATCACCCTACTGTAGAGCTGTTCAAGTTGATAAAAGAGGCAAGGCAACTAGGGTGTGAAACATTTGTGGGTACTTGTGATGTTTCAATGGCCAAGGAATGGATTAGTCGAATTCAAGAGACTGTCTCTGACATGAGATTAAGTAATGAGATGAAATTATGGGTGGCAGTAAAACTATTGGATAAAGGTGCAAGGACAAGGTGGGAGAATGTGAAGGGTAGAGCTCCTGTCCCTCCTACTTGGATAGAATTCCTTAGGGCCTTTGAAGAGAAATATTACACCCGATTCTATCGGGATCAGAAAAGAAAAGAATTCTTCAAATTAGCTCAAGGAAACAAGACGGTATTTGAGTATGAGACAGAGCTGAGAGAACTTGTGACTTATGTTCCGAAGTTTGTGAATTCCGAGGAGTCCTTGTGTTCAAAGTTTGAGTCAGGACTAAACTTGGGTATAAGAGAGAAAATGTCTATCACTAAGGGACAAACCTTCCAGGATATTCTTGAGTTGGCATTGAGAGCCGAAAAGATGGTTATTGAAAGAGGAAAGGTTAGAGAAGATCATGGAAAGGAAAGGAAGTTTGAATTCTCGATGAGTCAAGGGTTCAAGAGAAATAGGAGCATGAACTTCTCTAGTGGAGTTATAGTTTTAGGATCTGTTGGCTCTCCACAAGGCCAACAAATGCTAAAGTTTGGCACTCCCACCTCTAGTGCAAAGTCCAAGAGCAAGTTAGCGGGGCCAAAGAGAGAACCCTATCGAAATTGTAAGAAACACTACCTTGGACCATGCCTTGAGCCTTTGAAATGTTTTCATTGCGGGAGAGTGGGGCATTTCAGAAAATTTTGCCCCGACTTGGGTTTAAGTGGATATAGAGGTCAAATGAGTTGAGATCACTTGATCGGCCATAGAAGCGGTCCATCGAATGTCCCTACGCCATCGGCTAGTATCGCTCCACAGATCGGTATTGGGAGCAATACCATTTTTACAACTCCTCAATGATCCCAACCGAGAACTCAAACAAGAATTTATGCCATGACGAATGAGGAAACTCAAAACAACCCCGAATAGCCACAGGTAAATTCCTTAGAACTTGAACTTGATGATTTTGAGATTTGAATATAAACATTAAGTGATCATGATTGCATAATAATGAATTTAAGGAGAGATGATTTTGATGTCTTGAGGTATTCATGGTATTAGTGATGTTTATATACCTTGATTGAAATTGGTGGAATTTGTCATTTAATTCTTTTTCCTGGACATATAGTATTACTCATTGGTGGTTAACTCATTGAGGTTTTGAGTTGAGTTGTTTCTAAATTTGGAGACATTTGGGTCAACTCGTTGATAATTTGGTTAACTCCCTTATAGAAGATGTGAATGGATGGCTATGTTGCATGTGAATGGGCAAATGAATTCAAGTTGATTTGTGAAATAAATTTTGAAATAAATTTTGAAAGAGGTTTAAAATATTTTGTGATTGTAGTGTGCCTGAAATGAAATTGCAAAATATCCATGACTTATGACTTTGAATATTGAATTATTTGCACTTGCTACATTTGGGATACTCATGTGAATTTTGAAGTATTGCTACATCTTATATTTGAGAGGTTTGAATTGATTGATAAATTAAGTTTGGAAACATGGTACTGGAGAACCAATATAGACAAAGTCTTGCCACGGATCGAGGCCATGGAGGCAGCGTGGCTAAGGCTGGGATAGAGAAATTTTGCTTGGTGGTAGGTGAGTTGGGAAGCCTCCACAAGCCGATCCCATGATAACGTGGTGGCACCCCACGGAACTCCGGGTTAACGCCAAGGAAATTGGGTATTTTATTAAAAACGATGGAAAAAACCCTTGGTGGATCCTGCCAACGGCCATTGGTGGGATAATGTTTTTGGCATACCCCAAAATTGTGAAAAAAAATGAAATTGGACTGTTTGATTTGATTATATGAGTCATGAAAAATTTTGATATGAATTTATTTTATTGCAAATGATTTTTGGCATTATAAGGGAATGAATTTTGATATGTGTTTGGCACAACTACCTTCATCCCTTATTCATGCTCAATATGCCATTGCCGTCTATTCACTAAGAAATTTCTATACTCACTCTAGTCTTTTCTAAAATTCTTTAGAAGAATCTTAGATTCGAAATGTGAACTCTGATTTCAAGTAACGGCTAAGGTCGAATCTTGGAAAGCACATCTATGCATAACAAGTAAGATATGCATAATAAGTAAAACATGATAGTATTATTATAAATGAGACTTACAATGGTAGGTACCTGTGATGAAAATGATTCGCTACAGCAGGTCTTTTATTTTGTTTGATGAGTTAATGTTACTTTAGATAAAATGATTGATAGCAAAGAGATTTTGTACAATAATGCCTTAAGAAGATCTATATTTATCTAGGACATGTTTTGTTGATTTAATCATTTTGGTGATGTGGCTTTGTCTAATGAAAGGCTTGTTTGTGACCATAGGGAAGACTTATTGCTATTCATGTTGGAAGCTCCTTTCATATAATAATAAGCAGCTGGATTTTTAGAAATAAATTGAAAGGGGTGGATTCAGAATTTTATCACTATTTGTGACTCTTTATTTTAGTAAATTGTTCTTAAAAGACTCAAACATGGAGGAATAAAGTCTTGATTTTGTTATTTTGTAAGCATAAACCCTTTTAATTTCATGATAGCTCAATCAGTTAGGGTAAATGAACCAAAGGAATTGAGACCATCTAGTTGTTATGGGAGAGATCCAAGTAATTAGGACTTTTATTTCTCTAATTTCTACCGGAATGGAGCCATTGAGTTGATTAAAATCGAGTGACAAGTAGATGAGGTTGATTAAATGAGTTAAAGTTGAAGGGATCAAATCTATGAAATTGTTACAAGATAGATCCATGACATCTAGGCTTTTTAATTCTCCAAGTTCTACCAAAAGAGAGACGTTGAGATCATCACTAGAAAGGTTAAGGGAGGTCGGGTTCTTAACTTTTCTATTTCTACTGAAACTTGACCATTGAAATGATTGTATGAAAGGTCAGTGAAGAATATACTTATCGAGTTTCCTATTTCTGGAGGACTAGAGCCTGAAACTATTCCAGGAAATGTTAAGATCCAAAAGCAAGGTGAGGTCTATGAATAATATTTAAAATAGTTCAGATCAAAAGGAATTTGAACTCAAGTAGGGGTTTAAGTTTAGATAGAGCACAAATTTCAAATGGCATGATTTCATTGAGCTTATTCTCTAGAGAGGTTAGCCAGATTGTATATGGCGGAGATTATAAGGCACCACGGGATTTTGGTGTCAATTGTATACGATTGTAACCCTCGATTCACATCTTGATTTTGGGCTTAGGCGAAAGAGATTACGGAATGGGCAAGTCCCTATTGTTAAGGTCTAATGGGAAAACGATGAGGTGGACGAAAAGACTTGAGAACCCAAAAATACTATGAGAAAGCAATAACCACATCTTCTTAATGTATAGTATACTTTTAAATTTCAAGGACGAAATTTGTTTTTAGGGGTTAAGTGTTGTAACACCGAAAATTCGGTATTAGAAATATTTGCAAATGTCTAGATAATTATAAAAGAAAATTTTAAATTTTAAAACTTTATTGATTTTTGATTTTAGGGTTTTAAATTAGAACTTTTTGTATATTTAAAATGTCACATCCGCGATTCGTAGTAATCTCATTTTTATGAAATTTAAACTTTGGTGAAAAGTGAGTATAAATGTATATAGATATATGTATCTATCTATTTATTTATATATATACATGTTTACAAAAAAAAAAAAAGGGAAGAAATGAGGGGAAAACAAAACACAGTGTTTTGTCCCCTCCCCCAAAATTCGATTAGGGCTAAAAGCCCTAATCTTACTCCCATCCCTCTCTCTCTCTACTCCCTCTCTCTCTCGCGGCACTCTCTCCCTCTCTCGATTCACTCCACTGCGTCTCTCCCTCTCCTCCGCCTCTCTCCCTCACCAGCAACTGTTGTCGACCACTGCCCTCAAACCCTAGCCAGCTGTTCGTCTTCTCTGTTTCCCCCTGTCTCTCTCCCTCATCTCTTCTCTTCCGTCTCTCTCTCTCTATTTCACTGTCTCTCTCTCGATTCTCCCTCTCCCGCGTTTGCGACGCTTTCTCTCGGGCTTTTTCGACCGCCGTAGTCGGTTGTCATCTCACGGAGGCCGCCCTACCCTCTCACTCGTCACTCTCACCCTTTGTTTCTCTCTCTTTCTCTCTCCCGCGCGCGACAACGCTCTGTTCCTCTGCTTCTCTACCTCACTCGCGTGGCGCTGCTCCGCCGCTGCAACCTCCTTCTGCAGGCTTCGCAGAAGCTCTAAGTCGATAGTAGTATCACTATCAGAAACCTTAGGCTACGACCTACATTCCATCCCTTGCGCTGGTAAGGACAATTCTCCGATCGATAGTTTAGGGGTTTCGATTTCTCTTGATAATCAGGACTAATTGTTAAATTTTGCTACGGTATAGGAGCACTGCAGGTCTTAGACTGAGTTGTAGGCGTACGGACATTAGGGTTGTGAGCTGAAGTGAGGAAATTTCTAATTCCTTTGACAATTGAATGAAATTAGGGTTAATATAAGGGTGAGATTCTGGTATATGTCTTGAAAATATGTTGAATTTGAGGAGAATGCATTTTCTTGAAATGTGATATGTGATTTTTAGGGTCACGTCTAAATTCTAGATGAATTTAGGCTGATTAATATGAAAGAAACATATTAGAAGAAATTAGAAACTTGTTGAGAGAGGTAGAATAGCTTTCCTTAGAATTTGATTTGAAATGTGTATGAAAATGGTTAGGGTAACACAAATTCGGGAGAAATTGGGAAAATTATTAGAAATTAAGGAAAATTGAGGAATATTGAGAATTTAAGATCATTAGTGATGCAAATAATCTTAGGTAGATGAAATGAGAGTTTAGGATTTGTGAATATGCGATTTGAAGCAATATTAAATTAGGAAAAATTTGAAAACCCTGTAATAAGATTTTATTTGATAAAATTGTAATTATTGGTATAGGATAACCCATTTAAAGGTTGAGAAGGGTTTCCTTGGATTGAATTTACGGAATTGGGAGTGGATACCCGCCCAAGAGGTGAGTGGATACATGTTTATGATTTTAAGTGAGAAAATATTTTGTATTGATTTTATAAATGTTTCAAATGATTTTATGAATATTTTAAATTTATTTTTAAATTGTTTTATGATTGTGTAATGTTCAGAAAGAGGATTTGAATCACCGAATGCATCCATGTATTATTTGAAAATAATGTGCTATGTTTATTGACTTGTGTTGATTGTGACTGATTGGGCTCATGCACTAAGAATTTGTTGAATAACTATCGGCACATTTTGGTATATGATTTGATGATTGTGAAATTGTGCTGTGTGTATGGATAATGGTTATAGTCATTCCCTCCACGGAGCGACCCGACGGGGTGACATGGTTGGGCGGTTATTTGAATAACGAGGTAGCTGCACTCGAGAGGTGCCTCTGAATCCCTCCCTTCGGACTAGTCTGGTTGCACCCCAGGGGAGGCCCAAGCCAAAACCAAGGAAGGGGGTATTGTCTATGATTTGTTGACATTGATGAGAATCCCTTGGCGATTCCACCATTGGTCAGGGCCAAGCCTTTGGTGGAATGATTTTGTCAACCCCGTGATTTTGAAAAAAATATAATATGATGACTGGATGCATATAAATTATTTATCATGATTTGTTAAGATCTTGTTTACATCGAGATTTATTGATATGATTGTATGATTTTGAGAAAGCTATTTAACATATCAACAATCATCACTCATTTATTATCATAACATGCTATACACTCACTGAGTATTTCATAATACTCACCCCTCTCTTTTAAACCTTTTAGAGGAACTTTAGGTTTGTGACAGCAATTGGAGCTTGTGAAGGATTGTCCTACTGACTCGTTAGGTATCTAAGCATTGTAGGTTTTATTTTGATGCGATCTGAAATCCATGGAAGGGAAAATTTGTATAACTCTTTTGGTATGGATTTAGTCAATACTTACTTCGTATATAAGAGCAAGTATTGGTGGAATCCTTATATTGCTTATATTGAAACTTGTTCATTTTCTTTTAAATTTCATTTTTAGTAAAACATATTGTTTAAGTGGGACATTTGGACTTTATTTGATCTTTGAAAGGCCGGGATGGCCGGATGCGTGCATGTGTTTTGGATTGCCCGAGTTGGCCTTGTGTGTATGCTGATTTGAGTTAAATGGACCAGTGCGTCTTTTGATTATTTGTTGAATTCTGGAATGGCTGGGATGACCAATTATGCATGCATGCATGTACAGGAATCCCCTCCCCGAATGTGTGCTGATGTGTGCTTGTGTGTACAGGGACGGACCGGATGGATCCTTTGCATGTGTATTGATATATGATTTTCCTACTTTAATGGATTTGTGTATTGGAAGATCTGTTGTACTGTTGTGTAGCCTTGCGGAGTCCCGGTATATGGGGAGATTCTACCCGTGTACCGAGATAACGCGGTGGTTGTCGCGTGGTCGATCCGAGGATCGGGGCGTGACAATCCCAACCTAGAAATCAAACAAGGTTTTACGCCATGACAAATAAGGGAGTTCAGAACAATCCTCAAGTAGTCACAAGTAATTTTCTCCTAGATTTAAATTTGATGATTTAGAAATTTTAAATACAAATACTACGTGATTGTGAGGTTATGATTTTGATTTAAAGTTATTTTGAAGATATTGCGTGATAATGAGTTAGGGAGATGACTTTTAATGTCTTAATTTATGATTACTAATGGTATTACATAATTAAGTACTATGAAAATATTTGGGGTTGATACCCGTGTATTGATTGATATGGATTTAAACAATTCATTTGTGAGCACAGTGTTCGCTAGACATTCTGATAGGTTTTTGATTTCGTTTGAGGAAGAATTATTGATTATCACTCTTTTGGGAGAGCAAGTGGTTTAAAGTACTATGTTTGGGGGATGTGAAGTGAAGGTAGGTAACGTAATCATTGATGCAAACTTGATTCCGCTAGATATGGTGGAATTCGATGCCATAATGGATAGGTAACATCTTCACCGAGTTTTCGTTAAGTGCTTCACTAAGGAAGTAGAATTCCATAAACCAGGGTATTCTCTGCTTATATTGGTCCTTAAGCGATGAATCTTGTTGAGTTGTGTAATTTTAACAATGGAGGTGCGGAGATTAGTTACAAAGGTTGTGTGGCTTATCTAGCTCACATCATGGACACCACAATTGGGAGTCCGAAATTGGTGAATGTTCCAGTGGTGAACAAGTTCCCGGATATCTTCCTGGATGAGTTACTAAGCTTGCCTCTGGTAAGGGTGTTCATTTTCACTATTGACTTGGCTCCCGGCACTGCACCTATTTCTATCCCTCCGTATAGGATGACACCTGCGGAGTTGAAAGAATTGAAGGTCCAGCTTCAAGAGTTATTGAACAAGGGTTTTATCTGACTGAGTACCTCACCTTAGGGTGCTCCAATTCTATTTGTAAAGAAGAAAGATGGTACCATCTGATTATGTATAGACTACCGTTAGCTAAATAAAGTGACCATCAAGAACAAGTACCTGTTGCCAAGGATTGATGACTTGTTTGATTAACTTCAAGGGGCCAGCGTCTTTTCAAAGATTGATCTGAGGTCGGACTACCACCAGTTGAGGATAAAGGATGGTGATATCCACAAGATTGCGTTTAGGATGCGGTATGGGCACTACGAATTTTTAGCAATGCCTTTTGGTTTGACGAATGTTCCTGCAACCTTCATGGACCTCATGAATTAAGTCATCTATCCTAACCTCGACAAGTTCGTTATAGTATTCATTGATGACATCCTAGTATACTCCATAAATGATGAAGAGCATTCCAATCATCTTCGAATCGTGCTGCGAACCCTCCGAGAGAAATAACTGTACGCCAAGTTCTCCAAGTGTGGTTTTGGTTGAGGGAGAGTGGATTCTTAGGGTTCATCATATCCAGAGATGGGATATTTGTTGACCCGAAAAAGTTAGAGGCAATTTTGAAATGGGAACAACCCAAGAATGTCATCAAGGTGAAAAATTCTCTCAGGTTGACAGGATATTACTGGAGATTTGTTGAAGGATTCTAAAAAATTGTGGCTTCATTATCTAGCTTGACTTGGAAGGAGATTAAATTTGAGTGGGATAATAAATTTGAGCAGAGTTTCCAAGAACTTAAGAAGAGATTCACGTCTGCTCTAACACTTACTCCTCCTACTGGTGGTGGCGACTATGTGGTTTATAGTGACACCAACAAATAAGGGTTGGGAAGTGTTTTAATGCAAGGCGATAGAGTGATTGCCTATACTTCTCAACAGTTGAAGAAACATGAGATGAATTACCCTATCCATAATCTAGAGCTTGCTGCCATTGTTTTTGCTTTGAAGATATTGCGACATTACTTATATAGAGCCACCTACAGATTCTTCTCCAATCATAAGAGTCTCAAGTACTTGCTCACTCAAAAGGAGCTCAATTTAAGGCAAAGGAGATGGTTGGAGCTGATCAAAGACTATGATTTGGCGATTGACTATCATCCGGGCAAAGCCAATGTGGTTGTAGATGCTTTAAGCCGCAAATCTTCTTCTTCATTATCTAATGGGAGTTCTTATCTCTCATGTTTAGTAGGATTTTGTACACTTGGAGTCAATCTACTCAGTGATGAGAATGGTACACTTTTGGACAAGTTTGAGATGCGACCAATCTTAGTAGACCGTATTAAAGAGCTCCAAGTAACCGATGTGGAGCTGAAGGGCATAGTGGGAAAGGCTTACAAGGGTGAAAGCGGTGATTTCCATATCCGGGAGGATGGTATGGTAGTATATGGGAAACGAATTTGAATTCCCAAGAATGATGAGTCTCGGAGAGCCATAGTTGAAGAGGCATACTCTTCAGCTTATGTAATATATCTCGGAAGTACAAAGATAAACCGAATCATCAAAGAAACCTATTGGTGGTCGGGATTGAAGTGGGAGGTAGTTGAGTTTGTGGCAAGGTGCCTTGTGTGCCAACAAATCAAGGCCGAACATCACAAACCAGTCGGAACACTTTAACCATTGCCTATACCTAAGTGGAAATGAGTGCACTTCAATTTGGATTTTGTGGTGGGATTGCCACGTACTCTGAACCGTTATGATGCTATTTGGGTGATAGTAGATCAACTTACCAATTCAGAACACCTACACTTTGGAGAGATTGGTCAAATTGTATATTAATGAGATCGTGAGGCTTCACGGAGTTCCAGTATCCATTGTATCGGACTGTGATCCTCGATTCACTTTTTGATTTTGGCCTAAGTTGCAAGAGACCTTGGGCACTAAGTTGAAGTTCAGCATAGTTTTCCATCCTCAGACCGATGGACAATCAGAATGTACTATTCAGACACTAGAAGACACGCTCTAGGGCATGTGTGATGGACTTCTAGGGGAGCTGGGATAGGCACCTTCCATTGATTGAATTTGCATACAATAATAACCATCAGGCTAGTATTAGGATGCCACCCTATGAAGCTCTTTACTGAAGGAAGAGCCGAACCCCATTATATTGGGATGAGGTTGGAGAGAGAAAAATCGAAAGTTTAGATTTGATTGAAACCACTAAGGAAAGGGCGAAAATAATCCGGGAAAAAAAAAACGGCTTAAGATCAACAGAAGAGCTATATTGATATTATGCGATTTAGGTATATCACGATTTCAGGATAGTATACCCTAGTCGAGTGTTGTATATAGTATAGAACAAGTGTCGATCCCACATGGATATTTTATACTACCAAGTATGAATAACCCTAATTTAAGTTGAACAAATCAAATCAAGTGGTGAAAATTTTAGAAACTACGAAAAACAAGATCCAAAATATGAAACTCTAATGTAATGAAAACCCTAGGATATCGATTTTATTTATTTTTATCTTTTTACATGGTCAAATCTCTTCAATCCCTAAGTTCATTAGCCAATGATTTATTATTGATGATAGCAGATTTTCCTAAATTAGATTCACTCAATGGTCACGTAATGAATCCCTAATTCGACTAACCGAAACCCAATGGTCATGTAATTTCGAATAAATCAAACCGTATTAAGTTTTATGAAAATCTGTAAATTAAGGTTTTCCTTAATTACCACATATGAAATTAATCCAATGGTCATGCTCATAATTTGAAATGAATTTTATTATTTGAACTAATCTTATGCAATTATATTGGTCATGCATGCATTCAATCTCAAATCATCAAAACGTTGAACCCAAAAATGTTTGAAGCATTAAGAACAATAATAAAATCTCATCAAAATAATAATCATGTTAATTAAACATAAGGAAAAGAATCAAATCAAGTCATGTATTAATTAAAAATAAAATCTATTGAATCCTATGAAAAACAAAATTAAGTAAACATTGAAAAGAAAAATAAGAGAATAAAAGAGAATATTACAACCCTTGTTTGCACGAACATAGAGGTCTAAGTCTTTTGGGATGGAGAAAGCTATAAGAGTTTGTAAAGTGATGGAAGAATGAGAAAAATAAAAGAAAAATTCGTGCCTCAGGAGCTGCCTTATTACCACATATATATAGGGGTGAAAACTCTAGGAAAAATTTAGTAACTTGAATTATTTTGAAAATTTGGATTTTGAATTTGATTTGGAAACTTTCTTTGCTGGTTGATGATGATTTTTAATTTTCCAAATACTTGAAAGTTCTCTTTTCTTCAATTTGGATAATTTCTGAAATTATCAGCAATGCAAATCCGAAAATTTTAGCACCATGTTTCCATTTTGATTCTCAGTTTCCGTTTTCTAGCACAGTAGTAACTTTGACTAAATTATTAGGCATCTTCTGGTCTGAGCCAGCCTCTAAGGTCTTCATAAGAGTTGTAGACTCGAAGTCGCCTTTCCAACGCCATACGAATCACCTCAATCGGACATCAGGATAAAAAGTTACGATGAAAATACTGAATACTGTCTAGTCAGTCCGAAAATAGCAAGTTTGCTTTATTTTTCCTAAATCAATGACCACAAAAATAAATCAATATAAAATCATAAAATATGATTCAAATCAATCCTAAAACACATAAATAAATGTTAAAAAAGATATAATTCAAGTGTATAAAAATATTGCTATCAAATACCCCCATACTTGAATGTTTGCTTGACCTTAAGCAAAAATAATTTTCTTCTAAAACCAATTCAATTTTGTCAAGTCCCTAACCATGCGTACGACATACTCAAACCAGAATTACAATCAAGACAATCAATATTTCATAGTATTTAATACTAGAAAAACTATTACACCTCCTATAGTCTCCTCGAAGTCAAGAATAATGCAACATTCAAACACCCTCACAGTCGGTTCGCTCAATAAAATGAAGAGAGATACTATTCAACTATTCAAAGCACTCAAAGTATGTAAGGGTATGTGTATCACTCAAATCAACACGATGAGATAATATTACCATAAGCTTGCTCATATATCAAATCTCCACCACTTAAATATGAAGTCCAAACACCAATCAAAAGGTCTTTTATTTGGTTGTAACGAGGCAAGGGTAAAAGATAGGATAATGAATAAAATATATGGTTAAAATGATTCACTAAAAATACTTAAGTATCAGAACATGACATTCTTTACATCAAGGCAAAAGAATGCTGACTCTAACTATGAATATATAATATGAAATATCACTTATTCAAAATAAAGAACAATACAATGAACTTTCACTGTAAGAGTGAACAACATCAAGAAATAAAAATGTCTATTTTTTCTCAATTTTCTTCCTTTTCTCTCTTTTTTTTTCATTTTTTTTAACCAGCAATTTTTTTTTCTTTTTTCTTTCTTTTTTTTTGGGCTGGTTTTTTTTGAGTACATTGACTTGATAATATAAAAAAATCATAATGCCAAAAAAAACTAGAATGTCATGCTATCAACTATAAATACCTTAGTGAATTAGGGTTCAAACTCTGGGGTTAGAAAGAATGAGGGTCATGGGATAGATTATGTAGGTCATTAAAGAAAGAAAAAGATTTAAACTCAAATGGGTTAACTAAGGGATAATATGATAGGGATAGTATTTTTCGAAAGCTAATTTGTGTAAATTTAGGTCTCTTAATCATTTTGATGTATGAAAATCAAGAATGTAGTCTCAAAATGTATAACAGAGCAAGTTCTAGAATGATTAACTCATGTGTGATATATGCTCAACAAGAAATATAATGAGACCAAAAAAATTACTCTTTAAGGTTCAAATCCTCACTAAGGTAAGTTTGTGTCAAATATTGTATTGTCTGTCTTTTAAATCAACCATAAGAAGATGAATAGTTAATCATATACCAAATAACTACTAATACCAATCATCCTTTATACAACCCAATTCAACACAAATAACACGCAATGACTAAAAAACTCAAGAAAAATTTTTGTTGGCATGAAAGAATTCAGCAAAAATTTTTGAGAACAAAGCAGAAATTTAGCACTCAAATTCCTATGTAAAAAATTAGCAGCCTATGTATGCATATTCCTCCACACTTAAGTTAAACATTGTTCTCAATGCAAAAAATAAATAAAATAAAAGCAAAGAGAACAAAGGACTCCCCTAAAATGTAACCTTCTTTTCGACTTCTTCCTTCTCCTGCGAAGAGTTTCTTATTCACCTATAGAATGTCATCAAAATTCAAATCCAAATTAAATCAAGAAAAAATAAAGAAAATCATAAAAAGTATTATGTTGCCTTCCAATAAGCGTCATTCTTTATTGTCTTTGGCCAGACATAATCCCATTGTTTTAACCCGACTCATAGATTTTCACAGTGTGACCATTCATTGCATCTTGCCATGCTTTTGTCTTTTTCTTATCAATTTGCACATTCTTAGATATCTCTTGATCTTCCTCCAACTTATTGAATTGTAACTTCTTTTTCTTACCTACATGAGACCCACTTTTTGAATTAGATTCACTTAAATTCACACCCAAAATAGTATATGCATCAATATATTCATTGTCTAGAAAATCATATTTGACTTGCAATGAACTGACAATGTAATTTTCAATAAGATCATTTGAATAAAAGATTTTAATATTATGATTAGCAATTTTTTTAGTGTGATCAATCACAAAAACCTCTTGCTTATCAAAATTTTTTCTGTGATGGGAAACATTAAACTCAATTTTTTTATTATCCATTTTCAAAGTTAGTTTCCTAGAAGGAACATCAATCAATGCTTGTGTAGTGGCAAAGAAAGGTAAAATACTTCCCTGTTTTGTCTCTGATTCCTTGAACTTCTTTATTATAGGTTGCTTAATCTCTTTTTTGATCGCTTGCTTGTTTTCTTTCTCCTTGGACAGATCTGATACCTCCTTCAATTCTTTATCACTCTTCAATGTGATTGCGTTAACCTGCTCTCTTGGGTTCTTTTTGGTGTCACTTGGTAATCTGTCTGGCATACAAGAATGAAAGGTGTTAGATAATTAGTCAATCTTATTTTTTAGTCTTTCAAATCTTTCATTTGTTGCTGTTGCCAATCGTTCGATTGCTAACTCCCATGATGCTTTGCTCTCCTTTAGTTGTGGTTGTGGATTCCTAGAGATAAAGCCTGATTAGTTGTTTGGTCGTGGTGCCTCTTGACTCCATGAAAGATTAGGATGATTCCTCTACCTAGGATTATATAAGTTAGGGTAAAGGTTATTCTGAGGCCTGCCAAAGTTATAAAAATAGCTTGCATGTTGTACCTACAGACACTCAGAAACCACATGAGTAGGATGTCCTCATGATTCACAAAAATAAACCTGATTAGGCATAGGATTGGTCCGATTGGTTTTCATAGCATTAATCAATGAATCAAGTTTTGCATTAAGCATGTTAAAATTATCGACCTCATGCATAACAACCATTTGTCTAAGAATTTCATATTCATTAGACCAATCATATTGATTAGAGGCCATATCATCTAATAGTATATATGCTTCATTATATGACTTGCTCATGAATGCACCCCCAGCCGCAGCATCAATGGTAATCTTAATAGATTGTAAAAGACCTCCGTAAAATATTTGCAAGATTAACCAATCAGGTATACCATGATGTGGACACTTCCTAATCAAATCCTTAAAACATTCCCAAGCAGAGTATAAAGATTCACCATCAAATTGCCTAAAACTAGTGATATCATTGCGTAACTTAGTAGTTTTACCCGGTGGAAAGTATTTGCTTAAAAATGTTTGAGATAGATTTTTCCAATTTGTGAAATGATTAGGAGTGAATGAGTTAAGTCATACCTTTGCCTTTCCCCTAAGAGAGAAAGGAAATAAGCGCAACCTTATTGCGTCTGAACTCACCCCATTTAGTTTGGTGGTATCGTAGATTTCTAGAAAATTTTTCAGGTGGTTGTTTGGGTCTTCAAAGGTTTCTTCGCCACTAAACTGATCTGTCTGTTCCATACCAATAAGACTAGGTTTAAGCTCAAAATTATTTGCTTCTATGGGAAGCTTCGCAATACTAGATTGAACATTTTGAAGTCTAGGCATAGAATACTCCCTCATAGCTCTGTTAACATAAGCCATTATTTCCTCACAAGCACAAAAATAACACAAAATTAGATCTATAAAATAAATTGTAAAAACTACTCAATTAAATCTAGATTACCTATATAAAAGTGAAAATTACAAATATATGATAACCAAATATACAAAAGATACCTAAACAGTTAACCGAAAAAAAGAAAATCATGAAAAATCAAAGAAAAATAAAAAAACCTATGAAATCGATAAAATTTGGCCAAGATAGTATGGTGCCCATGGAAAAGCTATGGGTTTTGGCTCAGCATTCCGAAATCCTTTGAACTAAGTGGTCAAATAAACTTGATTCTGAAAAAATTTTCTGATTCCTAAAATTCTCAAAAAAATCCATCAAAATTTCAAAGCCAAAATCTAAAATAATAACTATACAACCTAAACCCTAATATAAACAAAAAATAATAAAGTCCAATCTCAAATAAGGTTACCTGGTTGAAATATAAAGATATCCCAAGCAATGGCGTCAAAAACTTATTACGTGATTTAGGTATATCATGATTTCGGGTAAATATACTCTAGTCGAGTGTTGTGTATAGTGTAAAACAAGTATCGATCCCACAAGGATATTTTATACTACCAAGTATGAACAGTCTTAATTTAAGTTGAACAAATTAAATCAAGTGATGGAAATTTTAGAAACAACTAAAAACAAGATCGAAAATACGAAACTCTAATGTAATGAAAACCTTAGGATATCAATTTCATTTATTTTTATCTTTCTACATGGTCAAATCTCTTTAATCCATAAGTTCATTGGCTAATGATTTATTATTGATGATGACAGATTCTCCTAAATTAGATTCATCCAATGGTCATGTAATGAATCCATAATTCAACTAACCAAAACCCAATGGTCATGCAATTTCGATTAAATCAAACCGCATTAAGTTTTGTGAAAATCTGTAAATTAAGGTTTCCCTTAATCCCCACATATAAAATTAATCAAATGGTCATGCTTATAATTTCATATGGATTTATTATTTGAACTAATCTTATGTAATTATATTGGTCATGCATGCACTCAATCTCAAGTCATCGAAACGTCGGGCCCAAAAACGTTTAAAACATTAAGAACAATAATAAAATCTCATCAAAATAATAATTATGCCAATAAAACTTAATGGGAAGAATCAAATCAAGCCATGCATTAATAAAAAAATAAAATCCATCGAATCCTAGAAAAAATAAAATTAACTAGACATTAAAAAGAAAAATAAGAGAATAAAAGAGAACATTACAACCCTTGTTTGTATGAACATGGTGGTCGAAATCTCTTGGGATGGAGGAAGCTACAAGGGTTTATAAAGTGGTAGAAGAATGAGAAAAATAAAAGAAAAATTCATACCTCAGGAGCTGCTTTATTACCATATATATATATAGGAGTGAAAACCCTAGGAAAAATTTAGTAACTTGAACTATTTTGGAAGTTTGGATTTTGAATTTGATTTGGAAACTTTCTTTGCTAGTTGATGATAATCTTTAACTTTCCAAATACTTAAAAATTCTCTTTTCTTCAATTTGGATAATTTCTGAAATTATCCGCAATGCAAATCTGAAATTTTAGCACATTTCCATTTCGATTCCCAGTTTCCATTTTCCAACACTGCAGTAACTTTGACTAAATGTTTGGGCATTTTCTGATCTGACCCAACCTCTGAGGTCTTCATAAGGTTGTAGGACTCGAAGTCTTCTTTCCAACGCCATAAGAATCATCTCAATCAGACATCAGGATAAAAGGTTATGACAAAAATACAGAATGATGTCTGGTCAGTCCGAAAATACCAAGTTTGCTCCATTTTCCTAAATCAATGACCACAAAAATAAATCAATATAAAATCATTAAATATGGTTCAAATCAATTCTAAAACACATAAATAAATGCTAGAAAAGATATAATTCAAGTGTATAAAAATATTGCTATCAACTAACAAGAGAAGAAGGCCATTGGAATTCGGAATAGGAGATATGGTGTTTTTAAAGATATCTCCTTAGAATGGCATAATCCAGTTTCGAAATGAGGAAAGTTAAACCCTCGTTATATAGGTCCCTTCAGGATCCTTCAAAGGAATGGAAATATGGCCTACCGACTTGAATTGCCACCAGAGTTGCAAATAATCTATGATATTTTTCATGTGTCAATGTTGAAGAAATATTTATCGGATACTTCACAAGTATTAGGGACTCCTCCGGTGGAATTGAATCAAGATTTGAGTTTCAAGGTACACCCAGTAAAGGTCATTGATAAACAAATCAAGCAATTAAGGAGCAAACAAATCCCCATGGTCAAAGTACTGTGGAGAAGTAACCAAGTCGAAGAGGAGACTTGGGAACCCGAGAGTGCTATGCAGAGATAATACCCCCAGATGTTTGAAGTATAAATTTTATTCAAATTTCGAGAATGAAATTTCTTTTTAGGGGTTAAATATTGTAATACCAAAAATTCGATGTTAGAATTCTTAGTTAATTTTCATGTAATTTTCAATTTTTCTCTTGAAATACTGGGAGAGACCGGATGTATTCGACTCAAGGCCTAGAAAATCAAGAATGTTGAGTCACCTTGCCATCCCATGAGTCGCCTTGCCCAATTGAATTTTGTACTAGCAAGACACCCTATTTCCGATCAAGTCGCCTTGGCCCCTGAGAATCCTACACACAAAGATGACTTGCAAGGCAATGAGTTGACTTGTGCACATGGAAGAAGTTGTGAAATGACCTAAATACCCTCCAAATTTGAATACAACGGCAATTAGAGCCTTAATCCCAATAATTGGGGTCGGTTTTGGAGTAGACGTATATGTACGCAGTCTTCCCTTTGTATTTTGTACAAAAATTGTTTTCTCGCCTTGAACCTATAGCAACTCAACCATTGTATCAAATTCATCCAAAAGAAATTTTTTGTTGAAGTAATGAATGCTGTAACCCACAATATTTTTTAATTTCAGCAAGTTTTGAAAATCTTGATCCATTTTCTTAAAAATCATGATCCGTTCTATTGACGATTTAAGAATAATGCTTTCAAGTCTCCTAGAGAAGACGAAGACTGAAAAAAATTCCAACTCAGGTTCTGAAGGAGATCAATCTATAGTTGAAAATGAGGAGAACAAGCAAACAAAGGCAACTCTAAACATTGAATAGTCCAATGTGTCAAAGAATGCAGAGGCAGCAAATGAAAAACCTAAAAATTTATCCACTAATGACTCAAGGGTATCAGTTGGGCAATTAGGAGCAGATAATGGAGAGATTTATTTTGCCACAAATGAGAACCATGATGCAGATCACGTCCAGACCTCGAATGAAAGTTCAAAAAATGAAGCGGTGTAACAAGATTCATCCTCTAACAATAGTGTTGAAAACAATTCATATGGTTCTTCTGATTCTTTAACCTAGCAGGGAGAAAAAATTGCATTCAATGACACAATTAATGACGCATATGCGAACCAGAAAGATTCAGTTGAAAATGTTGAACCTTTGATTCCACAAGATAGAAAGGAGAATAACATATATAATGAAAAGAAAATGCTTACAATTGCAGGAGATTCTGTCAGAAAATATTTGCGGCTTTGCAAAATTTACGTTGATTGAGAGCATTAGCACCAATTTTCTCCAACATAGAAGGTGTGGAATACCCTCCAAATTTGAATACAACTTGAAATTTATAAAGGGCAAAATGATAACTTTAACTCCACAATAAATGGGATTGAACAAACACACTACCTTCAATTCAATTTCTCTTCTCCCATCTCTCTCGACACTCCCTCCTCTCCCTCCATGCTCACACTCTCTCTTCCTCACTTTTGATTTCTCTCTTTAGAAATCAATTACTCCTCCATTTAAATCACTTTATCAAGTGTTCAAAACCCAATCAAACTCAATGAAGGGAGGATTGAAGGAAAAATTTAGGGATTGCTCTATGTGAACGAAAATTAAGGTTTTTAAACCCAATCTTTAAGAACTCAATCCAATCTCAAAATAAAGGTAATTTCTTCTCCCTAATCTTGGATTTAGCTTTCTCATAACTAGATTGAAATTTTATCATTGAGATTTGGGGAATTTCCTTTGGAGATCAAAACCCTAGAAATTGTGAATTTTAAAATTTAGAGAAAAATGGAATGAAAATGGCATCTAGATGGAAAAGACATGTAAGTGGTGAATTTTGAACGTAGATTCTTGGATTGAAGAAGAATTACAATTTGTGCTAAATTAGGAAAAATTTATAAAGCCTAAAAATTGATACTATTTAACAATAAAATTGCTATTATTGTCTTAGGATAAGCAATTGGAAACTCAAGGAGGGATTATATTGGGATTGATTGTGGAATTTTGGAGTGTTCACCCTCTCTAGAAATGAGTAGATACATATTTATAATTTTAAATGATAAAATTGATTTATATTGATTTTATAAATATTTTTAAAACTAGTTTTTATATTATTTTATGATTGTGAAATGTCCTAAAGTGGATTTGGATAGAAGTATGCATTCGAATGTTTTGGATGGAAAATGATGTGCCAAATAATAAATTTATGATTGAATATTATTTGATTGAACTCAAGGAATGAGAAATGGCTTGGATGGTTGTGGTACATTGGTTAATTGTTGTGATGTTGTGAAATGGTGTTTTGTGCATGATAAATGGGTATAGTCATTCCCTTTATGGAGTGATGTGGTTGGGTACTTATTTGGCTGAGGAGGTAGTTGTACTCGAAAGGTGCCTCTGAATCCCTCCCTTTAAACAAGTCTGGTTGCATCTCAAGGGAGGTTCGAGCCAAAGCCAAGGATGGGTATAAAGTTATGATTGATGAAATTGAAAACCCTTGACGGTTCCACCATTAGTCAGAGCCAAACCTTTTGTGGAAAGATTTTTTTTAAATACCTTGATTTTCAAAAAACAAATTGTGATAATTTGAATGTATATAACTAATTAATAGGAATTGTTTAAGTACTGTTTAAAGTTGAAATTTGATGACTAACCCATCTCTCTTTGGATTATGGTGGTATGATTTTGAGATAATTATTTGACATATTCACAATCATCCCTCATTTATCTTCACCGCATATTATGCACTCATTGGGTATAAATTATACTCATCTCTTCCTGTTCCATTTTTCACTGAGGAAGTTTAGTGGATACGTTGGTCATTTAGAGCCAGAATTGAGAAGATCATTGTCAGAGACTGTTTTTTGCTATACATCTTGTCCCACTCTTTTGAGTTATTGATAGTTTTTGCTTCACGCGCCTGCCTCGCTCGTGTATCTCACGCGACCGCGGGTTTGGACCTCTTCGTCTTCACCCGATGGTTTTTGTCACCGGGTCTTTCGACCCGATTGCCGGAAAAGCCCATTTCCGGCACCCTTTTGACCGGATTTTTTATGGAATCTCTAATTCCATTTATTCTAAACATCCTTCACTCGATTTTTTGGAATAATTGTGCCCTAAACTCGGCGTATTTTGGATCCAAAAATCCGACCCTCCGCGGTGAATTTTGAAACCCAATTTTCCGGCCACAATCATATGCAATATATATACCAAATTGAAGAGCATGAAACAAGGATTACAGATCTATAAATTTCATGTATTGATTTGCCCTAAAACTCGACAAATCTAAGGTTGAAGGGGTCGGTCACTATTTACGGCCAAAACTTTCAATCGGAATTTTTTTCGCCTAAACGTGCTCAGAAAATTACGAAAAAAATTATTTTCGTGTTCTAGGGATCATGGGTAACACAGTGGTGTTCTCGGATTCACAAAATTCATTCGTGATCCGAACCTCAAATTTTAAACCCTAAATTTTTTATACCCAAAAAATTAACCCGCAAATTATTTTTAATCCAACGTATCGCTCTGATACCAAATTTGAAATTAATCGAGTTACATGCAGCGGAAGCATTCATAAATAATTTTCAAAAAAAATAAATATAGATTGGGTATAGGGTATAAATACCTCAAATGTGTAGAGCCTTCAAAAGATCAATCGAACGTCCCTCGAACGGATCTCGTGGTTGGGATGGTGATCACGATGTTAATCGAACCACCACCGCAATACCACGACGCCGCAACAACCAGTCCGGCGATTCGTTGTGACGAGAAAAATTCCCTACTCGGAATTCTTCTCAACCCTCTATATTCTCTCTCTAGAGAATATTTTTCTCTCTCAAGCCATTCACACATGGCTGCAAAAATCTCACGTACAATCATGAAGGAGTGGTTAGTCTCCTTTCATAAAATGTGTTCTCCAAAAAAGTGGAGATAATCATTGGAAATGGTTAAGATATGGTTAGTGGGAGTTACCCCACTAACCCTATTACAAATGTCTAAAATGCCCCTCGTGGGCATTCTAAACTAATAGTTTGAGAAGTGGATTAGGCAATCTAAGAACAATTTGTACAATGTCTAAGAAGAGGATTATGCAATTTCGCTAACCCTAAGATTAGCCAAATTATCCCGGATCGGGAAAATGCACATCCTCCAACCAAGATGCGGTGATCAGAGAAAAGAACACAGACTTATATGATTGAAAAGTGCGATTGGTCCAGTAGTTAACAAATATACCAGCATATATAAAGGGAATAAATCAAAAAAAATTAAATTAAAGCTTAAAGCTTTGAAAAAAATATGTTGCTTATTCGTAAACCTATTGGTCATGTCCCCACGTGGATCTTTTTTTTTTTCAATTAATAAATCATTGATATCCGGTACTTATATTGGATGCGACAAAATTTGATTTGAGTCGGGTTGATCTCTTAAGAGTCAGAACTCTTCCGGTGTCTGTTTTACTATACACAATATTCAAACTCGAAATTCTATTTAAGAGATAACAGAGTCTAGTTACTCAATCAGACATTGGGTCGCCACGTGGATCCATGCATTATTTGTAGAGACCATTGCACATTTTACCTTTTCAAATTTTGGATCCACTCTACTTTCTCTTAAGTTCTTAAATAACTTTGAAGGTTGCCCCTAATTTTTTTTTTTAGTTCCCCCATTAAGATAAAGAAAAAAGGTTATTCTACGCAGATGTCTTAAAAATTTTATCCATATATATTTATATATAAATCAAGACCTGTAAAGAAATAGTTTAATTTTGTATTATCATAATTGTTGACATATTAACTTTGTTGAGTATTGTACTTGTCTTCGAATGCATAGTTGTGAGTATTGCCCCCATTGACAAAAATTTCTAAATCTTCCATTGCATGTCATTATGTCACCAAGTGATATGATACTTTCTCTATTTTATAATGATAGTATAATTTTTTTTTAATTTTTTTTGTTTTGGTTTTTTATTTTATTTTATTTTATTTTAATTTTTACCTTTTGCTGTCTAGTTTGCTTACTGTCATGTCATCTCCCATGATTTCCTTTGTTTGTGTTCATGCTTCACAGGTTATGGCGATTGAAATCACATTTTGGTGTAGATTTAATAACGCAAGTAAAATTTATAATGGACATGCAGACGAGGGGATTTGCCCTGTTTTAAATCTTTCCAATTACAGTGAACAATCCTTATGTACATGCAAGCAATAAAAAAATGTAAAACAAAATAAAATTAAAAAGTGAAAGTAAAAAAGAAAAGGGATATACGGATAAAACTAATGCAACGCAAGGTGAATGTCTACCTGTGTTATGATATTGTATGAGATAATTCCAAGAATTGCAAACATAATGGAAAAAGGAAAGATAAAAGAAGTAGAGAAGTGATCTATTGGCTAGAAGTTGAAAAGTGATCCATTGGCTGTTCTGCAGGTGCTTTTCACCCACAAATACAGTGGGACGATGGCTCTGTGGTTCCCGTCTCTTAACAGTCAGTATGATCCATGCCCAGCACCTAACCCAAGGGCTTCTAGAACCCCCAATTGATTTGAATTATCCGGTTTGCCTGTTGTAATCTGCACTTTAAGAATTTGATCTTAGTAAAATTCATCTTAAGAACTGAATTCATATTTGGGTCTATAATTCACGGATCTAAGTAAAATTGATTTTAATCGAAAGTTATATAACTTTTTTTTATAACTTTTGAATTATTGATTGGAGTTCTGAGTGAGTCATCAACCATCCTAAAAAGGAGCAAACAATCAAAAATCCCCCAACAACTATATCAAACTCCCCTTTAATCTTCATTAACCCAATTTCCTCCCACCAGCCGACAAGCCAAAATCCGACCAAAACTTCTCCTCATAGCCAATTCTGAATTAATACCTGATTGCCCAAATTTTTGTGTCAACAATATCAAAATTCTACTAATATCAAGGTTTGGTAAATTTCTTGGCAAGGGAGAGTTCCCACCTAGTCACTATTCACACAGGTGCATACATCTATGTATGTATGCATATGTGTATATAAGATTAAGAATACACATTTTAAATTGTGATTCAAAATGCACATACTATAGCCGGTTGGGCTTGCTCTATTGTTCTGTTATTTCAAAGGTAAAATAGTTAATGAACAAAAAGAACAAAAAAGGGATTTGTTAATCGTATTTAACATAAGTGCAAGAAGCCAAGAAAAACATGCTAAAAAAAAAGGAAAAAAGGGCAAAGCAACGGATACATAATTATACATCAAAAACAAGGGACGTCAACCTTTGCTTTTGCCTAGGAAAAACAATGACATGAAGCAACCACGATAGACCAGTCTAGAAAAAACTAGAGCCAACCTAAAGAACACCCGCAGCCATACTAAAAGGGAAGCTGTGATCCAACCCCATGAACTCTTCCAAAAGGGAGAACCTAATCAGGCAAGTAGTTGACAAAGTGTAAGCAATCGAAAATGGTTACTTAAATTTGAAAAAAGTAAGATAAATTTATCATTCTTTTTTACCTCATTGTAAATGTGTGAACCTTGCATCTCGAAGAAGCATGTCCTGGACAAAATGCAACTCTTTTAGAACATAGCTGATGGTCATTCTTTCCTCAGGGGACTCCATAGAGCAGCCAATTCCAATCTTTATTAAGGAGACCATGCACTCCATTTTGCAACTATTGCTAGTGCTGTGCACAAGGATAGGATCCACAATGTCTATGATCCGGTTTGGCAATGCCATCATAGCGAATTTGTGAAGATTAAGTCCATCAGAAAATATGGTATCAGTGGGTCGTTTGGCTGTGATAATCTCCAACAATAAGATCCCATAGCTGTAAATGTCCCCCGCTATCGTGATCTCACTTCCCAGACCATACTCTGTTCGATCATTTCACATATTACAAGAAATATATTATATCTAAAGAAAAAAAAAAAGGTACTTCTTCAAACCAAAATAAGTGTTAAAAGAGCAATGATTTTTGTATACTTGAACATGTTGCGGTGCATGAGACCAATTATATAGTGCTATTGTTGGATGAATGAAATGATTTCATTTGTATATCTAAGTGGGTATCATTTTTTATATCAAAAAAGTGGGTACCGTTTCCTAGACAGCATATAGATTACCCTTTAATTTCTGAGAATGATTCTAAAGAAAGCAAACTTTAAGAAGCAAAACTCAAGGATTGAGAAGTGCACTTACCTGGAGGAGCATAACCAATTGTCCCCCTTAATCCAATTGAGCTACTTTGGCCATTATTTCCTCTTGGAAGTAGAAACCTTGCCAATCCAAAATCCGCAACACGTGCAGTCATATCATCATCCAAAAGAATGTTGCTCGGCTTTAGATCACAATGGACAATTGGACTTTCACTTTGGTGATGAAGATAACTGAGAGCACAAGCTATATCAAATGCAACATTGACTCTTTGAAGAATGTTTAGATGCCGAATCTCAATATGAATGCTATCTGTTTGTGGAGAAGGATGCAGCCAATTCTCTAAACTTCCATTGGTCACAAACTCATAAACCAAGGCCTTGAAATCATTCCCCTGCAAATCAATGCTTGAGCAAGCAGTTATGATCTTCACAAGATTTCGATGCCTAATGTTTCTCATGGCTTCACACTCGGCTAGGAAACTCTTGAAAGCACCGTGGCATTGAAGGTTGAAGACTTTGATTGCAACAGGAGTACTAGCTTCCCCCAGTGTTCCTCTGTATACAGTGCCAAAACTTCCCCTGCCAACCATATTTTCCAACGAGAAGCCATTTGTTGCCTTCAGGAGACTTCGATATGACACTTGCAAAAGTCCTTCGCCCAAAGGTGCCATAGATGATGGTTGCTTTTTTAGCTTTGCTCGTCTTCTATATTGACAAAGCAGGAAAGATGACACTACAAATGCAATAGCTATTGCACCTCCAATCAATATTAGCACCATGTGACCATGCAATACCTTTTTTTTCTTTGAACCATTGGTAGTGTTACATTTAGGCAGATTTAGTTCGCTTATTCCACCACAGAGCCTATAATTTCCAACCAAAGACACTGCACTTGTGTTTAGGAAAACACCCTTCATTGAAACCTCGCCTTCAAAGTTATTGAAAGATAAATTTAGATTGTTCAGGTGAAATGATTCCAAAAATTTCGGAATATGGCCAGATAGATTGTTACGAGAAAGGTCAAAGTTCTGTAGGCCTCTCAAAGAACTTAATGACTCAGGAATAGATCCATTAAATAAGTTCTCCGATAAGTATAAATCTACAAGGCTGGTGCAACTACTCAAGGTGCTCGGAAGCTCACCTGATAAATGATTCTTTATTAAATACAACCCAGACAAGTGACCCAGATTTCCAATCCCGATGGGTATGATACCAACAAGTTGATTTTCAGACAAATCTAAACCAATCGATAGTGTCGGAATACCAAATATTTGCTTTGGTATGGGCCCACTAAGATTATTTGAAGAAAGATCCATTAGGATCAAGTCTCCATAGTTACCCAACTCCGGTGCTATGTTTCCTTGTAATTTGTTGTCGGACAAATAGAGCTCGTTAAGTAATGACAAGTTTCCTATAGAAGCTGGAATCTTCCCAGAAAGTTTGTTGGAATCGAGATACAAATATTGTAAACTCTGAAGCTTACCAATCTCTTCAGGTATTGGCCCAACTATATAATTTTGATACAAAGACAACATACTAAGGTTGACAAGGTTACCTATCTCTGGAGGGATAAATCCGGATATTTCATTTTCTCCAAGGTTTAAAAAAGTCATTGTGGAGGAGAGATTGCCGATTTCTTTTGGTAATATCCCAGTTAGTCTGCTGGTTGTAACCGATAATATTTCCAACTTAGTACAATTTGAAAGAGATTTGATGAAGTTCAGGCCATCGGGCTCTCCTCCTAAGCCAGTATTGCCAATAACAACTCTTCTTAAATTTTGTAGGCCTCCAAAATCAACCAGAATTTCTCCTGTAAAATTGCCATTTCCCAATTCAAGAATCTCAAGATAAGTTGCATTGGATAATGAGATTGGAAGAGGACCACTGAAGTGGTTATGATGGATAAAAAACCATTCAAGATTAGGAAGTGTGAGGCCAATGTTGGAGGGAAGTGTTCCGTGAAAATGATTTTGGGGAATGGAAAATGCAGTCATAGAAGATAAGTTATATAAGGATTTAGGGATCATACCATGAAGCTTATTGTAACCGAGTCCAAGAACTTTTAAATTTCGTAGACGACCCAAAGCCTCTGGAATTTTCCCTCCCAACTTATTAGAGAACAGAGATAAGTATTCGAGTGATGTGAGGTTTCCAAGAAAGGGACTTATGCCTCCTGTTAAATTGTTTTCATCGAAATAGAGGTCAGTGAGTTTTCGCAACTGGCCAAGCTCCTTTGGAATTTCTCCTATTAACTTGTTATAGGACATATTTAGCCATATTAGGTTGCTGCAATGAGATAGAGTACCAGGGATATTCCCTTCAAAGGAATTGTCACTTAAAACCAAATAGCTTAGCCTGCGCAAATGACCAAGTTCTGGAGGGATTTGGCCGTGGAAACTATTGTGGCTTAGGGAGAGTGTCTTAAGGAAGCTTAAGTTCCCTACATGAGGAGGCAACAAACCCCCCAATTGACTTGAAGCCAAATTCAAAGCAGCGACCCTTACATGTCGGCGAGAGCATGTCACACCCTTCCACTGGCAGAAGTGCATAGAATTATTCCAAGAGCTCATCACCCCTAGAAGGTCATAAACAATGCTCTTTTTAAAGGCCAGCAATGCCTCATAATCAGTGTTGTTTGTGTGCTGCATGGCCACGGCTAATGGGTTTGTCTTGGTTTTGTGGAGAATTATTGAGAGGTTGAGGAGGCATAACAAGAGTAAAAATGTTTGCATCTTTTTAGCGAGGCAGAGCACATTAAAGTGGCTCATCTCTGGGTGTATCAAGAAAACAGAATGGCTCTACCTTCACGTTATTCATAGATGGTGATTTTAAATACCGATCTCAAGGAGTAAAGTAGTAAAGAGTTAACTTTGTTTTGCCCATTGTATGGGTTTTGTGAATGAAGACAAGGATTGACTTATCAGGTCAAGAAGCAAAGTTGCTGTGGCGGTGGGGGATTAATAATGGTCATGTCCCGTCATGACCGACTGACTTTATCTTTGCTAAAAGAGTAAGTCTATAACCTAAAATAAATTAATTGAGCTTAAAAAAAATTCAATAAATGAGATATCCATGAGTAAATAGAAAAATTTGTCAATTAATCAATTAATTTATCAATCTAAGAAGAAAAATATGATAAAAGAAGAAAAATTGGACTTGATTTTGATGATAAAAGAAAAAAATGAAGGAATCTTGGAGGAGAGAAGAGAACGGTAGCTGAAAAAAATAAAATAAACTTTGTGCACGTGGGGTCAAAAGAAAGGATTATGTGTTTGTTTGGTTGTCTTCAATTGCTCTGTAAAATTAAAAATTTGAAGACACCAACAACATTCCAATTTTCTTAAAATTTTTATTAATCAAAATTTTTTCTTAAAATTTCAAGACAACAAATTATAAATTTCAGGGAGTTGAACTGATGATAAGAGAAAGTAAGCTTAATAATTTTAATAATTTGGATACGATATGCTTAAGTGACATCCTCCTACAAAAAATAGTATTCAAAAAGTTAAGAAATCAATAATGATAATTAAAAAAAAAAAAAAGGTCTTTGAAAGTAGGCATAGAGGCCAAAAGAAGACGAACTTAGCAATCCGTCAGGCCAACAGAAGACCAGGGAATAATAAAACGATAGCTAAAAATTTCAAAACCATCACAGACCAAACACAATTAATTACATCGATGGCTTTGAAGACAATAAATTTGCTAAACCAGTCAATACACCTTCATGTTATTTGTGGTAAAGAATAGTACAGATTTTCAGTAGAAGAGATTTAGAAACAAGATGGTGTGTTTTAATAGTTGAGATTTCTATCTATATACTTGATTTACATGATAAAATTTTATTCAAATCGGGAAAAAAAAATTTCCTAAGAGCCATGTGTTTTTCATTAATTTAAGAAGATACTTAATATGCTTATTTAATTAGGTTTGTTCAAAATTTTTTCTTAAAATTTCAAGAGGACAAATTATAAATTTTAGGCAAATCACGGGGATTGCATCTCAAGTTCATTCGCATTAGAAGTATAATTAAGCTTAACAGAGTTCCACTTGGATGTAACAGATATGCATATTTACTTCGAAGTTGATGAATAAGATTTGAGCTTTCTACATTCCAGTTCTGAACTTATATCTTGCAAACTTATGACCAAAAAAAAAAAGGTAAAGATGTTACACTATGTCATTGAATATAATAGCTTTTGACCCTTCGTAATTGATAAAAAAGGGAGTTCCCTATGTCATATTGGAATCAGATTGGATACAGTCCCAAATGAAATGACCATCGATTTTGATATGTATTCATGCATTCATGATATACAGGATTGGCAGCAAAATGGATGGCGATGTAATTGTGATAATAAAATTGAGCAAGTGAAGAAATGGGAACCATTAAATCATGGAAAAATGTGTGAGGCCAAATGAGCTCACTAGAAACACTAGCCATGGAGTGATATTCAGCTTCAACTAATGTGCGCAATACAACTATTTGCTTCTTGGTTTTCCAAGAGATAGGAGAGCAACAAAGAGTAATGAAATAACCAGTGAGAGAACGTCGGGTAAGAGCACAGTCAGTCCAATCAAAATCATAATAGGCATGAAATTGAAAATTAGATGTGGATAAAAGGAAAATGCCTTGGCTAGGAATAAAACAATAATAACAATAATAATCTAAGTTTTAATCCTAACAATTAGAGATCAACCATTGGAGAATAAATATTGAAAAAAAAAAGAGAGATTGATTTAGTTTGTACGGATTTTCCTACGTCACTCATTTCAATCCAAGTCTATCACCTTATCTAAATTCTTAACTATCATATCTTTACGAATAATTTGCATCCAAGTTTTCTATGTCTACCTCTAGTTTTACTAATTCTCCTATAATTAAGTTTTCGGTTCTTCTATCCGATGCATTTTTGGGTTTTCTTTTCATATACCCAAATCATCTCAAACGAAACTCTCACATCTTATCTACAATTGAACTAACTCCCAACCTATTATGAATCTCTTCGTTTCTAATTCTAACTGTCATGCCTCGATCCTCAGATCGACCACGCAACAGCCACCGCATAGTCTCAGTACACGGGCAGAACCTCCCCATATACCGTGACTCCGTAAGACTACAAATCAGCATAACAATGCTTCCAATACACAAATCATCAAAAACAAGAAAAATCACATAACAATACACATGCAAGGACCCATTCGGTCCATCCCTGTATACACAATCACATATCAGCACACAATCGGAGAGACGGAACTTGTACATGCACAAGCACACATCGGCACACAATCGGGGAGAGGAAACCTGTACATACAAGAGTGCAATATGGCTATCCTAGACATTTCAAAGTTCACAATATGAATAAAGCACTTAACAAACAAGAAGTCCTAAAACATAGTCGTAGGATTTTACTAACACTTGCTTGAAGCAATCAAGCTAACGTCAGTAAGATCTAAACGATATGAGATGTACAGAACTTCATAAAAATTGAAAAAAAATAACAAATTTCAATATTACAAACCAAATGTCCCACTCAAACAATGAGCTTTTACCAAAAATGGGAATTAAAGAAAATACACAAGTTTCAAACAACTCCAGCACAAACCATGTACGGATTCCATCAATACTTGTTCCTATACAGGAAACAAGTATCGATTTAATCCGTACCAAAAGAATTATACAAGTCTTCCTTTTTATGGATTTCAGTTCAGACAAAAATATCTATACATCACTATATATACCTACACAAGTCAGCTGGTAGACCCTCCCAAGCTCCAATCTCTATCACAATTCTAATCTTCCTCTGAAAAATGTTAAAGAGAGGGGTGAGTATTATAAAAACTCAGTGAGCAGAGTACAATGGTATGATTGTGTAATAAATAAGGGGTGAAAGTGGGGGATGCCAAAGCATATCTCAAACAACATTTTCTATATCCAAACATTTTCAATAATTCAACATCATTTACAAAATATGCATCCATATCAAACATTTTCTCAGAAAATCACAAGGGTCCTATCGAAAACGCTTCCGCCTTGCGTTTGGCCGGACCAAGATGGAAGCCCGCCAAGGGGTTTTCCATTTCAGTTTTTTAAAACACTACCCTCTTCCTAAGTGTTGGCTCGAACCTTACCGGGGTGCAATCCGGATAGTCCGATGTAGGAGAGTAAAGGCCGCCTATCTCTCTCGCAAATAAACCCCACCCACATCACCCCGTCAGGTCGCTCCGCGGAGGGAATGACTATAGCCATTTCTCTCGTGCACCATCATTTCACAATCATTCTATTTCAAACAATGTGTCATATTTCATCAATATATTCCAAAAATCATGCTACAAGCATTTATCAATCAAGTATCCAAATGTGAATGGCACAAATTCATTTATAATCACAGAGGATGCATTCGTAATTCAAATTTTCATTTCAGACATCCCACAATCACAAATTATTTGATATAAATCATGTGAAAATCATTCAAAATCATTTACCAAAGAATTTAAAACCATTTTTGCCCATTTATTACACAACAGACCGTCCACTCACTTCTAGGGAGGGTATCCACTCCCTATTTCTGAAATTAACTCAAAACGACTCCTCTCAAGTCCCCAAAGGTCAACCTAGACCAATCAATACAAATAATCATCAATTAAGGCTCTATTAAAGGGTTTTCAAATTTCCCTTTTATTTAAAATAACCTTAATTTGCACAACCATATTTCTAAACTTTCGTTTCATCAATTTAGTATCATTTCCATCACCAACGACTTTAAATTTTCAATATCTTTAATTTTATCAATTTTCTACTGAATTTACATAATCCTATTTTAATTCAAGCCAATTTCAATTCAAATCCCAAGGAAAACAATGCAAATCAATCAAACAAAACTCTAATACTCTCTAAGATATTCTATCATGCTTCACAGTCCAATTTACATCAAATTCTAGACCTAATCTCAATAATTTCATACAAACTCTCAAGAATAAAGCATTTCCTACGGATCTAGCATATTTTCAGAATGTACCTACACTTATTCTAAACTTAAATTCAACAAAATAGTCTGAATATTGAAGGGATTGAAAATCCCTTACCTAGGGTATTTTGCAGTTCGCAATCCTCGTTCAAATGCCTTCTTAGTCCATTCTAAGACCTGTAAAGCTTCCAAATTCAAAATTAAGTTCAGTAATTTAAACTTATTACTAAGGAATTTGGAAACCCTGGAGTTAGGGTTAGGACCGATCCTTACCTATGCAGAGGGGCGGGTGCAGGCTAGACCTAGGGTTGTCAAAGGGTCCAAAGGCTGCTGGGTTGATCGTTGGCAGCAAGGGTGCTCACAGCGAGCGCCGTGCGAGCGAGCAGTGGAAGGGGAGAACAAGAATCCTGCCATCGCGCATGAGAGAGACGAAGAGCAACTCCATTCGCGCGCGGGAGAGATGAAACGGAGAGTGAAACAGAGGGAGAGACGAGTGAGTGAGAGATAGAGAGATGGCGTGAGAGAGACGAAGAGATAGTGAGATTGAGCGAGACTGAGAGAGAGACTGAGAGATGGTGACATGGTGGCTCACGGTGGTGGTGGAGTTTGGTTGTTCGCAGTAGAGGAGGTGTGGCAGATCGATCGAAGATAAGAGACGAAGAGAGATCGCAAGAGGGATAGAGAGCTTCGGTCGAACGAAGGAGAGAAAGAGATAGCAGAGAGACTGAGATCGAAAGAGGGAGAAAGGGAAAGAAAGGATTAGGGCTTTTAGCCCTAATCGTGATTTGGGGGGGAACACAGCGTTTCACTGTGTTCTGTCTCCCCTTTTTTTACATTTTTTTTTATTATTATTTTTACCAAAAATAAAATGTACTACGAATTTGCAACACGACAACTCAAAATATACCAAAAATTTAAAATCAAGACCCCAAAATCGAAAATCAAAATAAAAATTTAAAATTTTCCTTTATATTATAATGATATTTAATAAAAAAAATTCCTAACACCGGATTTTCGGTGTTACAACTCTTAACCCCCTAAAAAGAAATTTCGTCCTTGAAATTTAAATAATTATTATACATCAATTCTATACCCACACTTTTCCATCACTATTATTTCTCAGGTTACAATGCTGTCAAATCCTCGACGCCTTATTGAAAACAAGACCTTCAATAAGTAAATGCAAACCATAAATACATTATCATACTCTATAGTATTTCCCAACCAATATTGACTTCCGAATGGCTAGCTCGAACGATAAATGTATCACCAATAGTCACTAAAACTTTAGAAGGCTTAGATGTCTCACTTTAACCACCTTTTGTTGTTTTGAACTATTATACAAAATCTCACACCATAACACTATCATGAGCACACTATTTACGTACTTCCTTACAAAGGGATGTAGAACTTGAGTTACTATTTACAATAGTATGCTAGGGGCATTAGATAAACCAAATAATATCATCGACTACTCATAAATATTTAGACCCAAAAGTTTCATGGTTTGTTTGAATATGCACTTCTAACACTGTAATGCAACAAAACGGTAGGATACTCGTGCCTCCATATTGTCTCCTTCGAAGCCATACTAAAATTTCCTAGATTTTTCCATCATCAACATCACCATACTATCATCCCACTCAAGAGTGCAACGAGATACCATTTAATGTAAATTATTGTGATAGTTAATAACTTCAACCGCTAAGTTGTCCATATTAAGAAAAAGATCTTGGTATTGATTTTCCAAAAGATGGGGCCCTTTATGTTATCAATCTACTGTGTCTTGATCATAGTACGAAAGTAGCCAAATAACCTTCATGATCATCTAAGATTGTTTCTGTTTAATTCACAACTAAACATGGCCAAAAGTAAAAATAATAACCATACATAAGAACAAACAGAGAGCTAGAATCATTTTGGAGGCATCGAAGTGTTCAAGTTAAGGGAATTAGTGTATGAAGGAGCATAAATTCAATACTATCAAGAAGTTAACTTGATTCAAAGCATAAATTCTTATGTTTTCTAGATGCGAAACATTTTGAAACTTTCATAAAACCTCATTCCAATTCTACAATATGATCTCAGGAAGACTAGAAGACAATCCTTGGTAGGAGCCAAATTTAGACAACTTTATCAACCTTTTTCAATTTTTGGAACATACTTCTTGCTCCTAAAACAACCAACTGCATCCCGTTTCAAGGACCAAATTTTGCCTGCATCACCATACAAGTGCATCCACCTTAACCATAACCATTCATGCTAGTAAAGAAGGCACAATTCTTTTATAGGACTAACAGAAGTATCCATCTCCAGATGTAGCAATTCCCAAAGCATGATGCAATCTAACAAAAGAATGTAACATCTTATACATGTGCACCAACACAGGAGCCTAGTCAGTAAGTCATCTTGGCTTCATCTGATGCCTCAACCTTCTTCCACTATATTACAATTTCAAACAACATAATTTGATCTATGCTGATGGATTAAGTCTATTACCTTCTTATTAGAACTTCCTTTGAAGAGATTTCACATTCTGAACTCCTTATTAATAAAGCTAATCAGTCTCTAACTCAGATAAGACTTACCACCATGATACACATAGGGTGGTCGATTACAATCTTTTCAATAGCAAAAGAAAAGAACATTTGAGTTAGAGACTTTGCAGAATAAATAAGAGGATAAATTACCCTCAAAGAAGAACTCAATCATAAAAAAACAAAAGACACCTCAAAAAGACTCCTGAGAGTAACTCCAAAAAGGAGCCCTCCCAAGGACTAAAATGATGCGAAGAGAGAAATTTCATCCACAATAGTTGATTACCATTCATATGCACAGTGAGACCTAAGTGTCACTTTGAAAAACTTTGGGAGAGTAGCCCTTCTATTGGTAAAGCAAAACAAAACCACTATACAGCACCAAAAGGTATGCTACGCAGATATAGTAAAGGTAGTTGTAAGAAAGGACTCTACAAAATCCAAAAATAGAAGAGATAAATGGAAATCAGATCCAAATCATAACCCATAACATGGAGCTATCAGCTAGGGACAGAGTGCTACTCCAGTAGAAGGAATGTGTGGGACAGTTGGCCTAGAAGAACTATAAGTCTGGCTGCAAACTAGACAGGAAATCTGCACATTCCAGTAAATGAAATAGCTGGCACTCCAAGTCTCTACCAAGAAGCTCTCTACAGTACTCTACAATCTCACCTCATGGGCTTAAGCTAATGTTTTTTACCACCAATTATTCTTTGATAATGCAAAAGCATCAGACTCAAAAATTACCCTTCTAAAGCCACTCAACCAAAGTAAGTCCAAAACTATCATAATAGCACTAAGTTCAACTACCACAGTTTTTTTTTTTTTTGGTCACCTCAGAAAAGAACAAAAACTAGACCCCAAATTCCTTCCTCATCTCAAGCAATACCAACAGCCTGGCCTTAACTGGATTACCATGAGTATTCTTATGTACGCTCAATCTGAACCAACTGAAATAACATCAATGTATCTATTCTTATGTAATGAAAATTACTGCTCTAGACCTAATATTTGTTCTATGCACCCAAGCCAAATTTAACCTCATTGAAGCAAAAGCAATGACAAGCATTAAAAAAAAGATTAAAATCCCTTCTAGTTGGTAATCATCCAAGATGTACAATGATAGATCTCAGCTACAAACACAAAGATCTAAAGTTGGCTTTTGAAATCTTCAAACCTGATTTCAAAACTTTGATGTTTGACTGTTCCTAAGGAGTGTTGTGAATCAATTTTATATTTGGGTTTAGCCACATTAATCCATTTTCTCTTTTCTATTCTGTTTCAGATAAACATATCATATCTCACTAATTCCAATGTTTTCTTATTCTTTGGACTTCCTTCGCCTCTTTGAACTCCTAGTAATTTTATGTTATTGTTTTGCCTAACTAGTATAATAAATGATCTTCACAGCACAACTAAATCACATTTACTGTTCTCTCATTTTCTCATCAATCAAAGCAGGCCCTATTCTTTATCTCATACATCCAATCATCCACCCTAGAATTACATCTCTAAAAGTTAATAAGACAGAATTTAACTAATAGCAAGCATGCTAAAATTTGAGAGCAAAGGTACTCCAAGAACAAATCTTCCACTAATGTTGAACAAGCTTTTTTTTTTTTTTTTTTTTTAAAAATAAAGCAATTTGGACACTTTTTTTTTGTATAAAGATATGAAACAAGTATTCATGTCTGAGCCTCAATTTGCGTAACTAAATGTCAGATCACATTACCCAAAAGTCTACCTTTGCCATCATCATGCAAATTTGAAGACAATGTGGGGACGAACTTATAGTTGATTTCTCTAAAATTCCTCATTTACTTTCTATTAGCCGAACTACTAAAAGTTCAAATAAATGCCATCATTGAATACATGATAATACACCTCTATGAGTTTTCAAAGGCTCCACATTGTTATACCAATTATACATATACACCAAATTTCTAGTATCAAGATATAGGTCCGAGGGCCGAAACCACTACTAAGGTCCCCAATATTTGACCAAACAAGCCACAGAAGGTCTTGAGTCACAATCAAGTCACCATTTATAGAGTGATACATTACTAAAGATGTGGAGATAAAGTGGAAAATATTTCATTTGGGGTTCCTTATTCATCATCTAGGAGATAAAGTTCTACAAAGAGGGTCCAAACTTAGCAATTAAAATATGAACTAATCCAAGTGCTTAACCCCCTAAGAGAATATTCCCAATTTCCTAAGAAATCCATGGAAGACTTTGTACATTCTCCAAAAACCTTTTTCAAAAACCAAACATTTCAAAATCTTTAGAAAACTTTCGGGACATTTGGAAACAATTGAAAACATTCCAAAACCATCAAATTTTTAAAATCATGAGCCTAAGCTCTGAAACCAATAAATCTGTCATGCCCCGATCCTCGGATCGACCTCACAACAGCCACCGCGTAGTCTCGGTACACGGGCAGAATCTTCCCATATACCGAGACTTTGCAAGGCTACAAATCCGCATAACAATGCTTCCAGTACACAAATCATCAAAAACAAGAAAAATCACATAACAATACATATGTAAGGACCCATTCGGTCCATCCCTGTACAAACGATCACACATGAGCACACAATCGGGGATAGGGAACCTATACATGCACGAGCACACATCGGCACACAATCGGGGAGAGGAAACCTGTACATGCAAGCGTGCAATATGGCTATCCTAGCCATTTCAAAGTTCACAGTATGAATAAACACTTAACAAACAAGAAGTCCCAAAACATGGTCGTAGGATTTTACTAACACTTGCTTGAAGCAATCAAGCTAACGTCAGTAAGATCTAAACGATATGAGATGTACAGAATTTTGTAAAAATTGAAAGAAAATAACAAATCTCAATATTACAAACCAAATGTCCCACTCAAACAATGAGCTTTTACCAAAAATGAGAATTAAAGAAAATACACAAGTTTTAAACAAACTATGTACGGATTCTATCAATACTTGTTCCTATACAGGAAACAAGTATCGATTCAATCGTACCAAAAGAATTATACAAGTCTTCCTTTCTATGGATTTCAGTTCAGACAAAAATATCTATACATCACTATATATACCTACACAAGTCAGCTGGTAGACCCTCCCAAGCTCCAATCTCTGTCACAATTCTAATCTTCCTCTGAAAAATGTTAAAGAGAGGGGTGAGTATTATAAATACTCAGTGAGTGGAGTGCAATGGTATGATTGTGTAATAAATAAGGAGTGAAAGTGGGGGATGCCAAAGCATATCTCAAACAACATTTTCTATATCCAAACATTTTTAATAATTCAACATCATTTACAAAATATGCATCCATATCAAACATTTTCTCAGAAAATCACAAAGATCCCATCGAAAACGCTTCCGCCTTACGTTTGGCCGAACCAAGATGGAAGCCCGCCAAGGGGTTTTCCATTTCAGTTTTTTAAAACACTACCCTCTTCCTAGACGTTGGCTCGAACCTCACCGCGGTGCAATCCGGATAGTCCGATGTGGCAGAGTAGAGGCCGCCTACCTCTCTCGCAAATAAACCCCACCCACATCACCCCGTCAGGTCGCTCTGTGGAGGGAATGACTATAGCCATTTCTCTCGTGCACCATCATTTCACAATCATTCCATTTCAAACAATGTGCCATATTTCATCAATATATTCCGAAAATCATGCTACAAGCATTTACCAATCAAGTATCCAAATGCGAATGGCACAAATTCATTTATAGTCACATAGGATGCATTCGTAATTCAAATTTCCATTTCAGACATCCCACAATCACAAATTATTTGATATAAATCATGTGAAAATCATTTAAAATCATTTACCAAAGAATTTAAAACCATTTTTGCTCATTTATTACACAACAGACCGTCCACTCACTTCTAGGGAGGGTATCCACTTCCTATTTCCGAAATTAACTCAAAACGACTTCTCTCGAGTCCCCAAAGGTCAACCTAGACAATTCAACACAAATAATCATCAATTAAGGCTCTATTAAAGGATTTTCAAATTTTCCTTTTATTTAAAATAGCCTTAATTTGCACAACCATATTTCTAAACATTCGTTTCATCAATTTAGGATCATTTCCATCATCAACGACTTTAAATTTCCAATATCTTTAATTTTACCAATTTTCTACCGAATTTACATAATCCTATTTTAATTCATGCCAATTTTAATTCAAATCCCAAGGAAAACAACACAAATCAATCAAACAAAACTCTAATACTCTCTAAGATATTCTATCATGCTTCGCAGTCCAATTTACATCAAATTCTAGACCTAATCTCAATAATTTCATACAAACTCTCAAGAATAAAGCATTTCCTACGGATCTAGCATATTTTCAGAATGTATCTACACTTATTCTAAACCTAAATTCAACAAAATAGTCTGAATATTGAAGGGATTGAAAATCCCTTACCTAGGGTATTTCGCAGTTCGCAATCCTCGTTCAAATGCCTTCTCAGTCCATTCTAAGACCTGCAAAGCTTCCAAATTCAAAATTTTGTTCAGTAATTTAAACTTATTATTAAGGAATTTCGAAACCCTAGAGCTAGAGTTAGGACCGATCCTTACCTATGTAGAGGGGTGGGTGCAGGCTTGACCTAGGGTTGTTAAAGGGTCCAAAGGCTGTTCGGTTGATCGTTGGCAGCAAGGGTGCTCACAGCGAACGCCATGCGAGTGAGCAGTGGAGGGGGAGAACAAGAATCCTGCCATCGTGCACGAGAGAGACGAAGAGCAACTCCATTCACTTGTGGGAGAGACGAAACGGAGAGTGAAAGAGAGGGAGAGACGAGTGAGTGAGAGACAAAGAGATGGCGCGAGAGAATCGAAGAGACAGTGAGATTGAGCGAGACTGAGAGATGGTAACATGGTGGCTCGCGGTGGTGGTGGAGTTTGGTCGTTCGCGGCAGAGGAGGTGTGGCGAATCGATCGAAGATGAAAGACGAAGAGAGATCGCAAGAAGGGATAGAGAGCTTCGGTCGAACGAAGGAGAGGAAGAGAGAGCAGAGAGACTGAGATCGAAAGAGGGAGAAAGGGAAAGAAAGGATTAGGGCTTTTAGCCCTAATCGTGATTTGGGGGGGAACGCAGCGTTTCGTTGTGTTCCGTCTCCCCTTTTTTTAATTTTTATTTTTTATTATTATTATTTTTACCAAAAATAGAATGTACTACAAATTTGTAACACGACAACTCAAAATATACCAAAAATTTAAAATCAAGATCCCAAAATCGAAAATCAAAATAAAAATTTAAAATTTTCCTTTATATTATAATGATGTTTAATAAAAAAAAAAAATTTCTAACACCGGATTTTCGGTATTACTCTATATTTTCTAATTTCACTATATATCCACCTAAATATCCTCATTTGTACTATTACCATTTTTTGTTTTTATTATTGTTTAGTAGCACAGTACTCGATGCCATACAATAATGTAGGTCTTACTACGATTCTATAAAACTTTTCATTTCAAATGTAGTGACATCGTGCGATCGCAAAGAACTACTAATGCCCTTCTCTATTTCATCTAATTTGCTTAAATTCTATAATTCACATCCACATCTTTATTACAATCATTTTGAATAATGAAACCAAGATATCTAAAGGGTTCGCTTTTTGATATAATTTGTTTATTTAACCTAATCGTTTCTTCATCTTCTTAGTGATTATCTCTAAACCTACATCTTATATACTCAGGTTTTAATCTGTTCAATCTAAATTCTTTGGATTCTAGTATTGCCCTCCATAACTCTAGTTTAGCACTAATAGTCTCTTTGATTTCATCCATCAGCACTATATCATCTACAAGGAGCATACACCATGGAACTTCATCTTAGATACTTTTTTGTGATTTCATCTATCACTATTGTAAAAAGGATGCGACTTAATGCTGAACCTTTATGGAGTCCAATATTAATAAGGAAGTTGTAACACCGACACTGCGGTGTCCGTACTATTGTACTCCTATTCATGAATTATATAAAAATTTTCTCAGTTTATATATATAAAAAGAAATTTTTATTTATATTGATTTTCAATTTTGAGGTTTTAAATTAAAATTTTTGATATATTTAAACTATCCGTATTTCTGATTTGAAACTTATCTTATTTTGATAAAATTTGGAACCTTGAAAATAAAGAGTATTAAAATAAACATATAAAAAAAAAGACGAAGAAGAGAGAATGAATGAAGATGCAGCGTTTTGACCCAAAACACTGTATCTCCCTCAAATTAGAATTAGGGTTAGAAAACCCTAATTCTCATCTCTCTCTCTCTCCCGCGGCTCTCTCTTCCTCTCTCGATCTCACTCCACCGCCCTCTTCCACTCTCCCCCTCTGCCGCACTGCCACCTCCCTTCGCCATGATCAACCGCACGCCACCGCCTTCCACAGTCACTTTCCTTCTCTATCTTTCTCTCTCTATCTCTCACTATTTCTCTTTCGTCTCTCTCTCTTTCTCTCGATCTCTCTCACTCGATTCTCCCAACCCTCCACCGCGATCAACCGCTCTCTTCCACTCTCTCCGCCACTGTCGCCGCCGCACACCCCCACCACCATCTCTGTTTCACTTTCCCTCTCTATCTCTCGAATTCACTATCACTCTCCGTAGTTCTCTTTCTCGATCGTTCTCTCTCAGTCCTTTCTCTCTCTTTCCCCTTCGATCTCTCTGTCTCTTGATCTCACTATTTCTCTCTCTCGGTTCTCCCTCACTCCGTTTCTCTCTCTCGGTTCGCCCTCTCTTTTCACTCTCTGCTCACTCTGTTCTCTCCCACACGCAATAATGCGTGCTGTCTCTCTTCCTCTCTCCCACTCGCGCACCCAGCTCTCTACCGATAGCTCTTTCTACAACACCCTTGCTACAACCCCGATTGAAGCCCCAAACTGCTGTCGTCAATCAAACTTCTGAAAACCCTAGGCCGCAGGTTTGTATAGGTAAGAATAGACTTCTGATTTTAGTTCTAGGGTTTGAATGTTCTAAGTGGCTTGATTTAATTGCTCACATTGGCTTCAATTTGGAGACATTGCAGGATTTCAAACTGAGTTGCACACGGACGTTAGGTCTGTAATCCGAGAAAACCCTAGGTGAGGGATTTCTAACTCATTCGATTTATTTGAATGAAATTAGGGTAAATTTAGGGTTAGAAATCTTGTATACGTTTAGAATGTATGTTCTGTAACACTGATACTACGATATCCGTATTGTACTCCCGTTCTTGAATTTAATAAAATATTTCTCAGTATATATATATATATATATATGGAAAAATATTTAATTTTATTTATTTTTGATTTTGGGATTTTTAATTCAAATTTTTGGTATATTTATAAGTATCCGTATTTTTGATTTGTAGGGTAAGAGAGTATAAAAATATATACACATATTTATTCATTTATTTATTTAATTATTTACTTATTTAAATAATTATAAATTTATTTATAAAAAGAAATATAAAAAAAATCGAATTAGGGCTAAAAGCCCTAATTCTTCTTCACTTTCTCTCTCTCTCCGTCCGCCTCTTCTTCTCCCGCACGATCCCTCACCCTTCGACTTCTGCGGCTTCCTCCTCCGCCGCCACCACTGCAACCGTACACCATCGCCACTGCTCGCTGCCATCAATCGCCTACCTCTCCCGCTCTACCTCGCTGTCTCACTCTCTCACTGTCGCTCTCTTTCTTTCTCTTTCTACCTATCACTAGTTCTCTCCCTCTTCGCCGCGACTCGCCACCACCTGACCGCCATCGGCACCGCCCACTCTTCTCTCTCTACCTCACTCTTTGTTTCCCTCTCTCTATTGTGGTCTCTTTCCCTCTCTATTTTGCTCTCTTTCTCTCTCTATCGTGCGATCTCTTTCTCTCTCTGTCGCGCTCTCTCTCTCTCTCCTTCCACCTTCCTCCACCACACACAACCACCGCAAGCCACCAACGCACCACCGATCACTTCTCTCTTCACCATCCTCTCGGTCATCACTCCCTCTGTCTCTCTATTCTCTCTCTTTCTCTCACGGCCCCTCTTTGTTTCTCTCTCAATCTTCCCCTGTCTCTATCCCTCTGTCCTTCCTCTCTGCAGTCTTCGTTGCAGAGTAAACCCTAGACTGACTACGATTCTTCCATTGTGCAGATAAGGGTAAGAGTTCTAATCTATAGCTCTAGGGTTTGATTACAATAGAGAATAAGTCTAATCATTGAACTGTACTTTGAATTGGAAATAATGCAGGTTCGGACTGAGTTGTAGGCGCACGGACGTTAGGGTTTTGGATTGCAGACCACCCTAGGTGAGGTAAAATACCAACTCCTTCAATTTATTTGGATGAATTTAGCGTAAATTAGAGTAAGAATGTATTGCATCTGTTAGGATGTATGTTAGATTAGATTTGAATGCATTATCTTATATTAAATGAAATTGTTTAGCTTAAATAGAGGATTTTATACAAATTGGGCTATTCAGGATGATAGAATTATATTGACTTAATTAGAATAGCTTCTCTTAGAGTTTAATTTGACAAATGCATAAAAACAGTCAGAATTTGGGATTTGAATTTAAGGATTGATACAGTCTTTTCATTATAAGTTATCCTGCATATAGGAAATCAAAATACAATTTCTGTATTATGAAAATAGACTTTCATACCTTGAAAATGACATATCGTTTGAAGAAATCGGATGGAAATTGAAAAGTGTATGATTTTTCAAAGATTTTTCAATTTCGTAGGAAATTTATTTATTTTAAGCATATTTCCGACTTTGATTGGTTTTAGGATTTAATCAAACTTGATTTTGATTTGATTATTTATTTATAAATGAAATGCAATCGATAACATTAGAGTATATCCAAAAATTGAGGAATTAAGATTTGTACAAACTTAGGAAAATGACAAACCCTGAAAATAGTTGAAATTTGATGACAATTGTGATGATTTGATTAGGCTGATTTTTTTTTGAGACTCGAGGAGTCAAATTGGATTGATTGTTAAAATAGAGAGTGACTACCCTCCCTAGAAAGTGAGTGGGACCCTAATCTCTTGCATAAAATAGTGAAACTTGTTTTCTACCATGTTTTCCGTAAAACATGCTTTTGATATGCATTGACTCGACGTATGAATTAAATTTCAAATCTATTTTGTGATTATTGGAGTATCATAAATTTATGTTTCCTATGAGTATGCATCCATGGTTTGAAATGAATTAATATTGTGCCATTATTTGAGAACTAGAATGTTTTTTATTCTACCATTGCATTGGTCTGTTGATTTGAAATGATTTGATGAAATGTATCGGCACACGGATTTGAAATGTTTTGATAAACTATGTGAGTTGGATGCCTACTAGTTATGAGATGTTGAGAAATGAATGGTGCTATGTGCATGGATAATAGCCAGTCATTCCTCCCACGGCGCGACCTGACGAGGCAACGTGGATGAGGGTTAGATTATATTTTGCAGGAGAGACAGACGTGTCTCCCTTTACGGACAGGTCAAGCTATACTCGGATGCACCCCAGTGAGGCACGACCCAATGCCAAGGAAGGGGGTATGTTTTGAAACATTAATGGAAAAAAACCCTTGGCGGGCTTTCGTCTGGGTTTCGACCAACTTGAGACGGAAGTGTTTTTGATGGGACCCCAGGATTTTTTTTGAAAAAGATGATCGATATAGATGCAAATATGTATGATATTGTGTGATTGATTAAATGCGTTCATTTGACTGAACATACCATGCTTTACTGTAAATCATGAATTATTGTTTATGAATGATATTATTTGACACTCCAATATTCACCTACACTATTTGTACTTGAGATTAATCCCCTCACTCACTGGGTATCTTCCTTGATACTCACCCATCTTCTTTCCTCCCTCAGACAGGATTATTGTGCTAGAGCGACACTACAGGCTCTAGAGGTTTTGATAACATATCGGTGGATTCGGTGTTCATGACGGTGAGGTTTAAGTTTAGTTTGAAAGATGAATTCCGTACTTTATTTCGACCCTACGAGGTCTTGACATTGAGGTCCGTAGTTGGCCGTGTAGTTATTTTGGGATGACTGTATAATTTATGTATATTTATTTGTGAAACTCTCGTATATCCCCTGTATTTAGGAACTTGTAATATTTAAATTGTTAACTTGGGAATTCGTTGTATATTTGTATAAAATTTAGGTCCGCTCGGTGTGACGGCTGCTTATGCTCTAGTTGGGCATGACAGTAGAGGTCTGTGGCTAGGACCGTTAGCATTTATTTAGCCTTGCGTTGTCTTGGATTGTCTACTGTGGTTGGTGGATTGTTGCGAGGCCGGGATGACCCTTTTATTTAATTTACAGGATGGTTATGAATTATACAGGTTATATTATACATGAGAGACCTCCGAAATATGGGGAGGTTCTGCCCAATTTTCTGTAAAAATATAGCTGGCATCCAGGGTAACAGGCGGCTGTTCATGATCCCGGTTCGGGGCGTGACATGTTCAATTGGAATAGAGTGCAATTTCTGAAATTCTATACCTGAATGTTAGGGTTAAGTTTAGAAGTCTACATGGATTAGGTTGTTCAATATGAAAGAAGCATGTTATATGATCATAGAATCATGTTAATTGAATTAGAATAGTTCCCTTAGAGTTTAATTTGACATGTGCATGAAAATAGTAAGAATTTGAGATTTGAGTTTAAGGATTGATGCGGCCTTTTTCATTATAAGTTGTCCTGCATATAGGCAATCAAAATACGATCTCCATATTATGAAAATAAACTTCCATACTTTGAAAATGACATATGGTTTGAAATGTTTGGATGAGAATCGAAAAGTTTATGATTTTTCAAAGATTATCTATCTTGTAGAAAATTAATTATTTCAGGCTTGCTTCCGACTTTGAGAGATCTTTAGGATTGAATTTGACTTGACTTTGATTGTGTTAATTATTTATAAATGGAATGAAATTGATGACATTAGAATGTATACAAAGATTGAAGAATTTGGATTTGTATAAAATTAGGAAATATGAATAAATCCTAAAAATGTTTGGAAATTGATGATATAATTGTGATCGTGTCTTAGGAAAAATCGATTAAGGATCGAGTAAGACTTCATTGCATTGAAATGTTAAAAATAGGGAGTGAATACCCTCCCTGGAAGTGAGTGGGACTCTAATCTCTTGCATGAAAAGTGAAACTTAATTTTTACCGTGTTTTCAACAAAAGATGCTTTTGATATGCATTGACTCAACGTGTAACACTAAATTTCAAATTTGTTTTGTGACTATTGGAGTGTCATAAATTTACGTTTTCTATGACTATGCATCCATGGTTTGAAATGAAATAATATTTTTACCGTGTTTACCCTCCCTAGAAGTGAATACCCTCCCTAGAAGTGAGTGAGACTCTAATCTCTTGCATGAAAAATAAAACTTAATTTTTACCGTGTTTTCAACAAAACATGCTTTTGATATGCATTGACTCAACGTGTGACACTAAATTTCAAATTTGTTTTGTGACTATTGGAGTGTCGTAAATTTATGTTTTCTATGACTATGCATCCATGGTTTAAAATGAAATAATATTGTGCCATTACTTGAGAATAAGATATGTTTTCTATTTTACCGTTGTATTGGTACATTGATTTGAAATGATTTGATGAAATGTATTGGCACACGGATTTGAAATATTTTAATGAGCTGTGTGGGCTGGATGCCTACTTGTGATGAGATGATGTTTCTTGATGGATTCCGTAGCTCGAAGGGTGTTTGTAGAGGCACCGGGATGCCCGGATATGCTTCTGTAGGAGGTATCCGCAAACGTCATCTATGGGCTATAGGCGTGACCGGTTGAACCCACATAGGGGGAGGACGTGTGTGACACTACTGTCTAGAACTGGGCGAGGTTCTATACACGATTATAAGCTAACTCCAGCGAACTCATGGCCAACGTCGGGGTTGAGAGCAACTTTTGAACATTTTTGCATAATAAAACCCCCAATGCGCCTGTCCTTAGTCACGGTTGACCTTTGCCAGGATCATTTTCAGGTTGCTCTAAAAATATAATGATTGATTTTGAATGGATACATATATGTATGATATCGTGTGATTGACTAAATGATTTCAATTTACTAAACATACTATGATTTACCGCAAAACGTGAATTATTGTTTACGAATGATCCTGTTTGACACTCCAATGGTTCACCCACACTATTTATGCTTGATATTAATCCCCTCACTCACTGGGTATCTTCCTTGATACTCACCCCTCTCCTTTCCTTCCTCAGACAGGGTTATTGTAATAAAGCAACACATCAGGCTCTAGAGGTCCTTGGTAGCGAATTGGTGGATTTGGGTATTTACGACGGTGAGATTTAAATTTAAATTGAAATATAAAATCCGTATGTTATGTCAACCCTACGAGGTCTTGATTTTGAGGTCCGTAGTTGGCCATATACATTTTATGGGATAACTGTATAAATTATAGACATTTATTTGTGAAACTCTCATATTGGCTCATTACACTTGTATTGAGGCACTTGTAAGCATTTAAAAAATGTTTACTTGGGAATTTTTTGTATATGTGTATAAAATTTAGGTCCGCTCGGTGTGATGGCTGCTCATACTCTAGTTGGGCATGACAGTAAAGGTCTGTGGCTAGGACTGTTAGTGTTTATGATAGTCTTGTATTTTCCTAGTTGTCCACTATGGTTTGGTTGGTATCATTTGAATGTGGTTGATTGTTGTAAGGTCAAGATGGCTCATTTATTTAAGTGGTAGGATGGTTGTTCAATATACAGGTTATATTGTACATGGGAGACCACCGAAATATGGGGAGGTTCTGCTCAATTTTCTGTAAAAATGTATCCGGCAACCAGGGCAACGGGCGGCTGCTCACGACCCCGGTTCGGGGCATGACATAGGTTATCGCTTAGACCGCCGCAACTTTTTACATTAGTTATAACTCCATCACACATATGTCTAATGAGATTAATGTATTTCAAAAATATCCCTTTCTTCATCAGCACCTATCACAATACCTCTCGAGGAACTCAATCATGCATTTTTTTCAAGTCAACGAATACCATATGTAGATCTCTCTTCTATACTCTATATTTCTCTATCAAATATCTAAACAAGTAGATTATTTTTATGATTAATCTTCTTGGCATAAATCCAAATTGATTTTGAGACACACTTATCTCCAATCTCAATCTATATTCACATACTCTCTCCCATAACTTTATGATGACTTATTAGTTTAATTCCTCTATAATTGAAGCAATCTTGTATGTCTCCTTTATTCTTATATAATGACATAAGTGTGCTCTCCCTCCATGCTTAGGGCATTCTCTTGGTTTGCCAAATTTTGTTAAAAATATCGATTAATATTACTATTCCAAATTCCACTAAACATTCACATTTTAATGGAAATTTTATCAAGTCCTATTCTTTATTATTTTTTATTCTTCTTAAGGCTTCTTTCACTTCATGGGGACAAATCTTACGTTTAAAATCTATATTAACCTTTTCTACAAGTATCTTGGCGTTTTCTATTTTTATTATATTCTTAACATTAAAGAGATTATCAAAATAATCTCTCCAATGCTTTCTTATGCTCTCATTTCTTACAAATATATTATTTATTTTGCTTTCAATACACCTAATACCATTTAAATCTTTTCTTTTTCTCTTCCTTAGTTTAGCAATCCTGTAAATCTCTCTTTCTCCGTCTTTATTCTCTAGTCTCTCATATTGTTCGTTATAAGTCTTGCTCTTTGATTTATGGATAATTTTTTTCACCTCGTTTTTTGCACTGTTTTATTTTTCATATGCATCGCTTTGTTATTACCTATAAGGTTTCTATAATACTCTCGTTTGATTTGAATAGCAATGTGTATCTCTTCGTTCTATCGCCATGATTCCTTACCTATTGTAACCTGATCCTTAGGTATACCAAGAACCTTTTTACTTATACTCTTAATATTTGCAGACATTTCTTTCCACATCGTTTCTACATCATCATTTACGGGCCAATTTGCTACTTGAATTATTTTGTCTCTAAAAATCATCACATAGATAGATGATACTTCTTTTGCCTTCTAGACAATTGTATATCTAAAACTAGGAGTCAATGCTGAATTGCTACACTCTCTCTAATATAACCTTACAATCTTTAGAGGTCATTCTATTACCTCCCCTAGTGAGAAAGAAATCTATTTGACTAGTATTGGACCCACTTCTATATGTGATTATGTGAGACTCATTTTATTAAAGAATGTGTTTACGAGTATCAAATTGAACGCTGTGGTAAACTCTAAGATGGTATATGCCACCTCATTCTGACTACCAAATCCAAAGTTTTCATATACAGCTTCAAATCCTTTGCTCCTCTCTCCTATATGTCTATTTATATCTCCTCCAATAAATAACTTCTCTCCACTAGGCATGACTTGCTGAAATTCCTCTAAATCCTTCTAAAATTATTTTTTACCAATTGTATCTATACCTATTTGAGTTGCATACATACTAACTATATTAACTATATTTTCTTCATTTACTAATTTGATAAGTATAATTCTATCTCATTTCCTTCTTATCTCTACTACATTCTCTACTAGTTCTTTATGCATAATTATTTCTATCCCATTTTTAGTTCTATCCCTACCTGTATGCCAAAACTTATGACCATAAGACTCTATTACTCTAGCCTTCTCCCCCACTCACTTAGTTTCTTAAAGACACATAATATCAATCTTTCATCTATTCATTATTTCTCCTATCTCTCCTAACTTGACGGTCAAAGATCCTATATTCCAAGTGATTAGATGAATCTTATCTTCATGAACTATCTTATTTATCCACACCCTAGGGTCCCTTGTGAACTTATCACTACACTTGGGATCCGATGTAATGCGTCACTGAGAGGAAAACGCTCCAAAAGTTTTTCTATATTTGTCTCTCATTTTTTCATTTAATAGAAGATTTTTAGGCTGGTTGTTGACCTACCATAACTCTACTCCTTTACCCGAACTTGGGATCGACCGTGGCGGAGTTCTTGAAACAATAAAATAGCGAAACAGAGTAAAAAAGAAAAAGAAGAAAGAAATAAAATAAATAAAATAAAATAAAAATAAAGTAGAGTTATAGAAATAAGATGGAATTTATATCTATAATAGAAATAGAGTTATATATTTTATATTACAATTATGCCGCTATGAGTTTGAAATAAAATTTTAATAATTTTAAATTCATGATATTACTACTACTAATAATGGTAATTAACAATATTAATAGTAATATTAATAATAGTACTAATAATAGTAATGATACTATTAATAAGTCTGATTTTATTACTAACAATAATACTATTTCTAATATAACAATAGACAGCCAAGAATGATGCAAAGTAAACTAAATTGTATGAAATTTCATATACCCCAATAGAAACAAGAACCAGCAATAACAATATTGAATAAAGCTTTCCTACAGAGTAAATAACAAGCCAAAAGAGTAATGACAAGTAATAAAAAACAAATACATAATGATGATAACAATATTAAAACTAATATTAACCTTATAAATTGTTACACTAATAATATACAGGGTTGACAATGACAATGATAATAATAATGATAGGCAGTAATAACAATAACAATATGATTAATAATACTAATAATGGTAGTTAAGGTAGGAATGGGGCAATACAGAGAGTGTTTAATAACGGAGGTAGAGACAAGGGGTCGGGATGAAGGCGAAGACAGAGGTAGGGCTGGGTTTAACACCGCGAGGGAGAAGGAGATAGAGATTGCAGAAGAAGTGATCTCTATTATAGAAGAAGAGATTGTAAAAGAAGATTTGATTGTTTAGGCAGATTAGATCACAAAGGGATCGCAAGTCACAGAAGAGGATGATAAATCTTGGTTAAAAGGGTATATTTGATCATTTACGCAATAGATCTGATCATATAGGCTACTTGAAGGTCAGATCTGGCCGTTTAAGGTTTCGAATGAGGAGGGGAAGCGATTGAGAGCTCGCGAGAGAGAAGAGGGAAGAGATCACAAAGGGTAGATCAGGTAAGCAATGGAATGGGAAGTATAGAGAGATCACAAGAGGTAGGGTTCAGAAAGGTAGATTTTCTGGGGGGGAGAGAGAGATAGAGGAGATGCATTACTTACCTGGTCAAGTGGCATGAGAGAGCTGCTCAATCGATCGAGGTGCAAAAGTACAAGTTAAAAGAGATCAAGTGAGGTCACGCACGAAAGAAAGAGAGAGAGAGAAAGAGAGAGTTTCAAGTTCGAGACTTTTAAGGAAAATACCTTGGCTAGAGTAGATTTGAGATATCACAGGATAGGGAGAGCTGCTAACCAATGTCCATGTCGGAGTTGATGCATGAATTGAGAGGATGTGAACTGAGTAATAGCTCTCTAGTCAAGTGGTTGTTAAATAGATAAGCCTTTCGACTAGGCGACGATATGCAGTAAGATTATCAAGAATAGTACTTTTATCCAAAGCTAATTTGTGATTTTACAAAATAGGAAAGGGTAAAGGTTTGGAACCTCGTAGACCTACCTCCTGCAAAATATCTAATCCATACTTGCATTTAGATAATACAATACCCTCAGAAGAGCGAGTCACCTCCAATCCATGAAAATATTTGGGAGGACCTAGGTCCTTGATATGAAATGGTCATTAAATATTTCTTAAGAGTTTAAATATGGATTCTATTGTTTCTAGCAATAATAATATCATCCAAACAGATAAGTAATGCAGTGAACAAAGTACCCTTGCCATAGATGAAGAGGGATGTGTCTGCCTTTGATTGGTTAAAGCTAAATTAAAGAATGGCAGTAGAAAATTTAGCAAACCACTGATGAGAAGTTTGGTTCAAACCATAAAGAGATTTTTGCAAGTGACATACTTGATCAACCAAAGGAAAGCACTTAGATTTTGCGAAATTACACTGATACCATCAGTTGCCAAAATGTCGACTTTAAATAACTTTGTGGCCTCTCGCTTTCCCTTTCTCCTCTCCATGATGAATTTGAGTTTTTTGATGCTCTCATCATGTTTAATCTATCTTTTTGGAGTTTTTTCTCTCTCTTCATTTGTTCAAACCTTCTTTGTCTACTACACATTACTTTACATAAGATTGGTTTCTCCATTGCACTTCACACTATTCACATCCCTGTTACACAATATCCCAAATCATACATATTCAAAACCAATCTCAATTTGTTTCTCTTTTGTGTTCTCATGCTCAAGACCTTCGATTCATCACAGCAACAACTCCAAAACTAGTACTAATCATGATCCCAACATATATTCCCTTGTTGAAGCAACAGTTGTTTGCAGTAAAACTCATGGCTTGCAAATTAGAATTTGAAGTGGAGGTCATGATTCTGAAGGCCTCTCTTATAGAATAACCACTCTTAATGTCCTCTTTATTGTCCTCGACCTATTCAATTTTCAGTCCATTGCTATTAATATAAAAAATGAGACTACTTCGGTTCAAATGGGTGCAAGATTGGGTGCTTTGAAAAAGCAAGTCACCTTTTTACCATGGCTTCCCCCAATTGGATTTGTTCTGGTGGAAAGATGAGTGCTTTGAAAAATTAGTCAAATGAATCCATCCTTTCTTGGGCAGATTGTACCAATGGAACTTCTATAGATTTTTTAATCAGTAGAGCTTTACAATGAAAAGAATATCAAAAGAACAAATCAGATTTTGTGGAGAACTTATTTCAAAGAAAGGTCTCAAACTTATATGGCATAAATATTTGAACTCAGGAGAGTAACTATGTAATGGATCCCTTATGGTGGAAGAATGAGCAAAATTTCCGCCATTTACTTTATTATATCTTATATGCAGTGGATAAAATGCATATTTTAGACTCATTTTTTAGTGGATATTAATTTCTTCGTTGTTTTAGACTCATTTTTCAAAACACTTTCTTACTAGAAAAGTCATTATTAAAGCTTCAAACTTAGCTTGAGACTATAAGGTACGTTAAGATAGTATGAAATTTTAGGTAGTATCTATGGCATAAAATACCTAAAGGATAGAAATACTCGCAGTTTGTATTTTAAGCCTTATTGGTGGTATATGCAAGTGTTTTGGTAGTATCATCACAGATGGTTGCGACATAGATATTGCTTGTGGCCATGGATACTACTTCTGAAATGTTTAAGTCAGTTATTCATTTTTTTTTTAACTTTTTGAAGAGATAGATAGAGCAAGAGAGAGAGAGAGAGAGAGCTATGACTCAATAGAGAGAAAATTTGAGATTTGTGAGTTTAGTCATTTGGAAAGGCTGAAGAACACGATTATGACTCTAATAGCTCTCCTATTTCCAAAGTTGGCATGACCCTTTCAGTATTTGTTAATTATTTAAGTTAATTAGCAAAAAGATTTTTTATATATTTGTTGCAAGCATAAAAAATAAAAATAAATTAAGTAATTAAATAAAATACAATGCAGTTTTATAGTATTTTTACCCAATTTCTTTTAGGAAAACAAGCTTTCTAAAAAAAAAATCCATTTATTTTCTAAAAAAGATTTTCTTCTCCATTGTATATGTTTATATTGATAAATATTTTTCACTATATTTTATTATATTTACTTAATTGGTCATTCTAAAATAGTTACTTGAATATTGTTTTTCAGATCCCTTAGATTGATGATACATATAATAGGTATATGTTATGTAACCCCAAAATATTCGGTGTTTGATTTTTTTCAATTTCTACTCTTTCATGTAACTCTGAATAGATTTGTATTTAGATCTTTAATTTATTATTCCACATAATTATCAAAGTGTTTGAATTTTCAATTTGTTTTTTCATGTAATTCTTAAGGGATTGAATGGCTTGATGGTGATAAGCTTTTTAGGAAAATTAGAGTTCTTGGGTTCAAATCCCCTTAGATGCAAGTAATGAGAGATTTTGTGAATTTGCAAGTCGAATTGTGTTGATGAGGTTTGTGAGAGCCAAATTGATTTGTGAGGTTATAAGTTAGCATGTGTTTATGAAGGTTGGGAGAGACAAGTTAATTTGTGAGATGATAAGTTGGCTTGTGTATGGGAGGTAAGAGTGACAATTTGACTTGAGCATGGTTAGGTTGAATTATGAAACGACTTGGGTGATTAGGTTGAGTTGTTAATCGACTTGGGTAGTGTGCAAAAAGGAATTTTTGAGGCTTTGGCTCGATAAGTCAATTTGAGCAAGGGACAGGTCGACTTGGTAGTATACAGGCTAATAGTTTTGAGGTTTGGGCATGATAAGTCGATTTGTGTATATATACAATTCGACTTGCCAAGTATGCAGAACACTTTTCTGTACCTTAGTCATAACAAGTCGATTTGAGCCATTTATAAGTCGACATTATTAGTATTACAGAAGAGGATTTTGAAACTTGACATTGGCAAGTCGATTTGGCCTTACAAGGGGAAAACTTAACTTGACTTGATTTCATAATTGTAAGTCGATTTACTTAAATTACAAGCAGACTTGACCCTTAAACACCCTAGGTGCACGAGTCGATTTGTAAGGCTTGTAAATTGACATAGACACATGAAAAGCTGTGAAATGACCAAAAAAGGCCTACAAACTTACTTGAAACTCAACAATAAGGAAGGACAAAATGGTATTTTTGGCTTCCATTATAAAAAGACTTGATTCAAGCCCTATTCCATTCATTTTCTCTCTCGACTTCTCTCATTTCTTCTCTCTCGCACTCTCCCTTCGTCTCTCACTCTCACTCTCCATTTCTCCTTTAAAAACCCATAAAACACATCCAAAACCATAGATTGAGTCTCCAATCTTCAAACAAACACTTGAAAGATCAAAGATAGAGGAAGAACTAGGTTTTTCTAGTTAGAGAAAAACCTAAGGTTTTGAGATATTTCAACTTGGAGACAAAATCAACAATACAAATAGAGGTAAAACTTCTCTCTTTTCCTAAATTTGAGTTTACTTTACTTATTTTCAAGATTTATATTGAAATGTGTAGAACGTGAATTTGGGATCTAAACCTAGGGTTTGTGAAAGTTGAGATCTGGGAGGAATTGTGAAAAATAATGACATATAGATGCAAATGGATTGTGATTGATAAGATTAAAACATGGATTGTGGGATTTTGAAAACTAGGGTTTGTGATAGGTTGGAGAAAACTAAATAACCCAGTTCCACAAGTGATTAAATGATTATTTTATGTTTATTGTTTTAGAGTTAAGGCAATTGGAACCAAAGGAAGGATTCTTGATTGAATATCATTGTAAATCGATTGGGAGTATTTACCCTCCCAATAAGTGAGTGGATACATGTTTATGATTATAAGTAAGAATATGATTGGTATTGATTTATAAATACTTTCAAAACTGGTTTTCAAATTATTTTATGATTGTGGAATGTCCCGAAAGGGGATTTGGATTGCCAATTATTTGGATTGAAAATAATTTTCCATATTCATCAATTTATGATGGACATGATTGGATTAAACTCATGACTTTAGAAATTGTTTGGATGATTGTTGGCACATTGATAATATGTTGTTATAATTATGAAATGGTGCGGTGTGCATGATTAATGGCTATAGTCTTCCCTCTACAGAGCGACCCAATGGGATGACATGTTAGACGTTTATTTAATTGAGAAGGTAGTTGTGCTTGAGAGATACCTTCGAAATTCTCCCTTCAAACTATCCTAGTAACACCCCAGAGGGGGCTTGAACCAAAGCCAAGATTGGGGGTAATGTTTATGATTGATGATAATAAAAAACTCTTTGGTGGTTCCACCATTGGTCAAGGTCAAGCCTTTGGTAGAAAGATTTTGATAACCCCTTGATTTTCGAAAAACAAGTTATTGTGACTAGATGTATACGATTTATTTAATATGATTTGTTGAATTCTTGTTTAAATTTGATATTTAATGATAAACCCCGTTCTCTATAGTTGCGATTGTATAATTTGAGATAATTATTTGGCATATCCACAATCATCCTTCATTTACCACCGTAACATGTTATACACTTACTGGATATAAATTATACTCACCCCTCTTAATTCCATTCTTATAGAGGAAGTTTAGTTGATACTCACAATTGTTAGAGCTGGATTTTGAGGAAACCACTGTTAGAGACTTTGCTCTAAGTTTTGAGGTGGTAATAGATGGATCCAAGGAGGGCATTTCAGCATAAAAAAACTACTTGGAAACTTAGTTGAACTTATATTTTGATTTTGTTTGAGGTTGTATATCCTTCGTTGTGTACCTTTATTTTTCTTTTTATGAAATTTATTTGAGAACTATTTTTCAATGACTTTAGCTTATATTTCCCTTGAGTAGGGACTTGTTTATGTTATGAAGATTTGAAATTGGTATCAGAGTCTAGGATGATGTTCAAAGCTTTAGTGGAATTAAGAAGAGATCTTCATATCTCACTGACCCAAATGAAATAATTGCACGAACAATTGAGTTATCTATAGGATTGGAATACCTACTTCTCTCTCCAAGAGAGAATTAGAAATCTAGAATCTCAAATATGGTTATTATGATATAAGATAGCAATTCTTATTTAATAACATGTTCAGGTTATTAGAAGAATATAAGTTTTGTGTTCGACGACTTCGAATATAGGAAAGTTATCTTAAAGAACAACTCCAGAGAAGAGATAACATAACGATATAGATTTTCCTTAAAAGAAGACTTTGAGTAGTACAAGAACATATTACTCAGCCCGAAGAGACTATTCAAAACTTGCATGCTTGACCATGACCTACAAGACTCTCTCTAAGATGAAAGCACATGTTCAAGTTCTTTGAGCACAAAAAAAAATATATATGAAGAATAGTTAAAACTTACTGATAATTGGAGAATGAAAAATGTTCTCTAGATAAGCATCAGAAACCTCCGGTGGCAAATCTGGTTGATGCATCAACACAAGAAGGAAATTACCTTTTGATGTTACTTAAGACATTGACTGATATAAAGAATCATGTTTGAGTACTTTGAGCACAAGTAAGGATATATAAGAAACAAGTAAAACTTACTCGTGACTGGGGAATAATTTATACCCTTCAGTTATGAATAAGTAACTACAAAACTCAAATATGGATATTAAATTATCATATCAATAAACTTGCCTTTTAAGTATGGATCAATTGCAGACTATATTTGTCATACCATTTGCACCATTAGGACATATTAACAAGACCACAGACATAGTGCCCAGTGTGGTGTATTCTAGGGAAATTGTAGATAACTCTAGGCGTTTAAGAGCTATGGCATTCAAAGTTGCAGATCGTAGAGAAATTTGGACTCAAAACTGGACTAACCTATACCTACTTTAGGAATATAGGTATAGCCATAGATGGAACAGCTTCTTAGTTAAATGATTTAACAATGATCATGCAGATTACAATCTTAAATGAAGACACTAAATGACACTTGATCATAATAGCCGACCTGTTAGGGGAACCCTATATCATTAGGATTAAACAGATCAATACACTTAATGATTTAACATAGGTTCAATATCTTATAGCTGAGGAACTAACACAACAAAGACTATGTGAAAGGATCAAATACATAGAAGAAGGGATAAAAGCCTTAGAGTTGAAGATAGAAGCAATTCTACAAATGACCCTTAAAATTCATAATGAAAATGTAGGACCTCAACTAGAGGTATGTGACAGAGTGGACCCATATTAATTCAAGAAATAGGGGAACCACCATTTAAAGAATTTACAATATGCACAAGTACCTGGATATTGTAAATAGAAATATGGAAAGAACTATGAATTTGCTTCTTAATACTTGCTAATATAAAAACGACCTAAAAAAAGAAGTATAAGAATTTAAATATACTAAAACTGCTAGAATGGCCTTTATAGATGCTCTCAAAGGACATATAAGAGAACCCAAGAAAATCCTACAAAGGAAGAAAAGGATAAAAGAATTCAAAGATTAGAGGAAGAAATTCAAAGGTAAAAGGGTCTATTATCAAAAGACAAAGGAAAAGAGAAAATGAATGAGACTTAACTAGAAAAAAATACTCATTTAATAATTAAGGAAGTAAGTACCCATCCGATCATAGAAGAGGATGATGAGTCTTTCGAAAGCCAGAAGGAAGAAGAACCAATTATGGTGTTGGGTTATGATAAATCTAGAAGAGAAATCTCAGGACTATTGATTGATCTAGACCTAGAAGATTATGAAAAATAATTTTTAAACACTAGGTTTGAAGGAGAAAACTTAGAAGTAGACTTATCAAATAAAGATATCGAGAGATATCTCTAGGTGATAATTCTGAAATGGCAGTCTTCATGACCCAGCAAGCTGATGATGCTCACAAATTTCAGGATCATCCAATGACGGAAGAAACACCAATAGTAGAAACAACTCAAACTAACCCTATAGGAGAAACAGTTGCAAGAACATCAAGACAATCTTAGAGTAGGCATGTACCCTCTATTCATTCCAATATGCCACTCAACAACCCTCAAGGGAAGACTCGAATAGGAAGAATGAAAATATTCAAAGGAGTATACAACCATTTGGGATATATACCAAGCTCAGGCAATAACATCACCACAGGAATTCTTAGACAAGCCAAAGAAGATACCATTAGAAGAATGGGAACTTGGTTAAATCTGGACTTCCATATTTACAAAAAGAGAGTTATCGATAGGTGGATCCAAACCACACAATTGATAGCTACAGCAAATAATTAGCCTATAGACCAATTAAGGAAATATATCCCTCTAGTAATGGAAAGAGACATCACCAGGAATTGGTGGAAAAATATACCCTTAGCCAAAGAAAATGACATTTTATATGACAAAGAAGATGAAACCCCTTTAGAAACGGAAAGCATAGAATCCATAATGGAAAGGGTTTAAGCAGCATTATATGTGCAATTCCTAGGACGAAGTTCGGGTACTCAAGAGAAATATTATAAAAACAATTTTGTAGAACAAAACAGATATAAACTAGACAAATTGGAGTGTTGTTCACTAAAATACTTTAATAAATACGTAACACACTTTGAAAGTCATTACTGGCAGAGTGAGATCATAGAAGATGAAGATAGAATCTCTTCTGACAAGTTCTTTGAAAGATTGCCTAGAAGATTTGGATTACAACTAAAAAAAGAATATGAGGATTACAGAAAACAATCAACCAATAATCCTGATAGACTCTTTGGGAGCTCAAATTGAGTATACAAAAATAAAGTTAAAAGACTGGTGTCAACAAATAAAATTGCGAAAAAGATAAAGAATCATGATGACCCTCTTTGGTGTGGAATTAACAATGATGTTCTAAGCCTAGGATGTGATAAAATATATTACAAATGGAAAAGGTACAAAAAAGAAAGAAAAAAAAAGAAGCCTTATATCAATTTTAGATGATATAAGAAGAAACACCATAGGAAGTTTGCCCCAAAGAGGCAACGCAGAAAATTTACCCAAAAAAAATATAAGAAAGTCAAATCTTATGATAAATCCAAATGCGAATGCTAGAACTGCGATAATAAAGGACATTTTGAAGTAGAATGTCCTAAAAAAAAACGTAGTAGTAAGATATGCTATCATGATACAGAAATTTTGGAAGAAATTGAAATTCCAAAATAATTGTACTTGGTCTATGAAGACGAGAAATTATCAAATAACAAAACCATAAATGAATTTTAAATGATCTCTAAATTAGAAGGATCAACAAGTCACATAGAGTATTACTCTTCTGAAGAATATGAGTGATACGTCAAGTGTTTGTAGTGAAAAATCCTACTTAGATCAGGTTGATGATAACCAACGTTATCAACAAGTCACAATCCTTAGTAACAAGCAGGCTAAGGAAATAAAAGAAAAAGGACTCAAGACAAGTGAGAAAAAAGGATTCAAGAGTAACTAAAAAATAGGAAATCTGATTCATCAGATACGGGATCCATTATGTAGAAACCCTGCAAACAATGGAACAAGCCTAGGGAAGCTTCAGTGGTAGTCTAATCCCCAAGGAAAAAGTAAAAACAACATTAGATAAAATGCAAAGAGATGTTAGAAATAAAATGAAATACATTGATATCGGAAGCACACAAGTAAGTGTGAAAGTTAACTATGCTAGTAAGATAAACTCACCAATCTTATTAGTGGTAATGGATGATAGACTTTTTGATCCCAGAGACAAAATACAAAGCATAATAAGAGGAAATCCTTATTATAGCCAAGTATAATTTACCATTTTCCCACAAATCACATTAGCCTTAATGGATCCAGGAAAATAAAAAACAAGGATAATCTATGAATATGTCCGAAAAGATAGAATGAATGAAACAGAGTATGTACCCTTTACCATTGCATATTGTACATTATTCGCACTAAGTTCTAGTGTCCATAGTCTTCAATTTGAAGAAAAGAAAATCATTGAAATTGGGGAAGTTTTTGAAAATGTAGGAACCTTCTTGGACCTCCCAAAACGAATCCTACAAAACTCTTAGAAATTCTTTTAAACCTATCAAAGCCAAGAATAGATGAGAGGCTTACTAGAAAATAAGCCTTCAACATCATTGGATAAAGGAAGAGACGGGATCTTAAGATGTAGATCCTTATGACCATTATATGTTGATAAATCTGGCAACATATACAACACAAACAGGCCATCCACTAGCAAAAGATTAACTAGTTCAGAACCTACCGAAGAGCTTGAAAGAAAACTCATCATAGGAAATCCTTTCATCCTAAAAGAACCAAGAAAAATAATAGCTAAATATAAGACCACCGGCCCATGATATACAGTCAAAATTGAGTTAAATAATATCACTAACTACAACCTTATCAATCCAAATTTAATAGGAGACCAGTTGGATAGATATCCATTAGATAGCCCGTTTAAGGAAGACAAAGTCTATGTGGAAGAACCTTTTAAGTTACAATCCAAGGAAGTCATGGTGCCTTGTGTTGTTAGCACAAAAACTCAAGAAGTAGTCTTTGGAAACTCAGTCCTTAGACATACCCAAGCTCTCTTAGGCAACAAAGAAGTCCACCTAATAATTAAGGGACACAAACTCATATTTCATAATATATGAAGTTTAGAAAGAGGTATGATAAATTGGTTATTCTAGTCTAAGTAAAATATCCACAGTATAAACCTAAACTATTTTATTGTCTGATTAACACCGGAAGCCAAGTAACCATGGCCCATCAGAATGTATTCCCTATAGAAATGTGAAAACCAAATGATAGAGTTGTGATTTCCAAAGGGATCAAAGGCAAACCAATAGAAATCAAAATGATGACAATAGGTAATCATATTGTCATAAGGACGCCTGAAACCAGAAAAAGATTAAAGATTTTTAGAATCTATCAATGCAATTCTATGAGACTCAATCTCTTGTTAGGTATGGATATTATCTCCCTGTACAAAGCAGTAATTCTACTAACAGACAAGATTATATGGATACTTGGTTACCTAAGTCCATGATGGTTGGCTCTTGGAGTTCCCTAAGATGCCTTGCCTATTGTGGGATCCCTGTCTCCATTTTGTATTCCAAATTGAAGAGTTAGAGAATCCTTTTTTGGTGAGGCCTGTTGGAGACATTCAATCCCTATGCCTTGAAGGTGAAATATCACAAACGTTCCTAGGTATAGGAGTGAAGAGAATGGGAGATTCAAATTGGAGTCAGCGTCTTCTGAAAGGTGTAAAAAGGATGGGAGAAATTGACATTGAGAAGAGAGCTTTAGCGTTCTCTCCTTCCCATGCTTTGTTCTCCATAGCCATTGCCAATGTAATTGGTTAGGTTTCTGGAAGCCAGTGCAATTTCTAAATTGTTGTATAAAGTTGTCATCGAAAAATGAATCAAAAGAGTTTAATTTTTTCATATCAGATGTTTCTAATGTATGTTTTCTTTGATACAGTTTTCATTCATTTCCTTCTTTTGCATTGCTTCTCTTTTTTATGCCATTCTCATAGTTCACCAATGAGTGAGTAGAGACATCTTGCAATCACGTATTACATGGATGAAAGGTTTGAAGATATAGGTAGATTTTATACCTATGGGTTTTAGAAGGGTGTCAAGAGTCTCAATAATACCTCAATACACATGGTCCTCTGTGTTTACCAATTGCTACTTCATCTTGGCATTCGAATTTTGTTAACTATGTTGGTAGATTTTACATTGACAAGGATAAGGATATTTAGGCAGACACCCTAATTGAAGATGAAATGCTGAAGCTGGTTGGCTTCTTGTTGAAGGAGAAGTTGCAAATTCAGAGGCCATAAATGTTACGGAACCCATTGAAAAAGAGAAGGTGCAAAACTTAATGCATCATTTTTATCTCTTTTTGCCTAGCTTCTATCATTTTCAAACTTTTTTTCACCACAGACTGAAAGAAAACTTTGTTATGTTGTCATGTGCTATGTGTAGGTTCCAATAGTATATCTGACCAGTTAACTTAATGGTGTATATATATGTAGTCCGATTGTATTAGTTCAGCATGTATCAAGGGTGTTAAAACTCCAGGGTCCTTATGAAGGGGTTTCAGCCTGGTCCCCATGATCATTTCCACATTCCAAAGGGAAGTGAACATCACCTTTAAACGAATAGTGTCATCGAGCACTGAGCAGAGCAAAGAGTCGATCGGGTAGCTAACAAGTAGGGATTGATCGGTATATGCTGAGAGAAAGAGGTGTAGAGGAATGGCCCCCATACACCACAATCATTATGAAACACACCATTGGATAGAAAGAGAAAAAGAGAGAGACAGGGTGCATAGAGGAACAACTTCCACACACCATGATCATCAAGGTCATAGCACACCACTCACCTTAACTAATCTGTATGGGATACTGGAATTCCATATCCATCTACCCTGCTCAGAGAAAGAGAGAGAGAGAGAAAAATCCTTAGTTTTTTTGGTTCTTGTAATAAAGAAAGAGAAAGAGAGAGAGATAGAGAGAGATCATGTCTCACACCCTGATCCGTGATCCAGAGGCCGTGAACAGCTGCCGATTACCTCAGAAACCGGCCTAATGCCGCCACGTATCCTCAAGGTAACGCAAGGCTAATTATAAATTTCAGTTACAAATATTTTATTAGTATTTAAATACAAAAGTCCTCAAATATATATATATATACTGCAAATGCAAGTTCCTTTGTTTCATACAGTCATTCTAACATGATCAATTAATATCCTCAAAGATACAGCAAAAGTTTCATACCGTGATACATTTCTAATGATAGTCTCTGGAACTTGCATATGTCGATGTTCATCAACGTGTCCCTCTAAATACTATCTCTGTAAAATTTAAGGGAGTGAGGGGTGAGTAAAATTATTTACTCATTGAGTGAATAATCGTAACATGTAATTAATAAGTGGTGTGAAAATGGAGTATTAAAACCATATATATATATATATATATATATATATATATATACTTTATATCATATTTCAAGTATGTATGACAATTTCAAACACATTTCTCTAACAGCATTATCCGTAAAACATATGCATCCAATTTCCTGTCACAAATCGTAGAGTCATGCCAAAACAAGCTCTCGGCAAGGCTCTGCCTCGACCAATGACAAGCCACCAAGGGTTTTTCTTTTAAACGGATAAACGACCCTAACCTTGGCATTGGCATCGGGCCTCCCCAAGTGCTAGACTGAAATGTCATTCAGTTCTCCCCTTTCGGTCTAACTTGGCTAGTTCGAAAATCTAGTATCATATACATGCCACGTAACCATGTGGAGTGTCTACATCTCGATGACATCGCAATTGTTTGACTATCTGTATAAAGAGACAGGTCTGCTATAGCATACAAGGCGAGTCTATGCGAGACAACACCTATTGTATCATAATATCATGGCTATAAGTACTATCCCCGATCTACAATCAAGGGGATTCAGGTACTAATGCCCAAGAACCTAGTATTGTATCAAAATCAGCAATCAAACAATCGTGCCATATAAGTTAAGGAAAAATTTATAAAATCCGATACCTCATGTATTTTCGTATAAATATCATCAAAGTACATTTCATGGTTCAAACATGACACATATTTTTCATCAAAATTCATGGATACATATTTAAAAGAAATCTTTGGAATACTCTATTTATCACAAAATCGATACCAAACCATTTAACAAGTCATTTCATAATTCATTTCACAAACCATGCTTTGAAAATGATAAAACATGGTTTTGCTTATTAACTACATGATAACAGTAAGACCCATTCACATGTGTGGGAAGGGTACACCACTTCCCTAAAAGTTTGTTATTCAGTTGAGCCGCCCCTCGAGTGTAGTTTAGTCGTCTACTCCTAAGACAACAACAAATATATGTCAATCCCCCCTATTTCTTTCAATAATTTCATCCTATTTTGATTTAGTTGAATTCCAATTTACCCTAATTTGTTTAAACCTAAATATCTACAATTCAAAATTTTCAAGTTCTACTCTTGCGCAGTCTTAGAAAAAATGTCATAACTTTCTCTATATAACTTAGAATTGAGTGATTCAAATTGCAAATTAAAGCTAAGACATATATCTATATTTTCCATGTTCAACTGATCTCTAAATTCCCATTGCACGAATTTATAGAATTTTATAACTTGCTTCAGTCTAAGTTCCTAAAACCAATTCTGCATAGTTTTGGGAGCATTTCCATATCTCCCTATGTACTTCTACAATTTAATTGAATCTTATCTCAAATAGAAGATAAGATATATATCTAAAACTTTCTAGTTTAGACCATTCTCAGATTCTAAATGTATAATTTTATAAATTTTCATTTTCATCTCAGTTTCGGTTTTAAGACTATTTCTGCACAGTTTTAGTAAAAATATCATAACTTCCAGCATACTACTCGGATTTAAGTGAATTTTATCTCATTTTAAAGCTAACAAAGATACCTAAAAGTTTCAGTAATTATCTTAATATTTAAATCAATTTACTAGTCATACACAGGACAGTGAATATAATATCGATTTTTAGTGTTTCTTCTAAAAATCACCATAATTTCATTTATCAATGAAACATTTTGCACCATAGCTCATTTCAAAGCTTAGAGAGTCTAGTGTTATTAGAATTAAACCAATCTAAATTTTGATCATCACAAGATAAAATATCATCGAATTACTATAGCTCATTGACCATGCTAGTTTATTTGAACAAAAGTATTTCATGGGATCAATTTAATCCAATGTATACATAAAGAAGAATGTATTACCTCTTTAATAAGATCTTGACATCCAAATATTCATCACCAACACTATTCTTTAGCACTTGATCACCACATCTTGCAACACATATACATCAATATAAAAAAATCTTTACATCATGCTAATGCTATCTAAACAATTAAAATTTTATTAACCAAAGAACTTTCTTACCTCTTCAACACCTCAAGTGCTTGGATGAACACAAGAAATCCTCTCTTCCTACACTAGAACTCATGGTCAAGAGGGTGAATTTGAGAAGAAAATGATGTCCAATGCTTGAAACAACTCATTTATACAAAACTAACAAAAATTTTGACCATTGATTTAGTTCCATACAAGACATCTACTTTACACTTGTCCTAAGTCTTCTCCCATGCAAAGTTGCTTACAAGCTACCTTCATGCACCCACCTTCATGTCAAATCCGTCCATGATGAATTCCAAGCACAAAAAAAGGGTTTTTGACCAACCAATGAGAATTCATGTAAGAATTTTTCAACCAATGATGTTTCTCCTTGGTGGGATAAGCTTAGGTGGCCACTATGTGTGCTCTTGGCCAATGGTTGATCTCTAATTGTCATTCAATGGTTGGTTTTGCAACTTAGGCCCTCAAGTTCTCATATTTGCACTTTTAGTCCCTAAACTTTCCAAAATTGTAAATTTGACCCTATACGATTTTTAATCCGAATTTTATTTAAAAATTTTAAAATTCACTTTATGCTTATAGTTAAGTGCGTTGACTTTCGTTAGCCATTTTTAATGATTTTAGAGATTGTCGGCATTTTTCGAGAAAGTTTTCGACTTGCCTATAAAATTTTTAGTTTAAACGATTTTAAGGGCAAAGTTTTAACAATTTCAAATCATGTGTTTCAAATGGATACAGTATCATATATATAAACATGAGGAGAGTACAAAATACACCGAGAGTCGGTGTTACATTTTCTAGCCCCTTAACATAAAGTTTCATCCTCGAAACTATACATCGAAAGGTTCGGGGTACTATCTCCTCATAGTATCCTCTGGTTGCCAAGTTTGCTCCTCGACTTAGTCACTCATCCACAAAACTCAAACTAAGGGCACCTCTTTGCTTCTCAGCTTCCTGGTCTGCCTATCAAGTATAGCCACTGGCTGAACAGTAAATCTTAAGTTGTCTTTTAACTCCAATGGTGGAGGTTCTAGCACATGAGAGGGATCTGGTAGATACTTTCTCAACACGGAGACATGAAATACATCGTGAATACGTGCAAGCTTAGTTGGCAGATCTAATCTGTAAGCTAGCTTTCCTATCCTTTTTAGGATTCAGAATGGTCCAATGTATCTGGGGTTGAGTTTCCCCAACTATCTGAATTGTATCACTCCCTTCTAGGGAGATACCAGTAAAAAGACCATGTCTCCCTCCTCGAACTCAAATGGTCTCCGCCGCCTATCAGCATAACTCTTCTGTCTATCCTGAATAGCCTTCATCCAAGCACGGAATACCTTCACCTTCTCTTGAGTCTCCTCAATCAACTCAACACTACTGAGTCATCTCTCTTCGATCTCGTCCCAGCATAATGGTGTCCTACACTTTCTCCCGTACAAGACCTCATATGGTGGCATCCCAATACTAGCCTGATAACTATTGTTGTATGGGAACTCCACCAACGGGAGGTGCTGCTCCTAACTACCTCTGAGATCCATCACACATGCCCTCAGCATGTCCTCTAACATCTTGATGGTCCTCTCTAACTGACCATCTGTCTGAGGGTAGAAAGCAGTGCTAAAGTGTAACCTAGTAACCATGGCCACCTATAGTTTCAGCCAAAATCTCGAGGTAAAATGGGGATCTCTGTCTGACACAATCGACATAGGAACCCCATAAAGTGTGACTATTTCACTGATATATAGACGAGCCAAACCTTCCAGTGGATAGCTACTACGAATGGGTAGAAAATGTGCAAACTTGGTGAGTCTGTCAACAATCACCCAAATAGCATCATGTTGTGCTGGAGTCCGCGGAAGTCCCACAACAAAATTCATCGTAATATGTTCCTACTTCCATTTGGTAACAGGAAGTGGCTGAAGTGGACCAGCCGGCTGTTGATGCTCTGCCTTTACTTGTTGGCATACCAAGCATCTGGCTACAAATTCAATAATCTCTTATTTTATCCCAGCCCACCAACAACTCCCTTTGATAGTCTAATATATCTTAGTACTACCTGGATGCATCGCATAGGCAGAAGAGTGGGCCTCCTCTAGTATAGCTCTCCTGAGATCACTATCATTCGGAACCCAAACTCGATCTCTAAATACTACGAGTCCATCCTCTCAGACTCTAAAATCTTCACCATCTCCTCTATGGACCCTCTCAACAATGCCATAGAGCTCCTCATCTGAAACTTGGAGCTCTTAAATGCGGTAAAAAAGAGTCGGCCTCACCTTAAATCTAGCTAGAAGTTCACCATGCTCATCACTAGCCAAACTAACTCCTAACGAGCAGAGTCCCATAAGACACAGGAGGTAGGCACTCTCGAAAGATGAGGAAGAGGATCACTTGTAGCTCAAAGCATCCGCAACTATGTTCTTCTTGCCAGGGTGGTAGTCTATAATAAGGTCATAATCCTTGAGAAGCTCTAACCATCTCCTCTGTCTCAGATTAAGCTCCTTCTGCGTGAATAAGTATTTTAGGCTCTTATAGTCTGTGTACACTCGGCATGTCACCCCACAGAGATAATGTTACCATATCTTTAATGCAAAGACTATGGCTGCCAACTCAAAATCATGGGTTGGATAGTTCAGCTCATGCCTCTTCAACTATCTACAGGAGTATGCAATAACCCGATCGTCTTGCATCAGTACATAGCTCAAACCCTGCCGACTGGCATCACTTAACACTATATACTCCTGGCCGCTGGTGGGAAGGGCTAGAATTGATGCTGAAGTCAACTGTTGTTTGAGCTCCTGAAAGCTCTCCTCACAACGGTCATCCCAGACAAACTTGACTCCCTTTTGTGTCCAGTTAGATAATAGGGCAACAATGTTGGAGAATCCCTCAACAAATCTCCGATAGTACCCGATAAGTTCGAGGAAACTCCTGACCTCAGTAACTGTCTGCGGCTACTCTCACCTCATGATGGTTTCAACCTTCTACGGATCAACATAAATACCCTCTGCAGAAACAATATGCCCTAAAAAACCGATCTGTATCAGCCAGAACTCACACTTGGAGTACTTAGCATATAATTCCTTCTCATGGAGCATCTGTAGTATGACTTGTAGATGCTGGGAGTGCTCCTCATCACTCTGTGAGTATATAAGTATGTCATCAATAAATACTATGAAAAATTGGTCGAGATAATCGTGGAATATCCGGTTCATCAAATCCATGAATGCGGCTGGGGCATTTGTCAGTCCGAACGACATGACTAGAAACTCGAAATGACCATATCTCGTATGGAAAGTAGTCTTGGGTACATCCTCACCCCTGATTCGTAATTGATGATACCTAGATCTCAAGTCAATCTTTGAGAAGACTCGGGCTCCCTTAAGTTGATCAAACAGATCATCTATACGTGGTAGCGGGTATCGGTTCTTGACGGTCACTCTGTTCAATTGACGGTAATCTATGCAGAGTCTAAAAGAGCCGTTTTTCTTCTTTACAAATAGTACTGGAGCACCCCAAGTGAAGTGCTTGGTCGAATGAATCTCTTGTCCAATAATTCTTGCAACTGGACCTTTAGCTCCCTCAACTCAGCTGGTGCCATTCTGTATGGTGGAATAGAAATCGATGTTGTCCTAGGAGCTATATCTATCTTAAAATCAAACTCCCAGACTGGAGGTAGTCCAGGTAGCTCTTCAGGGAATACATCAGCAAACTCCTACACTATTGGGACCTTAGTGTCTATTACATGGGCAAGGTAGGCTGTACATCCCGGGCGTACCAACCGCCTAGCCTCCAGTGCTAAAATAACACATCGGGGAAGTACCCTTCCCTCTCCTGCAAATATCAGTGATGGCTGTCCTGACCGTTGAAACTCAACTTCCTTAGTAAAACAATCAACAGCGGCTTGGTATAAACTCAGCCAGTCCATTCCTAAGATGGCATCAAAGTCAAATATGTCGAGAGGTATAAGATCTGCCTCTAACATCACCTCTCCAATCCATATCTCGCAGCCCCGGTAAACAAAATTCTAGACCAAGTGCTCACCCAATGGTGTGATAACCTGTATCTCCTCAGTCAACGAAGAGAGTTGTCTATCAAGGTGCTGAGCAAACTGGGTACTCACATATGAAAAATTTGACCCGGTATCTATCAAAACTCGGGCATTAACTCTAGATATTTTCATAGTACCTAATGGCGAATTTAAATAAAAGAGGATCATCAACCTTTATTTACTCTGGAAGTCAACATGAGAACATATATATACATATATATATTAAAAGGATTGAGACTTCTAGCATCTTAGCATGTCGAGAATTACATGAGTCATCATCATGCCTCAAAATAACTGTTAGGAGATGAAACCTATATAGAAGAGTCTACCGGAGGGTTACCTGTAATCACTTTAGGATTGGCTTGGGCTTCCTCATGCGCCATTGCAAAGACGCGAGCCTGAGTCCTCTACTGCTGTCGTTGAGGAACAGGTACGGTGTTGCTTCCGGCCATAGTCCGTGAAGCAGTAGGAACTGATGAGGTAGGTGCTTTCGGATAACTCTCGCATGGTCCACTTGGGCGACTCTAACTTGGCTGTCCCTCGAATCCCAAATCTGGGCAAGTGCTATCAATTTGTCATAGTTTCTAACACTGGTAGCATCTCGAAGGTTGTCTACAAAATCCCAAATGAGTCATGCCACAATTGTGGCATAGGGGTTTCCTCGGCCCAACAAACAGACTCACTGATCTGGAACTAGGGGCGGGGGCTCTAGAGTTCTGAGGGCGTGGCCCTTAGGAAAGCCAGCTGACCCTGTAGCTGTGGCGTCACTCTGAGGGCCCTAACTCCAGCCCTTCTTCGAACTCTGACCGGTTTGAAATCCATGCCTTTTTTTCTTATGGTCTCGGCTCTCTCTCTGCCTAGTCTCAGCCCATACGATATCCTCAGCGTGGTAGGCTAACTCCAAGACCTTCGTGAATGAGTGATTTTTCGTTACTGCTGTTCAAGTTAAGTCCATCCTCAAACTTGAACCGAAGCTGCCTCTGTATGGCCAAATCGGAGATGAAGGCAGATAGTCTCCTCAACTCTGCCTCATACTTTACAACAGATCTGGTCCCCTGGCGGAGATGAAGTACTTACTGTCAAACTCTCTCACGAAGTCCTGCCATCCTAAGGGCTCTGCAGAGTCATATATCACAATCTCCCACCAAGTGAGAGCATCACCATCTAGTAATCATACTATAATGCTCAACTTCCACTCTTCCTCTAGACCCAAGTCTGTCAACACCCGGTGGGTCTGGCGCTTTGCTGCTGTAGCATCGCCAGATCCATTAAAATCGGTGCAACCCAGCTGTCGAATCTCCTTGACCAATTGAGTCAGCTCGTGAATGCGACGGAGTGCCAGAGTAGTGCTGTCGCTCGGGACAGACATAGAAGTAGTAGGGGCAGTTGGTGCAGAAGCCAGTGCCGCATAAGTAGGAATTGTCGGAGGTGGTGGTGGGGGCGACATCTGTGCCCCATAAGTATTGCACCACTCATGCCATTATCTCAAGGCATCCGGTGGTTGCGTTGAGATCCTAGCTAACTGTGACGACTGAGGTGGTACTGAAGGGGGTGCGTGCAAAGACTATGCGACCTCTAGAGCAACAGATATAACTCTGCGAGACCGACTCATGCTACGCCTAAGAGGCATGATTCTGAAATGAAAGAACCTCTATCAGATATAGATAAAGAATTTGTGCTAGATATGGTGTATCTAACCCCCTAAATGGAATGAACTCATTTGCCTAAGATCATCTTTAGGGATTTTATGACTGTAAGGAAACTTTCAAATTTATTTCAAAATATTAAGGATCTTGGAAACAATACTTGGAAAGTTTTTAAAAAAATCTTTCATAAAACTCAGGCTCAACCAACCGGGGTGCTTTGTTACCAAGAAAACTGTCACGCCCCGCTCCGTGATCCAGAGGCTGTGAATAGTCGCCTATTACCTCAGACACCGGCCTAACCCCGCCACGTATCCTCAAGGTAACGCAAGACTAATTATAAATTTCAGTTTCAAATATTTTATTAGTATTTAAATACAAAAGTCCTCAAATATATATATACTGCAAATGAAAGTTCTTTTGTTTCGTACAATCATTCTAACATGATCAACTAATATCCTCAAAGATACAGCAGCAGTTCCATACCGTGATATGTCTCTAACAATAGTCTCTGGAATTTACGTACGTCGATGTCTATCAACATGTCCCTCTAAATAATATCTCTGTAAAATTTAAGGGAGTGAGGGGTGAGTAAAATTATTTACATAGTGAGTGAATAATCGTAACATATAGTTAATAAGTGGTGTGAAAATGGAGTATTAAAACCATATATATATATATAAATATAATTTATATCATATTTCAAGTATGTATGACAATTTCAAACACATTTCTCTAACATCATTATCCATAAAACATATGCATCCAATTTTCTATCATAAATTGTAGAATCATGTCAAAACAAGCTCGCAGCAAGGGTCTGCCTCGACCAATGATGAGCCACCGAGGGTTTTTCTTTTAAACGGATAAACGACCCTAACCTTGACGTTGGCATCGGACCTCCTCAAGTGCTAGACTGAAATATCATTCAGTCCTCCCCTTTCGATTCAACTTGGCTAGTCCGAAAATCTAGTATCGTATACAAACCACCTAACCATGTGGAGTGTCTGCATCTCAATGATATTGCAACCATGCGACTATCTATATAACGAGACGGGTCTGCTATAGCATACGAGGCGAGTCTGCGCGGGACAATTCCTATTATATCATAATATCATGGCTAGAAGTACTATTTCCGATCTACGATCAAGGGGATTCAGGTACTAATGCCCGAGAACCTACTCTCGCATCAATATCATCTATCAAATAATCGTGTCATATAAGTTAAGAAAAACTTTATGAAATCTGATACCATATGTATTTTTGTATAAATATCATCAAAGTACATTTCATGGTTCAAACATGGCACATATATTTTTCATCAAAATTCATGGATGCATATTTAAAAGAAATCTTTGAGATACTCCATTTATCACAAAATCGATATCAAACCATTTAACAAGTCATTTCATAATTCATTTCACAAATCATGTTTTGAAAATGATAAAACATGGTTTTGCTTATTAACTACACAGCAACAGTAAGACCCACTCACATGTACAGAAGGGTACACCACGCGAGTGTAGTTCAGTCGTCTACTCCTAAGACAACAACAAATATATGTCAATCCTCCATATTTCTTTCAATAATTTCATTCTAGTTTGATTTAGTCTTATTCCAATTCACCCTAATTTGTTTAAACCTATCCATCTACAATTTAAAATTTTTAAGTTCTACTCTTGCGCAGTCTTAGGAAAAAGTCATAACTTTCGCTATATAACTCAGAATTGAATGATTCAAATTACTAATTAAAGATAAGACATATATCTACATTTTTGCATGTTCAACTCATCTCCAAATTCCCATTGCACGAATTTATAGAATTTTATATTTTTTTTCAGTCTAAGCTCCTAAAACCAATTCTGTATAGTTTTAGGAGCATTTGCATATCTCCCTATATAGTTCTCCAATTTATAGGTCTCCAATTTAATTGATTCTTATCTGAAATAGAATATAAGACATAGATCTAAAACTTTCTAATTTAGACCATTCTCAAATTCTAAACGTATAATTTTTAAAAATTCCATTTTCATCTCAGATTCAGTTTTAAGACTACTTCTGTACAGTTTTAGTAAAAAATCATAACTTCCAACATACTACTCTGATTCAAGTGAATTTTATCTCATTTTCATCTTAGTTTAAGTTTCATGTTTTGAGTTTTCCATAATTCTGTCTAGACGTTATCTTAATATTTAAATCAATTTACTGGTCCTGAATAGGACAGTGAATATAATATCGATTTTTAGTGTTTCTTCTATAAATCACCATAATTTCATTTATCAATGAAACATTTTGCACCATAGCTCATTTTAAAGCTTAGAGAGTCTAGTTTTACCAGAATTAAACTAATCTAAATTTTGAGCATCACAGGGTAAGATATTATAGAATTACTACAGCTCATTGACCATGCTAGTTTATTTGAACAAAACTACTTCATGGGATCAATTTAATCCAATGTATACTTAAAGAAGAATGTATTACCTCTTTAATAAGATCTTGACGTCCAAATATTCATCACCAACACCATTCTTTATCACTTGATCACCACATCTTGCAACACATATACATCAACATAAAAAGAAAAAAAAAATCTCTACATTATGCTAATGCTATCTAAACAATTAAAATTTTATTAACCAAAGATTTTTCTTTCCTCTTCAACACCTCAAGTGCTTGGATGAACACAAGAAATCCTCTTTTCCTACACTAGAACTCATGGTCAAGAGGGTGAATTTGAGAAGAAAATGATGTCCAATACTTGAAACAACTCATTTATGCAAAACTAACAAAAATTTTAACCATTGATTTAGTTCCATGCAAGACATCTACTCTACATTTGTCCTAAGTCTTCTCCCATAAAAAGTTGCTTACAAGCTACCTTCATGCACCCACCTTCATGTCAAATTCGTCCATGATGAATTCCAAGCACAAAGAAAGGGTTTTTGACCAACCAATGAGAATTCATGCAAGGATTTTTCAACCAATGATGTTTCTCCTTGGTGGGATAAGCTTAGGTGGCCACTATGTGTGCTCTTGGCCAATGGTGGATCTCTAATTGTCATTCAATGATTGGTTTTGCAACTTAGGTCCTCAAGTTCTCATATTTGCGCTTTTAGTTCCTAAACTTTCCAAAATTATAAATTTGACCCTATGCAATTTTTAATCTGATTTTTTAAATTGTAAATTTGGCTTTTGTTAGTTATTTTTAGTGATTTTAAGGATTGTCGACACTTTTCGAGGAAGTTTTAGACTTACCAATAAAATTTTCAATTTAAACGATTTTAAGGACAAAATTTTAGAAATTTCAAATCATATGTCTCAAATGGATATAATATCATATATATATAAACATGAAGAGAATACATAATACACCGAAAGTCGGTGTTACATCATGTCAGTGTTATAGTTCAACACACTCCAACTTGCCAAATTGTAAATGGGTAAATAATGAGAGAGGATGATGAGAATGTTAAATATGAGAAATAAGAGAGAAGGTGTTGTGTTTTAGAATGAGAAAAAGATTTTAAAGTTGCATGTGAGTGTTAATTGTGAGAATGTTAAATATATTTTTTAATTACACATGTGAGAAGGTGATTCTTTTCCTTAAAAAAAAACAAATTTAATTATTTTTTTGGACATTGTTTTTTATATTCTGTTTTTAAATTTAAAAATTTTTTATATTTTAATATTTTAATGAGGAGAGAAAGAGAGTTATAGAGATAGTTAATGAGGAGAGAAAAGAAAGAGTTAATGAGAGAAAGAGAGAGTAACGAGTGGTTGGGGGGGAGAGAGAGAGAGAGAGAGGGGGGGAAAAGGAAGGGTAGAGGTTCTTGCAAGTGAGTACTGCCATACATTTCTTAAAAAGTAGAGGCAAATGACAAATCTCACAAAGAGTCCTCTTAACTACCCCAAGGTTGCATTGCACGCAACAAGCAACCATCGAATAATTGGCTGAAAAAAAGAAAAAACACAAAAAATAGAACAAAACAAAACCAAAGAACACCACATTGGACTCCCAGCTCACCACCAACCAAGCACCCATGACAGCTCGATAGACATGGTGTGTTAATGGAGCAAACTACCAAAAAAACTACCCCGAAATAAATATTGTGACGGAAGTTGAAGAATTTGAAATTTTCATTTATTGTGCTCATCTTTTATTGGAGCGTTTTACTTGCCTATAATCATAGAGATCACATCTTCTTGGTTATAAATAGAAGTGGAGAATTTAGGACCTTTTTGAAGCGATTCCAGTCGTTATGGGAGCGACTTTCTGTGCTACTTCCGTTGAGAGTAGTTGTTTCTTAGGGATAGCCTAAATATGGATCTTGGACCAGGAAACCCAATAGTGTAAAGGATTTTTACTGATGTAAGGCTCCATCAACAATGGGACTGTTGATACAAGGTTCCATCATGACGTTTGGGATTCTGGTGCTATGGTGGAAACTGTTAGAGTTTCTCAAGAATTCTGGTCTTAAGTACAGAGAGATCTTAGTTCAAACAGGAAACATTCTCATTCATAGTGGAAGCTCTCTTCTCAAGGTCAAAATCATTATCTAGATCGTGTGTACAACTGGTGACTGAGGATTCTTCCTCAGCCTTTCTTGGGTCGGGCAACAAGAGGGGGGTCGGCAACAAGAGGGGCTAGGAGATCAGAGGAGGCCAAAGGATGGAGGAAGTGTCAAGTTTGATGCATCCTTTCAATCTCTATTTGGTAAACTCTTACCTTCTATAATGTCCTTTCCCACTTCTCTTGTAATTTTTTTAAAATTTTTTTTTCTCATTGTATGATGTCTTTTTTGCACTATACATGATTTTCACTCCTTATATTATCTGTACCTACTTCATTGACGAATGAACTTCAAGTGTTTTCTTCTTGAAAATTGTATTGCATTACTGACTTGTACCTACAATGTAAAGCATAATAAGACTTCTATACATATTTGAATTATTCAAATGACCTTTTCATTTGTGTCTAGCATTCACCAACTTGTGAGCAATTTTCATCAAAAGCATGGATTGCGTTTTCATCTCAAGGAGTTTGATCCCCCACAAACAAGACGCTATATTCATTAAAAAAATTCAATCAAGAGAGAGTTCAAACAATAAGGTGAACCATGTACTCTCCTTCAAAAGGTACATCCTTAATCGACAACAGGTTGTGCTGGTATGACACTCGATCAAGAAAGTTCAAATGATTCGGCCCAATCACTAAGTTTGGCATGATGCTCCGTCACGGCAATCATTGATAGGGTGGCAGCAAGTACTGAGTATATTAAAGAACCAATAAGGTAGCTACAGAGAAGCAATTAATCGATGTGTGCTAAGAGGACGGGGTGTAAATGACATGTTTTGGCATGCTTGAACATGTTTTGCGTGTTTAACCATAGACTTACAATAATAGGCTTTTAAACAAAGCTCCATCGAAAGCCATTTGTGATGTGTTCATTGAAAAGACGTAATAAGCACCTTCAGATGGATAAAAACCCATAGGCCTGAATGGACCCGAAAGCATAACAGTTTTAAGTCCAAAGATACGATTGCAAGCATTAAATGTGGCACCTGTTGTTTCATTTTTCACAAGTCTTTCTCAACATGCTTCTCTTTTGATTCGTGATTGATTATAGTTACCAAAGTGGTTTCAGTAATTTCATTCATTAAGAGAAAAATTTTTCTGTGACCATGCCCATGCGTAGTGTGGAATTTCGATTCTACATGCCCGTTGACTTTGTTAAATTTTTAATTTATGAAAGACAACAATGACCAGCCAGTAAAAAAGCGAAGTTATGTAAGATGTATTTTCTGGAGGGGCAAGTAATCGAAGGGCTCAGGCACCGATGGTTCGATTGATCAAGGAACTTTGATACTGATGATCAGGATGACTAAGGAGCTAAAGGTCTACTTGGTTTTATGAGTCTGGCTTAATGGGCTCATAATAAGGTTTTGATCCCTTTTGGCAAGGTTCCTTGAGTCGTACACCGTATTTGCCACCCACTCGTAATGCATGGTTGAAAGGGTAGCGTTAGAAGTAGAGACAATCTCTTTTATGACCCTTATTGGAGAATGCATACGGAATCATAGAAGAAATGGAGCAGTTATTCGAATGAAATCTTATAGCATTAAATGCATGGTGCTTCAGTCGTTTGATGTTAAAAGTCTTACCTAGACGAATCATTTCTTTCACCAAGAGGAATTGGGCAAAAGTGGACATTTGATATAGGTCGTGCCTTTTCAGTTTTCTTAAATTTTCTCTTATATGCATATTCCCTTTGCTTCACAGTTTGTTCGTTTGTATTGCACAATAGATCAAGGAAGTTATAGGGTTCCAAAATTTATTTGATAGAGATGAATATGGCTCGGAGCTCTGGTTCACAAAAACACCACAAAATTGGTGAAATTGCCAGTGTGATGTCAAGAATAGAGTTAGAATCTATAGCAAAAGGTATGGATCATGGTCTAAAGTTTCATCTAAGGTTGCCCCAAAGTTCAGAGAGAGTGAACCATTTACCTATTGGTTGTGTCCCTATGTATAGGAAGTATGTTAAATATGAATTATGGGTTCCTTACTTGGGACCTCTCTCCACTATCTTGAAAGGTTGGAGCATTTTTCCTAATTTACTTATCCCTAGCATTTGGCGGCTAGTGTGGCTGTGGTTAGTTTATTGAGTTTTTGCCGATTAAGGTTCGATTTTGAAATCCTGTCTTCAATTTTTTGGCCAAGGAAATGTGGAAATGGGGTCCTATAGAGGGATGTTATCGTGTTGAGAATTGGTATCAATCAAATTGGAAAATTTTCTAAGGAGACTCTGGATAAGTCTTAAAGGAGTAAGTTTTTCTTTGTAGAGTTTCTTACGATCTTTGCCATCAATGGATGCCGAACCCCTCGCTAGATTGAGGGCCCCTCCATCTTCTTATTTTGGAATACAGATCTAATTAATTGATGAAAATAATTAGAAATAAAATAATTTTAATGTAACTATTGGTTTAATAGAATTATATTTTAACTATTATAGAGGTAAAATAAAAATATTTTAGGTTATAGCTCTATCCTAAAATTTTGTTAGAACTGATTATTTATTCAATGTGACTTACAATTTAATATTTGACCATCTTAGCTTTATGTTCAAAAGAAAAAGGGAAATTTTTGGGAGGAGGGATTTTCTATTTTTTATATGGAAAAAGTATAATTTAAAGTTTAAATTGTAAATAAATATATGATATGTCACGTTAAGGGTAAATAGCTAAGGAGAGAGATTTTGTACTGGATGTGAGATTTTCTTTAATAGGGATGGAGATTTGGTACGCCCTTTAGATAATTTATTCTTTGCCCTTTTTATTTTGTTGGTCTATGTTAATTTGTTACCAATTTTAAATAATATATTTTATACTTCACATTTTAACTCAAATCACGCAATTTTTTGTGTACGAGATATTTTCATATTTTTTTAACTTTTATTTATTAGTTTTAAATTAATTTTTGGTTTGTAGAATTTATATTTACTGTTTAAAATTTTGTGTTTTGGAAGTAATAGATATACCAAAAAAAAAAAAAATTCTCCAAACACTCATCATTATTGCCTTATTACCACTGACGATTGCCATAGATTATCCTCAATGTAGTTGTAAAGTGAGAGACTACTTTATGACAATTTGTTATATATTTAGACAGTAGATGATACATAACTCACAAGTACAATTTGTGCATTATTTTTTTTCCTTCTTTTTATAAATGATGAAAATGACATTTGTATGGTTGAAAATCGATAATTCTAAATTCTTTTATATAATTTTATTAGTATTTATACATATAATTTTATTATGGTTTTCTCTCTCAACGGCTCTCTCGCTCTCTCTCACTTTCGGTTTCTCGACCTTCATCGCCCGCTAATACCATCTCCATTCTACTTCGATCACTCGAGCAGCTCTCCTGCGCTGCTCATCCAGGTAAGTACTCTCTCCCATCTCTCTCTCTCTCTCTCCCTCTCTCCCCCCTCTCTCTCCTCCTATCTCTCTCTCCCCTAACCCATCTCTTTCACTGAAGACCTATGACCAAATCTACCCTCATCAGACAACCGTAACCTTCTACAACTTCTAAAAATCTCAGACCGTATTGTAACCCTCTCTGATCTACTCTCTACCCTCAGATATACATAACTTCTGCCCAGATTTACCCTCCCTCTTTACTCTCTGACCCTGCGATAACCTTTGTTGCTTCCCCCTCTTTCCTGACACCACCCCTCTGTCCCTCTTCCCTCTCTCACCCGGCAACACCAAATGCTTTCTTCCCCTTCTTGGCCATGCTCTCTGCCTACAACCGTAAAACCCCTTCGGCCTAGATCTTCGCTCTTGTGCCACCACTGTCACAGCCTTCAGCCGAAGCCGCCCACCCATCCCTCTACCTTCATTCTCCAGCCGAAACCCCTAAAGTTCTCTCCATAGCTTTTCTGCCCCCATTGTTATTATTATTAATATTCTTACTGCTACTATTATTAGTAGTAGTATTATCATTATTATTATTATTATTTTATAACTAGAATTATTACTGCTATTGTTATTAATAATATTATTAAAAATATTATTACTAATAGCAGTACTCTTACTAATATTAGTATGAATAATATTATTATGAATCTAAAGTTACTAAAATTTAAAACTTTTCAAACTCATAGCAGTATAATTATACATGAAATTTATTATTTTTATTGTTATCTACATCATTTTTATTTTTATCTTGTGTAGATAGATATAGGATTTTTTTATTAAAAAATCATTTTATATATTATTAACTAAAAACATTCACCACAATCAGTCCCAAATCCGAATAAAAGAGTAGGTTACAGTAGACTGACAACCAACATAAAACATTTTGTCAAATTAAAAATGAAAGACAAATATAAAAGGAAAATGTTTTGGATGTTTCTCCCTCAACAACGCGCTATATCGGATCCCAAGTGTAGTAACAAGTTATCAAGGGACATTAGGGTATGGATAAATAAGATAGTCCATGAAAATAGGATATGTTGAGCCACTTGAAACATAAGATCTCTGACTGAAAAGTTAGAAGAGATAGGAAAAATAATGAATAGAAAAAAATTAATATCATATGACTCCAAGAAACCAAGTGGGTGAGAGAGAAAACTAAAATAATAGAATCTTGTAGTCATAAATTTTGGTACACAGGTAATAATAGAATTAAAAACAGTGTAGGAGTAATTGTACATAAAAACCTACTAGGGGATGCAGTAGAGATAAGTAAAAAGAGATAGAGTTATACTTGTTAAGTTAGTAAATGGAAAAAACATAATTAATATAGTTAGTGTGTATGTACTATAAATAGATATAGATACAATTAGTAAAAAATAATTTTGGAAAGATTTGGATGATTTTATATAAACCATGCCTAGTGGAGAGAAATTATTTATTGGAAGAGACCTAAATAGACATGTAGGAGAGAAAAATGAGGGATTTGAAACCGTACATGGAAACTTTGATTTCGGTAGTAGGAATAAGATAGGAGGTACCATTTTAGAGTTTGTCGTAGTACTTGATTTGACATTCGTAAATACATTTTTGAAGAAAAAAGAGTCGTACATAGGTACATATAAAAGCAAGTGAAATGTTAGTTAGATAGATTTGTTTCTCATTGGGAAAGATGATAGAATGACTTATAAGGATTGCAAGATTATACCAGAGAAGAGTCTAGCAACTCAGTACAAACTTTTAGTTTTAGATATACATGTGCGAAATGGACAAAAACATTATCGACCATCTATGGAGTCAAGAATTCACTAGTGGAACCGAAAAGAAGAAAAAGTGATGATTTTTAGAGAACAAAATAATTGGAATAACAAATTGGTCTATAAATGATGATTCAAAAAGAATATAGAAAGTGATGTTTAATAATATTAATAGTATAAGTAGGGAGGCTCTTGGAGTATCTAATGGTAGGGCTCCAATAGATAAGGAGTTGAGGTGGTGCAATAAGGAAATACAAACTTATGTTCGAATTAAAAAAGTGCTATTAGAACCTGAAAAGTGATCATAGCAGTGAGATTTATAAAAAATACAAAAACACAATAAAAAAATATGAAAAAAATTATCCACGAGTTAAAGAGTAAAGTATAAAATGAATTATACAAGAGACTGAATACTAGTGACGGAGAAAGAGAAATCTACAGAATTGCCAAACTAAGGGAAAAGAATGGAAAAGATCCAAATAAGATTAGATATATTAAGAGTGAAACCAATAGTATATTTGTAAGAAATGAATGATTAACCAAATGTTGGAGGGACTATTTTGATAATCTGTTTAATGTTGAGAGTACAATAAGTATAGAAAATATCTCAATGCCTGTAAAAGAGATTAATAGACATTTTAAATGTAAAATTCATTCTTATGAAGTAAAGGAGACTCTAAAGAGAATGAAAAATAATAAAACTATAAAATCTGATAACATTTCTATTGAAATGTGAAAATATTTGAGAGAATTTAGTATAGTAATGTTAACAACTCTTTTCAACAAAATTTGAAAAAAAAAATGTCTTAAGTATAGAGAGAGCACACTTGTCTCACTGTATAAGAATAAAGAAGACATACAAAATTATTTCAATTATAGAAAAATTAAATTTATGAATCAACTACGAAATTATGAGAGAGAGTGATAGAGTATAGATTAAAATTGAAGATAAATATGTTTCAAAATCAAGTTAGATTTATACTAGGATGATCTACCACTGAAACAATTTACTTGTTAAGACAGTTGATGGAGATATTTAAAGTACAGAAAAGAAACCAACATATATATTCATTGATCTAGAGAAAACATATGATAGAGTTTCTATGGACGCATTGTGGTGAGCATTGATAAAAAAATGATTTCTTTGAACTATATTAATCTTATCAAGGATATGTGTGAAAGAGTTGTGACTAATATAAGAATTTATAACGGTCTGAGCGATAGCATCCCTATCAACATTAGGCTTCATCAAGATTCGACATTAAATCTCATGCTATTTGCAATAACGATAGTGAAATAATAAAAAAAAAAAATCTAAAATGAAATACTATAGTGTATACTTTTTGCATATGATATAGTACTGGTTGATGAAATTAGAGAGAGTATTAGTATTAAATTAGAATTATGGAGAGCCACATTAGAATCTAGAGGATTTATATTAAGTATGTTCAAAACTGACTATATAAGATGTATATTTAATAGCAACCATCAGAATGATGAAGAAACGACTAGATTAGAGGGAAAAGAAGTGCCCAAAAGTGAACAATTTAGATATTTTAGTTCCATCATTCAAAACGATAACAATATAAAGGGGGGATGTGAATTATAGAATTCAGGTGTGTTGGATAAAATAGAGAAAAATATTTGGAGTTCTCTGCACTTGTACAATACTTTTACATTTAAAGCAAAAATTTATAAAATTACAATAAAATTTATACTATTATATGACACTAAGTGTTATACCATTAAACAATAATAAGAGCATAAAATAATTTTAACTAAAATAAGAATTTTTAGGTGGATGTATGAAAAAATTAGTAAATATAGAATTAAAAATGAAAAAATACGTAATAAGTTAGAAATTATTTCAATTGTAAATAAAATACGAAAACTTAGGTTATTATTATTGTGATACATATAATTTATAGCTATTGTATTAATGCTTAACGACTTTGATTTCTTATAAAATAAAAAAATTAAATAAAATGGTCAATAATCAAAATAGAATGTTATGTGATTCTAATTACCCTTCTGTGTTCAACTTGTGGGGCGGTGCTGGGTAGACAAACAAAGCGGGCAAAAGCAGATTTCCCATCCGAAGTTTGAAAGTGCGACCTTAAATGGGTCAAACCTAAACTAAACAAGTGCCAGATCAGTCATGTTGGAAAGGTGGTTACGAATGTGAAACTTAGTACCCAACTTTTATCCTTCTCTTATCTCAATGACCAGCTATTTATATTATATTAAAAATATCATATTTTAAAAAAAAGATATTATATTTCTTTGCATGTGGGTTTGTGCGGTGAGAAGTGACCCAAACCTATGGGTATTATGACATCCGGATCGAGCTCGGGTATCATGATACCTGAACTCGACTCGAGTTTTATTTGGATGAGCTCGAATTTGGGCTCGAGCGTTGAGCTTGCGTTTCTCGAGCTTGAGCTTGAACTCAAAGTGTCGCCGGGTGTCATCGAATAGTATCGTCGGATAGTGTCATTATTTATTTTAAAAATTATTTTTAAATATAAATATTTTAATAAATAAAAATTAATTTTAAAAATAAAAAATTATTTAAAAAATTAAAAATATTTTTAAAAATATAATTTTTGGGTCCGTCAAGCTTTCAAGCTCAACTCAATTGGGCTGAAGCTCGAGCTCGAGTTTTGATCGGATACTATCACTACCCGAGTGTCATAACTGCCCTACCCAAACCTCTCATTTATTACCGAATTCAACTTCTCACGTCACAAATGCAAATACACTATTTACTTTTACTTCATGTGGGAAGAAATTGCGGTGCGCGGTGCTCATGTGGTGTGCTAGTTATATATCCATCAACCTGGTGCCCGTTTATAAGAAAAGTCCAATCAAATAATATTTTTTAAAAACTTTTTAAAAAATGAATTTCTTTTATAAAGAAAAAATTTAAAATAGCTTTTATTAAAAAAAAAAAAAACTCAGAGCTTTTGCTTTTCCTTTCTTTAATACTCTAGCTTTTCCTTTTTATATATTTTCACATAATTATTTTTACTTCATTAATATTTTCACTTAAATGATATAAAATTTTAAATATACACTTAAATTTTTAACTTTTAATTTTACTTTAAAATTAAAAAAGTAAAAGACAAATTAACTCCTAACTTTTAATTCGATTCAAAAAGTAAAAAATCAAACAACTTTTATTGAAATTATTTTTTACTTTTTCCAAAAAGAAAAAAAAGATAAGGAAAAAATGGCTTTCACAAACATGCCACTGGGGGACCGGGATTCCAAATTAAAGAGGCGGAAAGTGGAGGTGATGATGGACTAATAATGATCATGTCCTTACTATTGACTGACTGACTCCATCAAGTCCATTTTTGTTTTCACAGATGATGATTTTAATTATGGATCTTCACGGAGACAGGTATTTTTACATTTTCCTTTTAAGCCGTGTGGACAGAGTTTAAAAAAAGTATAACTCAAGTTTTCTTTTCATATCCTATCATAGTCATATTGATTTTTAAATCCATTCCAAAGACACTTTTTCTTTTTAACTTTTAAGTTTTTATTTTTTATTTTTACTTTTAGATCATTTTAGGCCGTGTGGACCAAGTTTAAAAAAGGTGTAACTCAAGTTTTCTTTTCATATCCTATCATAGTCATATTGATTTTTAAATCCATTCCAAAGATACTTTTTTTTTTTTTTTTTTAACTTTTTTACTTTTGCTTCTAGACCGTGTGAACCGAGTTTTTCTTTTCATGTCCCGTCTACTTCCACTCACGCTTTCCAGTATCAAAGGGGACTTGATAACCTTCCCAGAGCAAAGATAATTGCTCTCCCGATTTAAATGTAGAAATCTTGATATTTTTGACTGAATGTCTATTATCTTTAGCAATTTACCTAGTAATTTAGTATATTTTTTTTGAAATACCAGGCTCGAACCGCGGCACATGCGGTTAGCACATTAAGATACCTTCCGCAGTGCCACATTTGCTGTCCGAGTTTTGGTGCAGTAATTTAGTATCTTATAGTGCAGTAAAGTTTCTTTTTTTTTTCTTTTTTTGATATCTTGACCTGAGAAGGCAATTCTTGACTCCACGAGGATCTACGGTATAAAAAAAAAAACGATTTTAACGATTGAATTTAGCGATAGAAAAAATTCATCGCTATTTAATGACGAATTTAACAACAAAAACCTAATTCATCGCTAATTAGCGATGAAATTGCTGACGAATTAATTTTTGTGGCTAATTAGCCACGAATTAATTTTTATCGCTCGTGGCTAATTAGCAATGGATTTTCAATCCGTAGTTAAATTTAGCAATAGATTTCAAAATCTATGGCTAATTACCCACGGCTTTCAAAATCCGTCACAAAATTCATTGCTAATTAGATTATTGATTTTTATTAAATATAATTTTGTAATTCTGTTAAATATTATTTTGTGTTTTTATTAAAATGTAATTATATATTTTATTTAATATATATTTGTGTCTTCATTAATTATAAATTTGTATTTTATATTTTTATTAAATTATGGCATGGATTTTTATTAAATATAATTTTATATTTTTTAAATATAATTTTGTGTTTTTATAAAAAGATACTTTTGTAATTCTATTAAATATAATTTTGTATTTTTATTAAATATAATTTTGTATTTTATATTTTTATTAAATTAGAGAATTGTATTTTTAATGGTAAGAGTTAGAAAGAAAGAAAAGAAGTAAAAAAAAAATGTATATCAGATATGTTAATGTAGCATAATAGTTGAGAGCACTTCAGATATCCTCTTAAACCCAGGTTCGAACCTGAGCAAGTACACATTTTTTGCAAAAAAAAAAGTAGTAGGATTTGGGTTTATGCGCGGGTGGGCTAGGTGTGGGTATGGGCAAAATAAAGCGGCAGGGTTTGGGTTCAAGCGAGGGTGGGCAAGGGCGGGCGGGGTGCGGGTATGGGCGGGTAAGCAGCAGGAGGCCGGAGCAGCGGCGTCCGATGAGTGGGTGGGCAGACTCTATAGATAAAAATATAAAATACGAAATTTAATGACGGATTTTGAAATCTATCGCTAAATTTAGTCACAGATTTTTTAATCCATTGCTAAATTTAACGACAGATTCCACAATCCGTTGCTAAATTTAGTGACGGATTTCAAAAATCCGTTGCAAAATTTTTTCGACGCGTTATTAGTGACAGAAATTTTTTCGTCATTCTAAAAATTTTGTCGCTAAATCTGTATTTTTTTGTAGTCCTATATTTTAACATCATAATCAACTGGAGTGAAGTGAAGGCAGAGCCAAACTATAAAATATATTTAAATTCTATTTATACATATATTTTCATACGAAAATATTTGAGTTTTATTTTCTTGACAAAACATATTTTCTTTTTCTTTAGTACGTGTATTAGGTATTAAGTGTTCTGAATTTAAAATTTAATAAATGGTAGAGTATCATGAACGACATTTGGAAACCACCTTGGCCCAAAAAATAAAAATAAAAATAAAAATAAAAACAAAAACATGTCGTGAACTAGTTCATTTACTGAATGCTTCCGCCTTTTGAGTCATAAATAGGAAAAAGCACGACCTTAATACACGTCAAAAGCCATTTTCAGGAAGCTGAAAAGCACCTAGGATTAAATGCCCATAATCCTCCCTTCTTGTACCATAAACCGGAAATTTATTTTTTTTTTTAAACTTTTTTCGTATTGACAAAAAATTTTAAAATCTGTCTCTCTCGCTCTCTCTCTCTCTCACACCTTCTTGGAATCAAGCAATCAATTTTTTTTTTTTCTTTTTAAAGAATTCATTCCAATTCCAAGTTTTGGCAATATTTCTTTTAGAATAATTTCCTAAAAATTGATTCAAATTGTCTTTGATCACCTATATATATATATATATATAGATATATGTTGACTCCACCTCCAACCCAAGGCCTCTCTCTCTCTCTCTCTCTCTCTCTCTCTCTCTCTCTCAACTTGTTGGTTCTTGTGACAATCAAAAAGGGAGATTAAATTAGTTATTTTGATTGACTTTTACAAATATTTAATCTAACTCTACCTAAATATAAAATAATTTAATGGTCAATCGAAATATATTCAGCGAAAGATAAAATTAAAATAAAAATAAAAAGACAGACAGATAAATCCAATTTTATAATGATTCAACCTTATGTCTATATCCACTCTTTAAGCTAGTAAGTTGGGATCTAGCAATTTGCTAATTTTTCACTATGATGTGAAATTGCAAAATACAATCTAAATACTATTGACTTTTGATCTTCCTTACTCGAAGATATCGTCAACCAACAATGGTAATCAAACAAATCTCACAACATCTACCTTATAAAATTCAACTCAAAACTCAATTCATAATAATTAAAATACAAAGAATTTATTTTGAAAATAATAACAAGAAGTTTTCAAATGACACACTCCTTGTGCAGAGATTCCTTCACTTCACTGTTTAAAAAATTGCTCTCCTCAATAATTCCGCTTTGTTGATTTTTGTACCTCTTATTTAATCTCAATTTCCATCTTTCAAAACTTCTAATAATGACACAAAATCACCATCAAGATGCTACAACTTTCCTAATTTTTAGATAGTGAATATTTCCTAATTTTTTGAAACTTTCCTAATTGATAAAATTTGCTGAAAAATTCAAAATCCTTCTAAAAAATCAACTTCTGAAAATGTCTCTTGTATTGATAAGACTTTGGACTTTCCTTATCTGTAAGAAATTCTTTTTTCTTTATTGGATGAAGTCAATAGTCGTAGCTATCATATTTAAATTTAAGTTCATTTGAATTTAAATATTTTTCCAAATTGTGGTTTGGACTTAAAAACTTTCCTTTGGAGCTTTAAGAAGAGATCATTCTTTTCTTGTTGAATGACGTCAACAGTCACAATTTTCATATTTGAATTTAATCTTATTTAAATTCAAATACTTTCCCAGATTATGGTTTAGACTTAGAGACATTCTTCCTTTGACTCTTTTAGACTTCTCTTTCTCACAAGGTATCCCCTTACTCATGGATTGGTCAAAATATCTAAACATATTTTTAGAGTAAGTATAGTACCCAATCTATACTCACATTGTTGACGGAGTTTTCAATAAATAAGAAAAGATACATTTTGTTTCTTCTTGGCCTCTATGGTCCAAATAAACCCTATTTCTATGGCATCTTCTAAGACAACCTTTATGACTCATTTTTATTGGAATTTCCAAATAAAATTTGATCATATATTTAGTAAAAATTTTAGATCAATATAAAGATTTTGTTATCATCAAAATTTCATGGGACAACAATTTCCCTAACTATTTCTCCTCTTTTGATGACAACAAAGCCATAAGATATAAATATTCAAAAATATCAAGAATACACATTTGCTAAGTGAATGTACATTTTCAAACTCTCCCTTAATTCATGAATTTATTAAATTTTCTTTCCCTTAATGTGTATATGATATTTTCTTAATTTTTATTCTCCCCCTTTTTGTTTCGTCCAAAAAAAAATGAATAAATATAGAACAAATATCATATAAAGAAATAAAGAATAATAAAGGAATATTTCATCAACTCCATTGATTTATCAATTCTCACCTCCTTTTTTTTTTTTAACATGGAAAACATACTCTAATTTCATTTATAATATTTTAAAACCTTCCTCTATTTAAGGTTTTTATAAAAATGACTGTAGCCTTATTTTTGCTTTCAACTTATTTCAAACTAAATCTTTATTTGTAATATGATTTCTAATTTCTGTATATTTGGACTTTAAATCAATTATGAGATTTTTGATTAGGTAAATAGTACTCATATTGTCACATATGTTTACAATCCAACTCATATATATATATATATATATATCTATATATAGATATATATATATTTTAATTATAAGATTTGAAAACAACAATTTCCTATTAAGACATATTCCAACTTTATACTTTTCGGCTATTGCCGGAAGATAATGCATTTTTTTTTTTCTTTTTTGTACTTCAATAATTTGATCTAGTTCTTATGTTTTTGGTAAGCCTCTAATTTTTTGTTTTCTTTTTAAGACAACATTTCTCATGACTTAAAATTTACACATTCTAAATTTTTATATCATGCAAGAATATCATTATTTATGAGCATCAAATAATTTTTCCTTAAATTATCTTAAATTATCAATTTAACTATATAAATACTTTCAAACCTAATTCCTTTAAAAATTTTATCTTGTTATAGTTTATGCATTTATTTTTTTTTCAAATATTAAATTGTACTCTTCATTATAAAATTGACTTATATTCAAAAGATTATGCATTAAACCATTCATGAGTAAATAATTTCAATATCAGAAGAATTGTTACCTATATTGCTTTACAAATAATTTTTCCTTTTTGATCGTCTCAAACAAAATCACAAATCTATGATCCTTTCTTTCTAGCTTTGTGGACAAGGAGGCATCTCGCGTCATATGCCTCGAACATCCATTATTCAGGTATCACTTTCCTTCAAACCTAGCCTCTTGTTCCTGCACATCTAAACAAAAGATTATCTATTCTTAGGAACCCAAACTAGATTAGGTGCTTTAGAAAACAATCTTGTATGAGTATTAAATTTTCTTTGATTTGTACTAAGCTTGTTCATGTAACAACTCCTAGCAAGATGACCAAATTTGATACATATATAATAAGAAAAATTATTTTTATTCCTTAAAAAATTAGGTATATATTTTTTATGCCTAAAATTATTCTGAACAAATATAGGTTTATATTTAAAACCATTGCTATATTTTTTCTAAAAGTTCATATTTTCATAGCAGTCTCTATGGGAACTTTTTTGAGCGCCTCTATAGGCATCTCTGTACCATTTTTCAGCAAACTGAGGGTATTTAACTTGTCTTTATTCTGCAACTTTAACAAAAATAATTTTGTTAGAATTTAAATCAATTTTTGAATCATTTTTGTACCCTAAACTGTCTTTGAATTGAAAGTAGTTTTGATAATTTTTCATCACTTTAATAAAATTTTTGAAATGTGGTTTTTATGGACTTTGATAAATTTTTTACTCTATTTTTAAGAAGTTTAATTTTATTTTTTAGCAATGTATTTTCATTTTCTAAGACCGTATTCTTATTCTTGAGATCTGAGATAATTTTTAATAGTTTGTCATTTTTAGAAATGTCTTGGAAAGAATCATTTGAGTGAGTTTTAGAGTTCACCTGAGTATTGGTGAGTATTGGTTATTAGACAAAAGTTAACTTCATCAGAAGTTTCAAAATTTTCAAAGTCTAAATGTTCCCCTTTTGAATCACTCCAAGTGGCTACTATTGTCTTCCCTTTCTTTTTTGAAGTTTCAATTTTTCGTAGCAAGACAGGCTACTCACATTTCACGTGACCCGGTTTCTTACATTCGTAGCAAATAATTTTTTCCTTCTTCACCTTTTTGTTGCTATTTTTTTCTATATTTAACTTAAACTTTCATGAGTAATTAGCCTTATTTAATTTGAAAAAATTTTTAGCTTTCATTTTAAAAATATGGCTAAGTCTTTTTGTTAGCATGTTCAGCTCTTCATCATGGTCCTCTTTATCTCCTGAACCTTGTTGTCTTTTGTTACAAAGGCTATGGTTTTCCTCTTGTTTTCTTTTTCAACAGTAAGGAAGATTCCTTGTCATGCCCCGGCTCTCCCGTTGAGCACGTGACAACTGTCGCATTATCTCGATATACGGGCAGCATCTCCCCATATACTGGGATAGTGCAAGGCATTCAAATTGTACAATAAATTTTCCAAATAATAAAATCAATCCGAACGAACAAACAATATACAAATCATCATCAACGGACCCATGTGGTCCATTCCTATCCACACATGCATGCATTGTCACACAATCAAGGAATCCTTGTACATGTATGCATTCAAATTTGGTCATCCCAACTATTGCAGGATTTTCAAACAATTCATAAATTTACTAAATCCAAAGTAATATATATATATATATACACATATATATATTTCACAATCCATAATTATATTCTAAATGTCCCAATACAAGATAAATAGTTTTTTTTTTTAAAAAAAAATGTTTCCAAACAAAATAATGAAGTCCCAAATCCTTGTCGTATGGATTTTATCAATACATGCTCAAAGAAATCAAGCCAGAATCAATAAAATCCAAACAGCATGAGATGTACATGGATTTCCATATTCCTAATTCCAAATAAACATATAATCATAACCTATCAAAAATCCACAAAAGAAATCTTTAACCACCACTACGAGACATCCTTGAGCTACACTTTCTCTGAAAAATTAGAAGAGAGGAGTGAATATTTTAAAATACCCAGTGAATGAAGTGCAATGATATGCAACATATAAATGAGAAGTGAAGATGGTTGTGCCAAACACTTATATACAAAATACATTACCAAAATTGAAAATATTGGTATAAAACAGTTTATTTCAAATCATCATGACTCATGTACAATTCAGACAAATTACATTTATTTTCCACAATTTTGGGATATACAGAAAACCTTATCCTATCAATGGCCATTGGTACAATCCCCCAAGGGGTTTCGCATTTTTCTTAAAATCTCCTTAATCTTGGCGTTAGCCCGGAGCTCCGTGGGGTGCTACAACGTTATCATGGTGGCTTGAGGCGGCTCTCCAACCCACCTCCCACCAAGCCTAATTAAAATCATCCTTAACCACACCGCCCCAATGACCTAGTCTGTGACAAGACTTAGACTATAGTTATTTTTCCCATAACCATGTTACAAAACTCAATTTACCAATTAATTCATACTCAAATACAAGGTAGAGTAACATTTCACAGTTCACATGAGTATCTCAAAGTAACATGGCGCAAATAATTCAATAATAAATCTCAAGAGTCATGGATATTTTATAATTTCAGTTCAGGCATACCACAATCACAAATCAATTTCGAATCCAATTTGGCAATTCATTTCAAAATTCAATTTATAAATCATAATTGAAAACAATTTACTCATTCATGTGCACATAACCATCCACTCACCTCTTGGGAGGGTATTCACTTCCTATACATTATCAATTTTGAAGAAATCTCTTTTCAAACTCCAATGGATTGTCCTAAACCAACAATAACAATTTTCAGGTCATTTCTCCTCAAATTCCATGGTTTATCAATTTCCCTAAATTTAAACCCTAATTTTGAATATTTTCTTGTTCTTGTTCCCATTTTATCAATTTGTCAGGATTTGCATCATTATACAAAAATACCTGTTCATAATTCTCTTAAATTTTCCTATTTTCAACAATTTTTTCCTAATTTTTTCCAAATTAACATAACCTTAATTTCTTCTAATTTCTCCAATTCATGAATGTACATTCTAATTTTATCAATTGCACCTCATTTATATTTACATAAGATTTTTCATTCCAATTTCCCCCAAATTTCACTATTCACAAATTTAGGATTTTGATTCTCCTAGGCCGTGTCTACCAATTCGGGGAGAGTTCCAACCTTTATTAACGACGTGTATGAACTATAGGAGCTGGGCGACTGAGGCCGTCCGAGCGATAGGAAGTCTTTAGATAGAAGGGTCGCGTCCACCTGTTCGGAGAGTTCTATCCCTTATTGACAACGCGTACGAATGATAAGAGCTGGGCGACTGAGACCCTCCAAGCGATAGGAAATCTTTAGATAGAAAGGTTGTATCCACCCGTTCGGGGAGTTCCATCCCTTATTGACAACGCGTAGGAATGATAGGAGTTGGGAGACTGAGACCCTCTGAGCGATAGGAAATATTTAGATAAAGGGGTCGTGTCAACCCATTCGGGGAGTTCCATCCTTTATTGACGGCTCGTTCGAACGATAGGAGACTTTAGGTTGTGAGGTCGTATGACTAGGAGTTCAGGCGAGCAGTGGTCAGGAGTACATATTGCTTGTGCTAAGAAAAGCAAAAGTAAAATATCCGAAAACTGATCTGGAGTCTGTGTTCTAACCGAATGGTATAACTCTTGGTAAATGCGAGAGGCTAAAGACCGATGTGAGAGAATAGTTTCAGGCTTTGTATTCACGAGTGGTGGCTTATTTTCAAAGGCACTATAGCCAAGAGAATATACTGGAGCAATGTCACAATTTGTGTGATGCAATTTCGAACAAAAAGGGAACTAAATCCCATCCGGTGGTTAGAGCTTATAAGTAGAAAACCAAGAGAAAGTGGATGCATAACCCATGTAAGACGTATGATTACAAGCATAAGTTATATGTATTCGGCTGGAAGTTGTATCCGAAAAAGTTCTATTGAGAGATTTTAATCGAAAGAGTGGACCAAATTTGTCCATCGGGGAGACACATCCCTAGCGATAAGCTTTGTTCAGAAGGATGTATTTGAAAGATTTCGTTCGAAAAGATAGGTTATGTTTACTCATTCAAAGAGATAAATCCCTAATGATAGATTTCATTCGGGAGAACTCATTCGTTCGATAGACATTCAGGGAGATACCGACGAGTCAACTGATAGAGAGGCGATTAGGAGACTGACAAGTTGAGGGATTCGGAGATGGACTGATTTACAAATCGAGTAATCGAGAAATCAACATCACCAGGTTGAGTTGTCGGGGGATCGAAAGATTTAGATACTGAGAGGTCTCAGCGATCAAGAGATTAAGATATGGAGAGGTCGACAGATCGAGTAATCACTAGATTAGATGATCAGAAGGTTGAGAAACTGATAGGTTGATAGATCTATTAAGCAAGTGACTGAGATATCGACGGATCGATAGGTCGCATGACCAGTAGATCTAGTGATTGGAAGGTTGAGATACCGACGAGTCGATAGATTCATAGAGCGAGTAACTGAGAGATCGACAGATCAAATGATTGGGACACTAATAAGTCGAACGATAGAGAAATCGAAAGGACGAGAGACTAACAAGTTGGATGATCCGAATGGCTAGGAAGTTGAGAGACTGTGAAGTGATTGAGAGGCCAACTGGCTAAATAGTGGAAAGACTTACAAGTTGAACAATCAAGGTCAACATAGGTCCGTTAGGGAGATAGATCCCATTGGTTCAGTTAAGACGACAGAGACCCGTTTGGGGAGATAGATCACTTTGATAGATCGGGACGACATAGGCCCGTTCGGGGAGATACATCCTATTGGTAGATCTGGGCGATATGGCCCGTTCAGGGAGATAGATCCTATCCGTAGATCGGGATGACATGGCCCGCTCGTTCGATAATGTACCCTTGTCCCAATTGTTGCATAGTCAAATAAATTCAGACTGTCAAAAAGAAGTGAAACTAGATTTGAGATTTCTATGACTGGTCAGTCAATCATTTCTCATAGATGGCGCCAATCTGTTGGAGTCAATTTTTACTCCACAGATACCTAGTCTTCTGACTCGAGCAGATTGGGGTATCAATTTAAATTTTTGGTATATTTTAAAAAGTCATGTCTGTAATTCGTAATAAACCTCATTTTTATGAAATTCGCATTCTAGTGAAAAGTAAGAAATTTATTTATAAATTTATTTATTTATTCATTTATTTATTTATTTACATATATATATATATAAAAATAAATAAAAGGGGGGAGCAAAACGCAGCGTTTTGCCCCCAAATTGAAATTAGGGTTTTGCCCTAATTTCTCTCCCTCATTCGCTCTCTCCCTCTTCATCTCTCACCCTCTCCCACGACCTTTCCCCTTCCCGTGCCGCACCAACGCGACCCGCCACCCTCTCCGCCATCGTCGCCACCACCCACGGCCACTAGCAACCGCCGATCGTCTCTCTCAACCCCTCTCTCTACTTTGCTGTCTCACTCTCCTACTGTCGCTCTCTTCCTTTCTCTCTCTACCTTCTGCGATTTCTCCCCCTCTTTCGTCTCCTCCGCCGCCCTCCATCACTGTCTCCACTCCACCGCCACTGCCACCGTTCGTCTTCCACCCCCTATTCTCTCTCTCTCCCTTCGGTTCTCTCTCTATTCTTCTCAAAGTCGTACTCTCTCTCTCTCTCCCACAACTGTCTTGTCTCTCCCTACCACTCACAATGGCTACTCTGACCACCGCACGCGGCTCACCTTTCTCTTCCCTTCCTCTCTCTTTCTCACGCGCGAAGAACAGAGCTCTCTCACTCTGTCCCTCGCAGGCTCGCGCGCGACTACAACACTCTATTTCTCCCTTGTTCGTTTGTCTTCTCTCTCTACCGCTGTAACAATTTCTGTAACCTTCACAGAGTCCCAATCTGGCAGTTAGCAATAGATCCTCGAAAACCCTAGACTGTGATTCCTTCTCTACGTAGGTAAGAACTGGTTCCTGAGTTTAGTTATAGTTCTAGGGTTAGTAATTTGGGTTAATTGCTAACATTTGCTTCAAATTAGAAGCATTATAGGTTTCAGATTGAATTAAATGACGTACGGAAGCTGGGTCGGCGATCCGAAAACCCTTGGTGAGGTAAAATGCTAATTTCTTTGATAAATTGAGTGAATCTTGGATGGAGAGATCTTTATATGTTTAGGATGTATTTAGATTTGATTTGAATGCATTTATAAAATTCTATGTTTGAATATTAATGTTGAGTCTAGTGTCTGATATGGAAAGAGAATGTTCCGGATGATAGAATCATGTTGACTTGATTTGAATGATTGCTTTTAGAGTTTAATTTGACGAATGCATGAAAATAGTGGGAAATTGGGATTTGAGTTTAAGGATCAATGCAGGCTTTTTCATTATAGGTTGTCTTGCATATAACCAATCAAAATATAACTCCTATATTATGAAAACAGACTTCAATACCTTGAAAATGACATATGGTTTGAAGAAATCAGATGGGAATCGAAAAGTGTATGATTTTTCAAAGATTTTTCCATTTCGTAGGAAATTTATTTATTTTAAGCGTATTTCTAGTTTTGATTGGTTTTAGGATTGAATCAGACTTGATTTTGATTTGATTAATTATTTATAAATGGAATGAAATTGATGACATTGGAGTATATTTATAAATCGAAGAATTTGGATTTGTACAAAATTTGAGAAAATTGATAAACCCTAAAAATATTTGGAAATTGATGAAATGAAAATCTAGAAAGGTGATTGTGTAAATGTATTAATGTTTGCTTTGTTTGGGTGTGGAAATCAAGTAAATGAATGTTATAGTGTGCAGGAAATTTCAGTATATGAAAAGTTTGATTTAAGTTTTAAATGAACACATATTGAGGGGAGAAACCCTAAGGAAACATGTACAAGAAAATCTAGAACTCTGGGTATGAAATTTAATGGGTTTTAATGTGATTTTGAGTGATAAAATGTGGATTTGATGTACTTGTGTGTGTGCTGGATTTTGGCATTTAAGTATGGTGTGTATGTATTTTGTATTAGTGAATGAAATGAGGAAGGAATAAGTGCAGAATTTTCTGCACTAATGGAAAGTAAAAGGGAAGTCATTTTCATGTGAAATATGTAATGAAATGTAAGGAAAATGGACTAAGAAAGTATGCAGAATTTTGTGGTGTGTTATTGACTATGTGTATGTGAAATTGAGGCCATAAATGTGAGGAATTATGTATATATGTATGGTGAATTTTGGATAAAGGTTAGTGAGTATGTGTATGTAAAATGTCTTGACCGAATCCATTGGAGAGATTAAGACTGAATCTAGTCGGCAAAATGGAGACTTATAGATGTATGTAAAGAGGTATAAAAGTGTATGCAATTATAATGATATTGGTGTGTTAAAGTGATATGAAAATGTGTAATTGTAAAGAATGTGCAAAAGCATGTGTTTGTATTTATATGATAAATGTATAGTATTGTATTTGTGTATTGAAGAGAAGAAGTTGATAAAGAATTTTGAATAAGAGTGTGTTGTTGGTGTATATGCTGGCTCCTGTGTACAAGCGAGAGATTGGATTAGTGTGAGCTCTGTGCGGGATTGGTTGAGTACCACCACTTGAGTCTTGTGGACATGTTGTAAGCATGAACAAAATATGAAGAGTTAGGGTAGTGGCCTAAAGGACTTGACTTGACATTGGAAATTTGAAAGTGAAATATGTATTTTAGCCAATTGAACAGCATGTAGTCCTTTAGCATAATTTTCTCTACACAACTCCGAATGACATGAGGTTTTCTACCTTAGACACTAGACATCCTTAGCTTTAAAAATGAAAAAAGAAGTCCCCTGATTTGAAAATGTGTATTAGAAGTTATAGCCTGTTTCCTATAACAACGCAAATTTGAAACTTGTTGGTTTTATATATTCGTAAGTGTTGGATGTCTTGATTGAGGGGAACACTTTTTCTTCACTTCGTGGTATTATTGGGGAGTACGCTACCCTCCCTCATACTATGAGTGAGATTTATTTAAATGCTTTCTGTTTAATATGTAAATCCTGTTTTATAACATTTTGATAAATGAGCATGATTTGTCGTGTGTTTGAAAGGTTTTGACTGGTTTTGAAACTGACTTTTTGTGAACCGATGGAGTGTCCAAAAATTTGGTGGAATTATGAAATTATGCATCCATGTGGTTGAAATGTATAATATGTCATTTTATACTATATGTTGCATTTGGTTTGTGAACCTGATTTACAGTACATGTTTGATACAATATTGATTTTGGCCTTGAGGGCTTTGGTATGTATTGTTTCGTAGCTACGAAGGACACCGTGAGAGGTGCTTGGGTGGTGTCCGGATATGCCTAGGCCTGGGGTATCCCACGAGTTGTCGAGATTATATTTACGACACGGTACTAGCCAGGTTGAACCCGAAAGGGGGAGGATTTGGATACACTCTCCAAGTCTAGCAACTGGACGAGGTTCATCGCCAACGTCGGGGTAGAGAGCACTTTAAATAAATTTGCATATAACACCCCCAGTATGCCTGTCATAGATTGAGGTAGACCTCTGCCAGGACACTTTCGGCTGGCAGTTCTATGATTTTAATGATAGTGTTTTGGATGCATATTTGACTTGATAATGCGTACTAATGATATATTGTTGAAATGAAAAGCATTATAATTTGAAATATGATTTGTATACTTATGCTTTGACACTCCAGTTTCACACCTCATATTAGACGATTGCATTGACCCACTCACTCACTGAGTATTCATCCCTGAGTACTCACCCCTCTTCTTTCCCTCTTCAGACAGGATTATTGCGCTAGGGCGATGCATTTGGCTCTAGAGGGCTTGATAGCTTGTTGGTGGATTTGGCATTTATGACGGTGAGATTTAAGTTTTAATTGAAAATATGAATTTCGTACTTTATGTCGACCCTGCGTGGTCTTGATATTGAGGTCCATAGTTGGCCGTGTACATATTATGGGATGACTGTATAATTTTTGGACTTTTGTTTGCGAAACTCTCATATTTCACTTACATTGAGGAATTTGTAAATATTTAAAGTATTAACTTAGGAATTTGTAATATATTTGTATAAATTTAGGCCCGCTCGGTATTGCGGCTACTCATGCTCTTGTTAGGCATGACAGTAGAGGTCTGTGGTTAGGACTGCTTGTAAATTTTATAACCTTGTATTGTCCTGGATGTCTGTTGTGGGATTGGTTGATTTTGGAGAGGTCTGGATGGCCATTTGTTTATTTGACAGGGTGGATGTCTAATATACAGGTAAATTTATACATGGGAGACCTCCGATTTATGGGGAGGTTCTGCCCGATTTTCAATAGAAATACAGCCAGCATCTAGAGCAACGGGTAGCTGTTCACGATTCCGGTTCGGGCCGTGACACCATGTCTCTAAAATGATCATCTTCACTTAAAAGACATTTCTTTCAAAATTCCGTAAATACAACTAATGTTATCTAAATAAGAGTTTGCAGTAATATATTTTGTACCGGAAACTCTCAAAGTGAGAATATAAAAATACCAAAGAAAAACAACCAATCTTTTGACATTCTCCCAATCCCAAGATATTGGAACCCCAGGCTTAGTGCCATGATTTTCAAGATCCTCCCAAAAAGAAGAATCCTCAATATCTAGCCTATCAAATGCCCTTTCATACATTTGAGCTACACTCAACATCAAATAAGTAGAGTTCCATCTTGTAGCAACATCCAAGCATAAATATTTGCTGTAGTCACATTTCTCTAAATCAGCAAACCCCATAAACTTTTTCATCCTAGCAAGTGATTGTCTAACATATCTAACTACTACCCTAACACTTTCAACTAACCTACCAAGATCCCATAGGCCATCTTGAATAATTAAGTTCATAATATGAGCAATACACCTAACATGCATCCATTTTCCTTGTGGAACGCATAATCCTCCCCAATTGACACACATTTTTTTTCAGATATTCAAGTGCTACATCATTAGAACTTGCATTATCAACTGTAACAGTGAAAACATTTTGCAAACCCCAATCAACCAAACACATTTCAATCGCCTTTCCAATGTCTTGACTCTTATGACTTGATATAGGACAAAAATTTAACACCACTTTTTGCAAATTTCAGTCACTATCAATAAAATGAGCAATAAGACACATATAATTAATTCTTTGCAGAGATGTCCAAGTATCAGTTGTTAACCAGACTCTGAGAGCTATTTGTTTGATTTGAGACTTAAGTTTTGCCTTTTCATCAAGAAACAACTGATAACAATCCTTTGTTACTGTACTTTTAGATGGAATTATAAGTGCAGGCTGAACTGCTTTCATACAACATCTAAAACCCACATTTTGCACAAACTTAAATGGAAGTTCATCAATAATGATCATTTCAGCTATAGCTCTCCTAGCAACTTGTTAATCAAATTTCCATGCTAATAAATTAACCTTTGTCTCTCCAGTGTCTTCATTTATGGAAGTATTATGGGATAGTTGAGTCTGGTTTGAAGTCTGGTTGGTAGGGTTTGAAGTACAAATTCTTATGTGATTCAACAGAGTGGAAGTCCTACATGACTTGGATGCATAGTTATACTCTCTACCACAATAATTACATGTACACTTTTTCCTACCCTCAGCATCTACAAATTTAGTAAAATGTTGCCAAACAATTGATCTCTTATTATATTCTTTGCATTTTTCAGCACTCTTCAATGTAGTATCGCTTCTTGTAGACCCTTGGCTTTCACCTTCGGTGCTTCTACTTTGGCCTTGGCATGTTTGAACTATAAGATTGATCTCATTTGATTGAGACATCCTAACCACCACCTGCACCTCTACAAAACCAGAAAAACAATGTTATTAGAATTTGTCAAATGCAGAGTGCAGGGAGTGAAGATTGCAGAGAGTGAACTAATACCTGATGCTAATAGTTGAGTCGATATGAGAGCAATAAGTGCAGAGTGTAAAAAGGAGATAATGGCTAAAGATGACAGTAAGACCAAGATAGTAGATCATAGATGCAGAGAGAGAAGAGCAAATACAGACAAAGGTCAAATCGAAGAGGAGATGACAGATGAAGACTGAAGTGATTTCGTGAAGGGAAAAGGTGAGTTCGCGAAGACAGATTAGGGTTGGGGTTTGTGAGTTCGTGAGAGCTAGGGTTAGGGTTAGAGGAGATAAAGGTTGAACAGTATATGAGAGTGAAGACAAGATGAGGGCGAATAGCATAGAGTGAAGATGAGAGAGCGAGAGACTATTAGATGACAGATCAGACAAAGATCGAAGTCACACACCACACTGTTAGATGAGAGAGATGAAGATCGAAGACCAAACTGAAGTGAAGAAGATGCAAATGAACAAGAACTCACAAATAGATGCAGACGAAGTTGAGTTGAGATGAAGACCGAAGTTAAGTGACAAACTGAAGTCAAAGATCGATTGATCGAGTTCAAAATCAGATTGAAATCAAAGTTTAGATGTAGATGAAGACTATAATCGGATGAATATGCAGATGCAGGGGAGATGATGAGAGTGAATGAAGAAGGGAAAAAATGGGTTAGGGTTTCATTCGATTGATTTTGGGAAAGTGAAGTGAGACTTCGAAATTCGATCGAGATTCGATTTCGAGAGACTTTGATGTTTTCCTTTTGTTTTTTTAATAAAAAATTATAAAAGGACACTTATGCCCTTTTATATTTAACTTACATCTCAGATTTTTGAGGGACATTTTCGTACTTTCGCTGGAATAAAAGATATCCTAATTTGAAGTCCGAATTCGGTTCAGATGAAAATCGAATTCGAAAACTGAATTCGAATTTAAATTCGGTTTTCGGCTCGAATTCGAATTAAAAATTCCAATTCGAAACTCGATTGAAAAACCGAATTCAAAATTTGGTTTTAACCGAAAATCAATTCACAATTCGAAAACATAATTCAAATTTGAAGATTCAAATTTGATTGAATTTGAATCGATCGGATATTTGAGTAAAATCGAAAATTACACACCCCTACCTCTATCGCCCATACTGATAAAAAAAAAAATGGCTCTTTAAAATTTTCTACTATAATTTAGATTTTAACATTGTTGAAAGATATAAATTATTAATTTATTATAAATTTAGGAAATTTTTTAAAAAATATGAATTTTAAATATTATGTTTAATTTATAAATAATTTAGAATTATTTATGAAATTATTTATTTTATAATTATTTATGAAATTTTAATATAAATTACCCTTCATTGTAATTTTACTAAATTTACATAATACAAAAAAAATTATAAATAAAATTATCGAATAACTTATCATTTAAAATTTAAAATTCTTATTTTTAATATTAACTTATAAAATAAAAATAAAAGTTTTTAATAAAAAAATTAGATCAAACAGCCTCCAAATATAGGCATTTTATACATGAACTACAAGGCTAATTTTATTAGCCCCGTGATCACCCTTGTACGTGGCAATAGGAATTTGGTCTCTTATGAAATGGTATGTTCAAAAGTTTTTCAACTAAGCAATGCCACTCGCACTCACCCACTTAACTTTGACCTGCCAAGACCTGGCAAGTCGACCCATCCTAAGTAGAAGCTTGAGAATAGCAAATTGCCTTCCAAGTCGCTTGAACCAAAGTGGAGCACAATGCAAAACACGGTTCGACTATTCTAAAGAATAGTAAATCCATTTTATAAAAAGCACCCTTCTTTTTTTTAAAAAAAGGAAAATATACCAACCAGTATCTAAAGTAAATTTTGTCCTAACATTGTTAGGTTCAATTTAGATGAGTTCTCTCAATGTAGTTTTTTCCATTCCAAAATTTTAAATCTAAGATTTAGTTAAAAAATCTGATATTTTTATTAATCCGACTGTTTGTTGATTGGCATCCTTCTCTTTGGTTTTTATATAATTATTTGGACTTTCTATGCTTCAAGTTTTACAAACAACTTGCTCGGGAGCCTCCTTTGCCTAAAAAATCATTCTTCTTTCTATTTCTCTCTCTAAAAATAATAATAATAAATATCTCTACACAAAAATTATTTCTGTTACAAAAATTAATTTTGTCTACAAAAAGTTTTCTCTTTTCTTTCTCCATCTTGATAGTACCCTATTTAATAGGTTTCCAAAATCATGCATGGTTATTCGATAAGGAAGACAATCACTATCAAGGTCTAATCTTTCCATATTTCTTAAGGAACTTTAAACCTTTCAGAAGTTTCTAATTACAATCCTAATCATCTTAAAAGACTTTAAGTAAAAGGAAACTAGGGTTTTTTACACCCTTGGGAATACTATAAATATAGAGCATGAACAACCTCTGAGAGGACTCAGTTTTTACACACCAGAGGGAGACAATTTTATATGCCATTCAAGGTAAGGTTCTATACCCAATTCCATACATCAGAAAAGGTGGGGTTCTATACCCAATTCCATACATCAACGAAGGTAGGGCTCCATGCCCAATTCTAGATGACTCAGTAATAGTTCTATACATCGTTCAGAGGGCGTTTCATACCCAAACATATTCCACAAGCGGTATGGTTTTTACACCGATTCTACACACGATCAGAGGTATGACTCTATACGTATATTTTTATATTACATATATGGCTTCACATATACGACATATATAATACTTACTATGCAATACGTATACATGCTACACACACATGGGGGTTCCGATATCTGCTCGACCGATACATCACATAACAGAGGCCACTAGGGCCATATTTCTCTCAGCTGTATTCAGTTTTCCTTGTGTTATTATCCTTTCTGATTTGAGCATTGGAGTCCCTCTGCTGGGCCAGTCCCGGTGGCGTTTTTACAGGTTTTCCATCCGAGAAGGACGAACATATCAACTCAGACTTCCCATTCAAGTCGAAAAGGGCAATTATCTGTGGGGTAAAAAATACCTCCAACAGATTGGCGCCGTCCGTGGGAACAACTAACTGATAAACCGAAAAATCTTTACGACCCAACTCTGTCGAACGAAGAGATCTGACTCCCCGAGCGAATGTTGGGTTTGAGTCGCCCTGATTCTATCGAACGTCGGGCCTAAGTCGCCCTGATTCTATCGGACGTCGGGCTTGAGTCGCTCTGATTCTACCGAATGTCAGGCCTGAGTCACCCTGATTCTATCGAACGTCGGGCCTGAATCGCCCTACTTCTATCAAACATCAGGGCGGAGTCACCCTGATTCTACCAAACATCGGGCCTGAATCGCCCTGCTTCTATCGAACGTCGAGCCTGAGCCGCCCTACCTATCGAACGTTGGGCCAGTGTCACCCTGTTATTACCGAACATTGGGGTTGAGTCGCCCTGATTCTATCGAACGAAGGGGCCAGTGTCACCCTATTCTTACCGAACGTTAGAGCTGAGTCACCTTAATTCTATCTAACGAATGGGCCAGTGTCACCTTATTCTTATCGAACATTGGGGTTAAGTTACCTTGATTTTATCGAACGTCTGGCCTGAGTCGCCCTGATTCTATCGAATGTCGGGCTTGAGTCACCCTGCTCCTATTGAATATCGGGCCTGAGCCGCCCTGCTCCTATCGAATGTTGGGCCTAAGTCGTCCTGATTCTACAAAACGTCGGGTCTGAGTCGCCATGATTCTACCGAACATCAGGCCTGAATTACCCTGCTTCTATCGAACGTTGAGCCTGAGTCGCCCTGCTCCTATCGAACATTGGGCCAGTGTCGCCCTGTTCTTGCCGAACATTGGGGCTGAGTCACCCTGATTCTTTCGAACGAAGGGGCCAGTGTCATCTTGTTTTTATCGAACGTTGGGGCTAAGTCCCCTTGATTCGGTAGAACGAAGGGGCCAATGTCGCCCTGTTCTTACCGAACGTTGGGGCTGAATCACCCTAATTCTATCAAACGAATATACCAGTGTCGCCCTGTTTTGACTGAACATTGGGCCTGAGTTGCCCTGATTCCATCGAACATCACCCTGCTCCTGCCGAATGTCAGGCCATCGTTGCCTAGCCTTATCGCAAGAATGCAATGATGACACGCAAGCTTCTTTTTATTCATACAAGGTCGAAATCATCACATAGCACAGCAGAAGAAGCAAACTCTTTGTAACAAGATGATATTGTTATCGAGTTGATAACTTGTGGCGCGACCCTTTTTTCTCTTATTTCAACCACTAGCCTCTCGTATTGCCGGACATAGACTCCAGGTTAGCTTACAGATATTTTACTTTTCATAATACGCACACTCTACACTCCTGGTCACTGCTTGGCCAAGCACTTTTGTTTAAATCTCTCGACTTGGTAGTCTTTAACGACCCATTGGTCCCTAAACCTCCTAATCATCCGAATCGTTCGACCCGTTGGTCTCTCAATCATTCGATCCGTTGATCTCTAATGACCCGTTGGTCCCTAGACCTCCTAATCATCCGAATTGTTCGACCGTTGGCCTTTCCATCGTTTGATCTGCCAATCTCTCGACTCCTGATCTCTCGATCGATTGGTTATTCGATTTCCTAACCTTATTCGATCTCTCAATCTCACATAGATAATCTATCGGTTATCTGTCTCATGATGTTCTCTCATTTAAGCTCTCTCAAATGAACTTTCCCAAAAGTAGAGTATTATCAAAATGGGATAAAACTCCTCGAACTGGTGGATACAACCCTTCTATCTAAAGATTTCCTATCGCTCGGAGAGTTTCAGTCACCCAGCTCCTGTCATTCGGAGGGCCTTAGTCGCCCAACTCCTATCATTCGGAGGGCCTCAGTCGCCCAGCTCCTCTCATTCAGAGGGCCTCAGTCGCCCAGCTCCCGTCATTCGGAGGGCCTCAGTCGCCCAGCTCCTCTCGTTCGGAGGGCCTTAGTTGCCCAGCTCTTGTCATTCGGAGGGCCTCAGTCGCCTAACTCCTCTCGTTCGGAGGGATTCAGTCGGCCAGCACCTATCATTCGTACGCATCGTCTATAAGGGATGTAACTCCCCGAACGGATGGACGCGACCCAACAATCTAAAGATTTCTTATTGCTCAGAGGGCCTCAGTCGCCTAATTCCTATCGTTCATACGCATTGTCAATAAGAGATGTATCTCCCCAAACGAATGGACGAGGCCCAACAATCTAAAGATTTCCTATTGCTCGAAGGGCCTCAGTCGCCCAATATCTATCGTTCGTATGCGTCGTCAATAAGGGATGTAACTCCCTGAATGGGTGGACACGGCCCAACAATCTAAAAATATCATATTGCTCGGAGGGCCTCAGTCACTGAGCACCTATCATTCGTATGCATCGTCAATAAGGGATGGAACTCCCCGAATGAGCCTATGGCGATCTAATCTACTGTTCGACCTGTCGGTTTGGTACTCTCTCGATTGTTCGACCTGTAGGTCTAGTATTCTCTCGATCGTTCGACCTGTTGGTCTGGTATTCTCTCGATCGTTCAAACTCTCAGTCTGGTATTTTCTAGATCATTCGAGCTGTTGGTCTAGTATTTTCTCGATCGTTCAACCCGTAGGTCTGGTATTCTCTCGATCGTTCGACCCGTAAGTCTGGTATTCTCTCGATCGTTCGACCTGTCGGTCTGGTATTCTCTAAATCGTTCGATCTGTTGGTCTGGTATTCTCTCTATCGTTCGACTCGTAGGTTTGATATTCTCTCGATCATTCGACCCGTAGGTCTGGTATTCTCTCGATCGTTCAACCTGTCGGTCTGATATTCTTTTGATCGTTCAACCTATCGGTCTAGTATTCTCTCGATCCTTTGACCTGACGGTCTAGTATTCTCTCGATCGTTTGACTTGTCGGTTTGATATTCTCTCGATCATTCGACCTATCGGGGTATTCTGCTCGATCGTTCGACCTCTTGATCTTACGATCACTCAACCTATCGATCTGTCAATCTTTCGATCACCTGATGACTCGGTCTCTTGATGACTCGATCTCTCGACCATTTGATCTCTCAGTCTACTGGTCTGCTGATGTCTTGACCTTTTGACCTTTTGGAAGATCTCTTACAATTCACTCTGCTCCTAATACCATTTCTTCAAAATACAATTAGGAATGGGGGCAAATGATGGTACCTTATTTAATAGGTCTCCAAAATCATGTATGGTTATCCGATAAGGAAGACAATCACTATCAAGGTCAAATTTTTTCATATTTCTTGAGGAAGTTTAAACCTTTCAGAAATCTCGAATTATAATTCTAACTATCTTAAAAGATTTCAGATAAAAGGAAACTAGCGTTTTCTACACCCTTGGGAAGACTATAAATACAGAACATAGACAACCCTCAAAGGGGACTCAGTTTTTACACACCAGAGAGAGACAATTTTATATGTCGTTTAAGGTAAGGTTCTATACCAAATTCCATACATTAGCAAAGGTAGGGTTCTATACCTAATTCCATACATCAACGAAGGTAGGGTTCCATACCCAATTCTAGATGATTCGGTAGTCAGTTCTATATATCGTTCAGAAGGGGTTTCATACCCAAACATATTCCACCAGAGGTGTGGTTTTTACACCGATTCTACACATGATCAGAGGTATGACTCTATACGTATACTTTTATATTACATCACATGGCTTTACATATGCGACATACATAATGTTTACTGTGTAATACACATACATGCTACACACACACATAGTGGTTCTGACATCCGCTCGACCGATACATCACATAACAGAGGCTACCAGGACCATATTTCTTTCGGCTGTATTCAGTTTTCCTTTTGTTATTATCTTTATTGACTTGATCGTCGGAGTCCCCCCGCCGTAACAGTCCCGATGGGGTTTTTGCAGGTTTTTCATCCGAGGAGGACGAACATATCAGCGCAGTCTTCCCATTCGAATCGAAAAGAGCAATTATCAGTAGGGTAAAAAATACCTCCAACACATCTAAACCTACAAAATATATTTGTAAAAATAATTTACTTTGTTGATATTTTCAAACACTTGGATTCAAATAGGAAGTAAATTCTGAAATGGGAATTGATATTACTCCCTTTCTAAATTTCCCAATGCATTAAAAAAAAAAAAAAAAAAACCCTCAATGGTTAATGGTTGAAATCAACGACCTGGGCTTGCTAAAATTGGGCCACAAAGCACAACCCAATCGGCCCGAAATTAACTAAGCCAACTATGCATCCACATTGAACCAAGAACTCATAAAACAGCACAAAAAATAAGCAAAGATATGCCCTTGAAAAAGGGTTTACAACCAGAAACTAGAAATTTACAACAACTCACCCAAAATAAAATCAACAAAAACCGATAAACATACACATGAAAGAACAGTCTAGTCGACTCAACGATTGACAAAGACCAACGGCAAAATACTGAGCAAAACCTACAGAATCAACACCCAAAGACAACGATTATCCATCTAAAGAATATTTGAAATGAAAGATTGCTACAACATAAATCGGCAATGCAACACTTAATGAACTAAAAGGTAACATAAATCAGCAATGCAACATTTAATGAACTAAAAGGTGATTCAAATTCTAATTATTGTTTGGTTTTTGAAACCCTTTCCTGTTTGAAAGACCATTCGTTTTCTATTTAGTTATCGCTTCATTAGTTACCTATAGTCATTAATCTTCTATCCTAAATTTTGAGGGAATTATAATTTAATTGACATCATTCTTTTCCTTTTAGAGATCTCGAATTCAAACACCTCATTAAAAAAAACAATAAGGGTGAAATAGTCCAAAGTTAAATTAAGTAAAATCTAAAACTTTTGGTATAATTAATCTAAAACTTTTAACATAACGAATCATATCTCTTACGGATTGCACAACTATCTCTAATAAATTTAACTTAACATTAATAAATGCTATTAAATCATCGCCATAAGCTGCAAAGCCAAACATGGGGTATTATTTTTTGTTAGAGACTGCCATAGAAATATGTTTTTATGTGACCTAGCTACAAATATTCAAAGGGGTATTATTATATTATATAACCTATCGATCTATTTCCATAGTTGTAACAAAATTGTTTGGTAAGAGTGTAGCATGAGATCACACACTTCACTCAAAGTTAATTCACTTGTAAGAAAAATAGTAGCCTCAATTAGCATTTAACAAGAAAAAATCTCTTAGTGTGTGAAAAGTTCTCACACTACAAGAAAAAAGGCTTTCAGTGACGGAATCATCCGTCATTGAAAATAATATTTCCATCGCTAATGACTATCAACGACGGATCAAATCCATTGCTACTGTGCTCGGTGAAAGTGACCTCGCTAATTTTAGCGACGGAATCATTCCTTCGGTTAATATTGCGACGCGTCAGTGACGGTTTTATCCATCGCTAAGTACATATCGACACTAATCCGTCGTTGATTTTGGCCTTAACAACGATGGATTTTCTGACGGATAGCTTGCCACGCAAAGATATCCATCGCTGATCCGTCGGTGAAGGTATACTGGCGCCAAATGATTAGCGACGGATTAGTGATGATATATTTAACGACCCCGAGATCGTTGTTGTTCCGTCGGTAATCAGCGATGGTTTAGCGACCGAAACTTTAGCGAGGCAGAGGGATTATGTCGCTATTTCCTCGAAAATTAGCGACGGATCTGCGTGGGCAATTTTTCCGTTGTTGATTTTCGTTGGTGATCCGTCGGAAAAACCTTTTCTTGGTCAATAGAATCAGCGACTGATCAGCGATGGGAAATTTTACCGACGGAATATATCTGTCAGTAATCCGTCGCTGATTTCATTTTACTACACCACAAATTTTCTTTTAAATCTGTAACATATGACCTGTAAATCCAAAGATCATTTTCCAAAAACCTGTATTCCAATAACCTGTAAATCGATGTACCTGTACCAATGCATTTATGATATTACCTAGTATATCAGAAGTTCAAATTTCCAAAGTTCATTTTAAAAAAGAAAATGAACACAATATTGTGTGACTGAAACTCCAATATTACAACATATAAAAAAAAACAAAGTAAATTAAAGTATAGTCTCATGTACCATGCATGCAACAAATACATCAAACATGTGTTTAAAATGATCAATAAAAAAGAAAGTACAAGACGTTATGTGTTCATCAAAGTATAACTCATAATGTTCCATGAAACAAAGGACAGCAAGAGAGAATCGTCAAATTCATTGAGTTGGGTCTGGGAACTGGGTGCTATCATAGCCAGGTAGTGTATGTTGGATACCTATTTGTAATAGGATCTCACGAATCTATGTCTCAGTTTGCTCTTTCACTTGGCTTTTGCACTTCTTCCAATAGTTCACTCCGCATGTTCTGTATGACTTAATTTCTCATTTCATCCATCATTCTATCAACCTCCTCCTTAGTATACATCTGCGAGGAAGGCATGTTCGGAGCTGAAGTGGCACCAGAGGACATTTTGGATGCTATGTCATCAATTCTCTCTCCAAAGCCACATACACGTCCCTTCGTTTGACCTCCTGTGACCTCACACCACAAGCCGACATCAAACTCTGGCTGACTAGCAGTATCAGATCCATATTTCTCTTTAAGCAATTGTTTGTACTTGCCCTACATCAAGCATACATAATTAGATTTCTGAAATGATTGATAAAAAAAAAAACAACAATCAGAATAAATGGAATGAGATTAAGCTTCAATGTGTGTGTGTATGTGTGTGTTGCAGTTAGTTTCTGCATTAAAGCTTTGGAGATAAGTATGATTGGTGTGTGACTATAGTCAGTGTTAAATCAGTAGTCCTCGCTCAGTCATTCAACCTCTAGCTGGAATATCTGAGAAATGGGTAGTTGCAATCTTATGGAAATATCCTCAAAGATGGCAGCTGAGGTCTAGTTCACTTCACTCTTGACTTATTTTTGTGTACCTCCAACTTGACACCAGAAAATAAAAGAGAGGAAATTGGATCAGGAATCTAAGGATCTACTGTTGCTTTCATAGTGTGCTTAGCTAATGCAGAAACCCAATATCATGATTTCATTGTATGGCTTTCTCGTATGCCTTTTTCTCTCTTAAATATACTCCTCTTACTAACCTGGGTCTTTTCAATCCTCCCACAGATTCAATCAAAACCAGTGAAGAGGCTGTGCAGAACCCATGAGATAATCACATTTAATGGTCAATTCCCAGGACTAACTTTGGAAGTACACAATGGAGATACTCTAGTGATCAAAGTCCAAAACAGTGCTCCCTACAACATCACCTTGCATTGGTAAACATAACTTAGATGTGATTATTCACATCAAAATAGGATATACATTGACCAATTTACCACTTAAATCAGTAAATCTAAGAACATAACTCAGTAAGGGAAAAGGGTCCCACATGGCACATGATTCAAGCGAACACGTGCATGTAAACAACTGCATATATGGGCAAAGCAAACATCGCGTCCACGCATTTTCTCAAATTTTCTTTTTTGATTATCAAGCATGGAATCCGTCAGATGCATACACCATGGGTAGATGGACCTGAACAGGTGAGAGAATGCCTAATCCAATAAGAACATTCACTGCCCCAACAATAACTTCTAGGACCCTTCTTTTTCCATAAGAATGCATATTCCATGAGATAGCTAAAAGGTAACACAGGACTTGGAATAGATATGTAAATATTAGAAAAAAATAAATAATAATGAATGTCTCTTACACTAACTGATTCCGACTTCTTGTCAACGTACTATCATTTCCCTTTATCGTGCCTATGAGTTCGATTGAAGAGTTCAAGATGGGAAACTGATTGCATACTTTCTTGAGCCTGAAAAAGAAAACATTAGTACTTATAAAAAGTGTATTAAAATTAGGAATACTCTGTAAAGAATAAGGAAATACAAACCATTCTCTTCATATGTGTCGCAAAGGGAATGGAACCGGATGTGTGCTTTGTAATTTCTCCTTCTTTTTCTATATTCCGGTTTTGTCTTGCAACGTTTGACTTCTGTTGCCACTTTGCTGTACTCCAATGTTTGTCAATCAACTCATCCCAAACAGCAGATGTCATATACCGGGGGTGGGATGACCTTTGGTTTCAGACAAATTGGTTATTCCAAGGGCGTCCATTGCTTACTTCCTTGCCAACGAAAGCATATCCGAATATCTCTGACTGCATAATGCTTTCCATGCATTGTATATGGAAACAGAATCTTCGTCTCACCATTTAAATGTTTGCTGCACATATTAAGAAGGGAGCCAAAAAAGTATAAGTTAAATGAGTGAAATGTACTCAAAATTTAGAAAGGATTTTGAAAATCCAACAACATAGCGACCAAATGAGGAATAAAACATTAACTACTAGGGCGCCCACTGTGAGTCAAACATAACAATAATGCTGGATGCCCACTGTTTGGGCTTATTCCTTCTGCAAGCTTTTCTCTTGCTTTCCCTTGTCCTAGTGTGTCTGCCATTAGTTTGTCATATATGACGATAAATCAGACATTTCAGTGGAGCAAGGTCACCACTTCAATATATAATATCATACTGGGAAAAATCAATTGTCACCACTATGGTACCATGCGTATCATGGGCAGTGGCAATTTCTCCTGCAAGCTCAAGTTCAAGGAGCAGTCCATCATAGACCGCAATCTGTATCAGGTAAATTTCTTTCTAAAGCAGATTAGTGGATTATTGCAAAATATTTTTGTTTTCTTTCACATTATCTAACTCGAGAATTCTGGGGATATTCCTACTTTTTCCTTAGTTGATACCTTTGTGGCCGGTAAAAATTGTTCTCACAGATACTTTTCACCATGTGCAATTATAATTGTTTTTTATCTAAGTTCTTTTTCCCCCTGCACATTCTTGGTTGGTGGTTGTACTTCCGGAACATATCATAGATACTAATCTAGTGCCTGTATATCTTCATGATGAAAGCCACTGGTTGATAGTTCAAACTATGGCTGATGCATTTGCCAACATGTTTTTGCCAAACTGCAGGTACACGGGATTGTGCAAGACAACAGAATTGGAGAGAAGTTAGCAATGCTAGTGGGCAAGTGGGATGAGGCAATGTACTATGTCCTAGGTGATCCAACTACAAAGCCAAAGGGATATGATCCTATGACAGAAGCCATGTTGCTCTGGGAAAGAGGCAAGTCTATTATCAATACAAAATACAACCTCTCGCCTTTTGCTATATCCTTGAAAGAGGCAAGGTTTTCATGCCCATTTGAGACAATCCTTTTGAGGTAATATGATATTTACAAAAGTATAATTTAACCCAAAAATTTTAAGGAAAAAAGGTCACTAGTTGGAAGGAGCTTCTACCACAATAGGAAAATTTCCCAACCAAATCAAGAAAGGATTTGTTTACGAAAAGAAATAGAAAAGAAAAGGGTTTCTTTCGAATGGTGCTGTTGGAGTTTGGTCAGATAATCTTATCAATAATAGTAGTGGATGGTCCAGCTGCTAATATAAAGATAACCAAATGAATAAGTGCTGAAAGGCATGGCCAGTTGGAGAAGCCGAAGGCATTATTCAGGTAGACTAATTTTGGCATTGTTGTAGGGATGAATTTATGCAGAGAACAAGATAAAATATAGATAGGTCTGAAAAATCATGAGGACTAAACAAATCAGAATCAAGACAATAGAGTGAATCCAGTTAGGGCGAACAATCTTGGCAACAAAACTAAACTCATCAAGAACCCAGTTGTTCCACTTATTCCATTTAATATCTACAAAAAATTATTAATTTTTATAAACGAATACTAACCTGAAACTTCTCCCAAAGCCCATTCTTTGTATTCTGTGGAATCTTGCTCCAACTAGGCCACGGCCCAGTCAGATGTCCCTTGATGGCCTCAGTGATAGTGCGGACAACTTTAGGGTCAATAAAGCTATTGACGAAGAAAATATTAAAATTTAAGTCATTAAATGGCATTAAGGCATGAAAATTACTAGAAAATAAACTTTAACAACTTACGTATGATTAGCAACTTTGATAAACGTTCGACCCTCTGGGTGTAACACCGAAAATTCGGTGTTAGGGATTTTGTAAATATCTCTAAATATAAAAGAAAATTTTTAAATTTTATTGATTTTTGATTTTGGGGTTTAAATTGGGATTTTGGTATATTTAAAAATATATATATATTTGGAATATTTATTTATTTATTTAATTGTATATTTATTTATGTAAAAAAAAAAAAAAAAGAGGGAGCAGGAGCCGCAGCGTTTTGAAGCAAAACGCTGCATCCCCAATTCGATTAGGGATATGAAACCCTAATCGAATTCGTCTCTCCCTCTCTTCGTCTCTTCCGCTCTCACCCGATTCGTCTCTCCGCCACTCTTCCTTCTCCTCCGCCCCTCTCCGTCGCGAACAGCATCTCACGGTGGTTCCGCAACCGCCATTGTCCCTATCTCATCTCTCTTTCCCCTTCGAATCTGTTTCACCCTCCTCTGCTCTCAAACACACGCTGTCTCACTCTCTCCCTCTCATCTGTCGCTCTCTATCAGCCGCTCGCAGTGGCTCCTCGACCACCTCACACGGCCACGATCGCTACTTTGTCTCTCACTCTCTGCTCACTTCCGCGCGCGATAGCCCCTTGTCTCCCTCCTCCCTCGCGCGCGACTGCTGAGCCTATTTCCTCCCTCGCGTGCGACTGCTGAGCCTCTTTTCTCCCTCGCGCGCGACTGCTGAGCCTCTTTTCTCCCGTGCGAGATTGCTGGTTGCCTTCCCCTCGCTCGCACACGGTACTGCTCGCTATTGAGGGCTCTTCTGCAACACGCGTTGAAGTCCCTAACTGCAGATCGTCGAAAGCCCTTAGACCATGACCTGCGATTTCTTCTCTACGTAAGTAAGAGTTGAATTCTAACCCTAGCTCTAGGTTTCGATTTCTCTTGATAATTAGGACTAATTGTTAAACTTTACTTCAGTCTAGGAGCATTGCAGGGCTCGGACAGCGTTGTGGATGCACGGAAGTTAGGGTTTTGGACTGCAGTAAACCCTAAGTGAGGTAAAATATTAATTTATTCGATTTAATTGGATGAATTTAGGGTAAATTAGGATAAGACATGTTGTATATGTGTAGGAGGTATGTTAGATTCAATTAGAACGCATTGTCTGATGATTTTATGTAATTATTTAGGTTAATTATAGGATTTTATATGAATTGGACTATTCCGGAGGATAGAATCGTATTGACTTGATTAGAACAACTTCTCTTAGAGTTTAATTTGACGAATGCATGAAAACAGTCGGAATTTGGGATTTAAGTTAAGGATCAACGCAGTCTTTATCATTTTAAGTTGTCCTGCATATAGGAAATCAAAATACAACTTCTGTATTATGAAAATAGACTTCAATACCATGAAAATGACATATGGTTTGAGGAAATCGGATGAAAATCGAAAAGTGTATGATTTTTCAAAGATTTTTCCATTTCGTAGGAAATTTATCTATTTTAAGTGTATTTCCGACTTTGATTGGTTTTAGGGTCGAATCAGGTTTGATTTTGAATTGATTATTTATTTATAAGTGAAATGCAATCGATGACATTAGAGTATATCCAAAAATTGAGGAATTAAGATTTGTACAAAATTAGGGAAAATGACAAACCCTGTCATGGGATTTTATTTGATGAAATTTGTAATTATTGGTATAGGATAACCCATTCGAATGTTGGGAAGGGTTACCTTGGATTAAATTGCGGAATTGGGAGTGAATACCCTCCCAAGAAGTGAGTGGATACATGCTTATGATTTTAAGTGAGAAAATGCTTTATACTGATTTTATAAAATATTTCAAATGAGTTTACGAATGTTTTAAAATTGTTTTATGATTGTGGAATGTCTCGAAAAGAGATTTGAATCACCGAATGCATCCATGTGTTATTTGAAAAATGATGTGCCATGTTTATTAACTTGCGTTGAAAGCGATTGATGTGAACTTATGTACTGAGAATTTGAATAACTATTGGCACGTTTTGATATGTGATTTGATGATTGTGAAATGGTGCTGTTGGCACACCTTGGTATATGATTTGATGATTGCGAAATGGTGCGGTGTGCAAGGATAATGGCTATAGTCATTCCCTCCACGGAGCGACCCGACGGGGTGACGTGGTTGGGCTATTATATTGGATGACGAGGTAGCTGCGCTCCAGAGGTGCCTCTGAATCCCTCCCTTCGGACTAGCCTGGTTGCACCCCAGGGGAGGCCCGAGCCAAAGCCAAGGAATGGGGTATTGTGTATGATTTATTGACATTGATGAGGAATCCCTTGGCGATTTCACCATTGGTCTGGGCCAAGCCTTTGGTGGAAAGATTTTGGCAACCCCGTGATTTTGAAAAACAAAAATGTGATAACTGGATGCATATGATTTAATTATCATGATTTGTTGAGATCTTGTTTATATTGAGATTTATTGATGTGACTGTATGATTTTGAGAATGATATTTGACATGTCCACAATCATCACTCATTTATTATCATAACATGCTATACACTCACTGAGTATTTCCCAATACTCACCCCTCTCTTTCAAATCTTTCAGAGGAAGTTCAGGTCTGTGACAACAGTTGGAGCTTGCGAAGAGTCATCCGCTGGCTTGTTAGGTATAAGAGCGATGTAAGGTTATTTTAGTTTGATTTGAAATCCATGGAAGGGAGACTTGTTCATTTTCTTTGAAATTTCATTTTCGTAAAAAAAAAAACTTATTGTATAAATGGGACATTTGGACTTTATTCGATTTTTGAAAGGCTGGGATGGCCGGATGCATGCATGTGATTTGGGTTGGCCGGGTTGGCCGTATGTGTGTGCTGATTTGAGTTAAATGGACCGGTGCGTCCTTTGATTGTTTTTGTTGAGAATTTTGGGTGGTTAGGATGGCCACATTGATGCGTGCATGTACAGGTTTCCACTCCCCGTTGTGTGCTGATGTGTACTCATGCATGTACAGGTTCCCTCTCCCCGATGTGTGCTCGTGTGTACAGGGATGGACCGGATGGGTCCTTACGTGTGTATTGTTATGTGATGTTTTCTTTTTTTCGATGATTTATTGTAAATTTGATAGCCTTGCGGAGTCCCGGTATATGGGGAGGTTCTGCCCGTGTACCGAGACTACGCGGCGGCTGTCGCGTGGTCGATCCGAGGATCGGGGCGTGACACTGGGTGAGTGCCACATCAGTCCCACGATTTGGGCCTCTACCTTGACAAGCAGAGGAGCTTGCAGGAGTCTCAACCTCAGGATTTGGCGCTTCAGTTATAGCAAGGTCATGCGCCGTATCACTTAAATGCGTCAACCCTTGCCCACTCTCATTTCCGCTCCTAAAACTTCCTCTTGACCTACCTCCTCTGCCTCGAACCGAATCTGTATTTCAGAAATACATTTGTTAGGTCAAAATAAATATCAAAACATAGAGAAAATATTTAGAAATTATAATAACTATATATGTATCGAAATATAACAAGATGATCACCCAATATCTGCAACTCTGCAATTGTAGACAACTTTTAAATGAGAGGAATAAATTGAAATAACATAAATTAAAGAAATACAAACATCATGTACTTATAAATCACAATATAAAATCAAAACGATGTCAACATTAACGTCACTAATCGAAAACATACAAATACGTAAGTGACACAAATATAAAGTCATTTGATATCCTCATCGCCACCATCAAAATCAAAATCTCCATCTCGCTCTGTTTCAGAGGAATTAAACTCTTCTACTTCTTCCTCCTTCTCCTCCTCCTCCTCCTCCTCTTCTTCTTCTTCTTCTTCTTCTTCCTATTCTTCTTCTTCTTCTTCTTCTTCAACATCCACTGAGAAATGATAGCAGTTGTGTTCTTCTTGTGGTACCTCAGTTGAAGTTACCTCTTCCATATCTCGAACAATTAGAAATCTTGAGTCATCAAGTTCAGTTGTACGGTGAATAACTATAGGAATTGAAGGTTCATTTTCTTGAAAAATGGATTCTGGAAAATTCGAAAGTGTTACGCCATCATTAATTGCCTATCTAGCCTTAGTTTTACATACTACCCACCAATCACTTCTCTCTCTCTTCTTAAAAGGGTATGATGTGTAGTAAACTTGTTGTGCTTGTGAAGCCAACACAAAAGGCTCGTTAGAATGCAGTCTTCACGTATGATTAGCTTCAACTAAACCGTGATGGGGGTGCACTCTAACTCCTTTTTCAGCATCATACCAAATGCACTTAAATAACACTAGTCTGTTACAAATCCCAAAGTACTCTAACTCTATTATCTCAATTAACATGCCATAGAAGTCATGTTCATAATCATTGTAACAACTCTCTTTCACACATATACCACTATTCGTTATTGATTTATCCTGCCCATACTCATGTGTGTGAAACTTGAAACCTTAACGAAATATCTGTTATAACATTTCACTAAGTGTGATGGGCCTTCTGCTATATCTCTTACATTTTTAGTGATGGAATTACTCTCATCTACTGCCTATATATAAAATAAAGAAACACAACATAGTTATATAAAATAACGACAAACATATACTTCGAAATTAGTCTAAATTTGTAAAAAGAATGCTGTACTTACAAACAGCCTTAACCAAATTGCAAATTCTTGTTTACTTTGTCTCTCAACTTGCTCATCCGTAATATATGGATTTCGTTGCCTAATAGCATCATCAAATATCCTTGTAAAGACAATGATGTAAGACGTCAGTAAATTTTCATTTATTATGTTAGATAAAAAGTAATTGGTTATCAAGAAATGTACTCAATAAATTGATTGAGTTCAATGCAATTCAATAACACATAAATCATTGTAGCATTGTATTCTGATTCAGAGAGAAATCTCCGATGACATTCTCCAAGTGGTCAACTGGCGAGAGAAAATATTGATAATCTCCCCATAGATTGAATAGCTCCTCTATCATCATTTCAAGGAACTCGATTTAACCTTGTTTCCAAATGAGGTTCAAAATAAAAGGAATAAAATGTTGAAATCTCCTCAATAATATAGTCCTCACAAATAGATCCTTCAATGCATGCTCGATTTTGCACTTTCTTCTTTAATCGATACATACACCTACAAATTATTTGACTTTAATTATGAAGATAATAAATAATGTTTTTTCAATAAATGTTCTTGACATTACCTCTCAAATGGATACATCCATCTATATTGAACCGGTCTTCCCACATTGGCTTTATAAGCTAAGTGAACTGGCAAATGCTCCATACTGTCAAAGAATGATGGGGGGAAGATTTTCTCAAGTTTACAAAGCGTCTCCACTATATTTGTCTCCAATATCAAAATGTGTTGTTTATGCAACTCAGTCGAACACAAGTCTCTAAAGAAATTATTGAGTTCTGTTATAGCATCCCACACAGCGTTTGGCACGAGGTCACGAAATGCAATTGGGACCAATCTCTGCATAAAGATGTGACAGACATGACTCTTCATGCCATAAAATTTCCCTTCCTCCACACTAACACACCAAGACAAGTTTGAAGCATACCCATCAGAAAATTTCAAAATTTTCACCCATCGACATACATTTATTACTTGATCTTTACTTAATATGTATGAAACATTTGGCTTCCAAATCCTCCCATTAATTTCTTTCAATTCTAATTCTGGCCACTTGCAATACAACACCAAATCGAGTCTCGCCTTAACGTTGTCCTTGGATTTTCTTTTAACATCCATAACAGTGTTGAAAACATTTTCGAACACATTTTCTCAATATGCATAACATCCAAATTATGGCGAATAAGAAGTATTTTCCAATAAGGCAACTCCCAAAATATACTTCTTTTCACCCAGTTATGTTCAACCCAAAACCCTGAATAGTTTGTTTGCCACATTTTGTGCCAAAAATAATATCAGGAAGATGAGAAACGCGAAAAAACATATCTTCACCAGATAGTCGCGGAGGAGGCGCATCACGCTCAACTTTTCCTTTTCGAAATTTATCCCTTTGCTTCCGATACGGATGATTCACCAGAAGAAATTGACGATGACAATCAAAAAATGAAATTTTTTATCCATTAGTAAGGACAAAAGACTTTGTCTGCTCCATACAATAAGGGCATGCTAACTTCCCATGACAGCTCCATCCAGATAGCATCGCATAAGCAGGAAAGTCATTTATCGTCCATAGAAGTGCTGCTCTAATTTGGAAGTTTTGTTTTCTTGAAATATCATAAGTGTTCACACCTGCATTCCATAACAATTTCAATTCCTCTATCAATGATCTCAAGAAGATATCAATATGCTTAGTAGGATTTCTTGGCCCCGGGAAAATCAAACTCAGATAAAGAAAATGCTGCTTCATACACATAGAGGGAGGCAAATTGTACACAGTGATAAAAACTGGCCAACAAGAGTACGGAATGTTTGACTGACCAAATGGGTTAAATTCATCTGTGCATAACCCTTAACGCACATTTCGAGATTCAGAGGCGAACGATGGGTGCGTATAATCAAAATGCTCCCATGCTTCACTATGGGCTGGGTGTGTAATAACTCCATCATCGCTACGTTGATTTCTAGTATACCATGTCATGTGCTCTTATGTAGCTCTTGACATATATAGCCTTTGAAGTCTTGGTGTTAGCGGCAAGTACCGTAACACCTTATTTGGTACTTTCTTTCGTCGTCCACTATGAAAATTTCTTATTTTATATCGAGAATGACCACATACCACACACTCGGTCTTATCTTGATTTTCTTGATAATATCACATGCAATAATTTTCACAAACGTCAATCTTCTCATACCCAAGGCCAAGTTTTTTCAATAGTTTCTTTGTTCCATAAAAGTTATTTCGCAAATTCGAATCTTCCATTAACATAGTTTGAATAATCTCATTAATACGATCAAAACATGCCGCACTCATGTTGAACTCTGACTTGCAATTTAATATTTGTGACACAGCTGACAACGTTATTTACATTTTATACCCATTCCATAATGGTTCTTCAGCCCTTTTCAATAACTCATAAAACAATGCCGCGTCAGGATTAGGAGGCTCAGTACCCTCAACATTGATGTGATCATAACCACAATTCCATTATATTTCAGGGCCTAAGGCAACCATAACCATGGATCTATATGGAGCCTCAACATCCTCTCCACCTCTAGATGATTGTCCTTCATTGATTCTTCATTTCGGACTTCTCCATGACAAACCCATGTGGTATAACCATTCACAAACCCTATTGAGAACAAGTGCACCGCGATATCGTCTCGACAAAAGAATTTATGATTCTGACATTTCTGGCAAAGACATCTAATCTTGAATCCATCCATGAACAGATGTTGAGAACATGCAAAATTCAAGAACTCATTAACACCCTCCACAAAGTCCTCAATCAAGTACCCATTTATTAAGCGACGATACATCCAACTACGATCAATTGATCCCATATTGAAGGACATTATGTATAGGAAAAAGAGGAAGACAAAAAGGATATTTATAATCGAGTACATTCTGTGTAGGAAAAAGAGGAAGACAAAGAGGATAATTATAATCCATCTATGAACTAATGTTGAGTACCTTCTTTTACTATCGAGTTTATTTATAATTTGAGGGCACATGTGCATGCTCATGTACTCATTAACTATGAAGAATAGCTCACAAACCATGTATGGAGGACAGGGGCATATATAACATCTTCTGGGTTATCTCTTGCCATTTTATTTCAACTTTTTCATTCATAGGGAATTCATAGAGTTCGAGAGGTCCAAGTGTAAGCAGATAGATTGACTTTCGTAGAACCACAAAAAGATCTCTACTAGAAAAAATGAAAGACTAATAGTTGCCCAAAATTCATAGCTCAAGAAACTACAAAAAATAAGGGTTTCTCTCTTTATAAATTTGTGGGTCTCTCTCTCTCTCTCTCAGTGTGTCCATTTTCACGAAACCCTAAACTTTTCTTGTTGGCCAAACAAAACCCAACGATTAGGACGACCATTTTTTTGAACATGAATTCCGGATTTGTTAATATAAATTTGAACAAAAATAAAGAAAGAATATATAGGTACAGCACTAATTAAATCTAAAAAAATTCAACAATATTTGAGAATAACTGGAAAGATTATTTTGGACTTACAATGTAAACTGTACCTGTAGCGGGCATACAGAATCTGTTGCTGAAAAAATGGAACCGAGAGCTGCACATGCAATTTTCCTTTTAGGAAATTAAGATTTTCAATAAAATAGATATGGAGAATATGTTGTCATGGAAATTTTCCTTTTACAAACAACCAACACGACAAACTTATGTCCAAAAAGAGGAAGGCTACAAATCTGAATAGATGTAGCCTAAGCAAGAAGTTTGACAACAGTAATAAAAAGCTCATCACTCATTAGTGACTCCCATACATTATGTTACCAATTGAAAGCCTTCAATCTGTTATCGGGAAAACATTTAAAAAAAAAGGGAAGAAGAAGTGGTTGGAAAACTCCAACAAAATTGACAACTCTAGTCAAGTGAACCTACAAGCCGGTAAAGAGCTACTGAACAAGCTTAAGTCTAATACTTTCTCGAAACCTATTGGTCAAAGGATATTTGTAGAAGCAAACATGGATCTGCATAATCAGCTATTTATCAGGTATGAAGGCAGAAGGCAGCATACTATAATCATCGGAGGTACAAAACAGTGTCATCAAATGGTGTAATGCACTCTAAATTCTATAAACATAGTCACTTTCCTGTGTTGCAAATACCAACAACATAGAGACATGGGTTTCTCTCCCAATTTACATGCAACATATTTTCATAATAGTTGCATGACCACAATTTCCTACCGCAATGCTTAACATGAAAATATATAAAAGTTATAATTCATGCAAGCACTAGTTTTGCAACAAAAATAAATGAAAATATCCAAGTGTGTTAATAAAGAAAAATGATAGTCTACATACATGTACTGTTGCACTCTGGACTGCAGTTCTCCCTTTTAAATTTCTTTACACAAGCACCTCTAGTGACAACCCCATATTGACTCTCATAATTATTAATCTATAACTATATGCTTGCATTAGATGTATCTCTTATAACTAGTTATCACATCCTGATATCTGTCGTCCTTAAAGCAATTTAGAGATAATTGTGAGAATTGTGAATTGCTTTAAAATTCAACTAAATTTACATCGAAATTGAACAAACCCTAATTAAAAGTGTCTTTAACAGAATCCTATGTCTAACTTTAAGATAATTATTAGATTACAACATAATTTTCAAAGCAATCAAGATTGAATCAGACAAACAAACCCTAACAACCAAAAAAAGAAAACAATATTTGAGAATTAGAATACACTTGGCACTGTTTGGGACATCAGACAAACAAACCCTAACAAACAAACCCTAACAACCAAAGATGATACAAACACGTAATCAAAGACGCTGGGTTTCCCTTTCACATCTAAATGGTCCAAATCAAATACAATTGGACAAGTCCCAAAACCAATCTAGAGCCGCTAAACATTCCTCACAGCACTTAAAACCCCTAATCTGAGAGAGAGAGAGAGAGAGATGAACTTGAAAGTGGTGGACGGTGACGAACAGCTACGACGATGATCGGAGTCGGTCGATTAGCCTACTGAGGAGAGGCGGGGAGCATCCGAGACAGTGAGGTGAGGGAAGGGAGCACAAGAAATAGTCACACGAACGAAGGGCTTGGACCTTTTTTTTTTTTTAACTCTATGAGGATACAGCGACAGATTAGCAATAGAACATATCCGTCGGTAATTCCCTCGAAATACCGTCGTTAATTCATTGCTATTCTGTGCCCACGTATTAATGCGATGTTTTGCCGACAGATTTGGCGACGGATAATTTCCGTCGCTATGTACATCGCTAATTCCGTCACTGAGTACTCGGTAAGTTTGAAGTTTTTCGTATTTGAAATCGGTCAATAATCCTTCACTATTCTGTCGCTATTAGCGATAGATTTTTTTTCCTCGCTGAATTCCGTGCTGATGCACTGTTCTCTTGTAGTGTCAATTTGCATAGATACAATTTTCAAAAGATTCTACATTTGATGTATACCTATTAGCATTAATCCTTTCTATTTTTATTATGTAAACATCAAAGAGACAATTCCCCTTTTGGGGATTTTTTTTTTTTGTTTAGATATTTGTGGATTCTTTTATAAAGAATAAAATTATTGTTTATAAAATGATAGGTTCCTTTTCTTTTTTGGCTAATCAAAAACATAGATTTCTTGATAAGATGGTTAGTGGCTTAGTGCTCTATGTTGCGTGCCATTTGTCCCCTTCACTTATCGTAATGCAGGCCCAATAAGGGCGCTCTTCATCCTTCCAAAATATATATTATCTATTAAAATTAAATTTAAAATATATTAAAATATTATAATTATTAAAAATATTATAATTAGAATATATCAATAATTGATTTAGTTTCAAAAGTATTTAATTTTTTCTATCTATATTTTCATATTTGTAAAAATGATTTTTTTTATATAAAACTAAATTATTATAATCGCTTAATTAAGAATGTATCATTAGTTTTTTATATTATTATATTGTTTTCTATTTTTAATATGGTAGAGTTTCCTTTACAAAAGGAATTAAATTATCTAAATTCATTGTCGTTCATTATTAGGTCGTTTACTAATCATTTGATATATATGAAATGATTCTATTCTCAGAGACGATCACAAAGGTAAGATTTAGACTTTCAAAATCCAACTCACACGCCACTAAAAGGCTCTAAAATAGTCATTTGAAACCTTGTACTAGTTTCTCTATTCAAATTCTTTCTATCACTACTCTTATTTGAGTATTTATTATTATTCCTTTCATAATTTTTTATTGTTACTTTTATCAAAATTTCTCAACGCATATTCCAAAATCAAGTGGTTTTTATTATACCATATTAAGTTTCAACGGGAATGTTAAAAAATATTATGTGTTAAGATAAATCAATAATTGATTTAATTTTAATATATAATATGTATTTTCTAACATTAATGACGTGCAACAACAGAAAGAGAAATGACTGTTTATGCTAAATAGTCACGTATAAAACTAAACTAGACTACTTGGAGCTAGTTATAGTCTGACATATTTTGGTATGAATTAACTCATTTTGTGTGTCTAATTATCTAAATTCAAGTTAAAAGGGTTAGTATATTTAGTTAAATTGTTTCGATTTATCTTTTTTTGTTATAACTCATTGACTTGAAAGATCAATTCACTATTTTGAAAATAATTTATATTATACAATTGCTATAATATATATTATTTATGTAAAATGGGACAAAATTTATAATAATGGTGAGAATATGTTTATACATTAGGTTAAAAATATGATAAACCTTGTTAAATTTAAGCCTAACATTTTAACATATCATATGCCACAAGTCAGACTTGACCCAATAATTTTCATAGTGGGTCTAGTCTATTAAGTTGTCGGCTTAACTCAGTCGGGCTTGTTTTCAATTAATAGCCAATTTTAGATCCATCACATGGGCTGGTCGACCCTTGCTTGCCATCCTTGTGCAGTGATTCTTGCTCGGCCAAGCGATGGAAGGATGGTTGGGCTGTCACACTCTTTGGGCCTGACTTAAGGCCCAGTTTGATCAGCTCATGTCAGCATGAGGCCCAAAATCAGGTGGGAAAAACATTGCTAAATGGAAGGAGAAAAAAGGGCCGTTCATTTTTATTTTTATCTTTACACTGTTTTAGTTTTATAATAGTCTTATAATAAATTAATTATGGTTGCCCTTCCGAATGAAGTTGCTAAGAAAAGAATGAAGCCATTTTATATTCTATAAAAACAAAAGACGAGCCATAAGTGATGTAGTAAACAGGTCCCCAAGGGGACAGCCCAGTGCCAATCGCCCCCTCCCTGATCCCAAGATTCAGGGTTCGATTTCTGTTGTAACAAAAAAAAAATGACGCAGTAAAAAGAATGTGTTGGAATTCACACTGCAAAAAATTGTGTGGACTTTTGGAGGTTGCGCTTGTCTTTCTCCATTTTTGAAGGGGAAGACAAAAAATAAAAGAACACACATACAAAACAACAACAACAATAACACAGAAGGGCTCACCTGGCTCCCCGGTCCTGCCTAACAATCATACAATTTGAATCCTTTCCTTGAGCTTGTCTTTCAGTGATTTGATTGCTAGTCTAGGTTTGGGTTTGGCCCAAAGAGAGAGGTGAGAATACAAATTTGGTCCAAGTTCTAGACGATCTTTTTGTGCCTAAACCCACTTGTACACCCGTAATAATTTGTGGATAAGTTGGGTCGAGGCTCCCTTAGAGGAGGGATAAGTTGGGTTGAGTCTCCCAAAGAGTGAGGTGAGAACACAAATTTGGTCCAAGTTCTAGGTATCACTATCTAGGAGCATCCTCTGCAGAGTTTGTATCCTCTCTTGGAGAAGGATAACTTAGGTTGAGGCTCCCTTAGAGGAGCTCGACTGAGGTCGTGTAGGTCTGGTTTGGAGTGCTTGTAAGCTGGTTTGTTTGGTTGTACTATGTTTTTGGGTTTGTTTTCAATATTGGATTGCTGGACTTGATCAACCTCCAACACTTGATAAACCTCTCACTATTGTGTATTTCCAATGTTAGTATTTCCTTGTAGTTAAGGAAACGTTCACTTGGATTGCTGGACAAGTATGGACTCATTAACTCGCGAGTATTGAATCTTGAAATATTTGCAGTCATGTGTGGAAATGGTGTTTCTCAGAAGAAATTTCATTCTCCAACCAACATTGCTTTGAGACTCTAGCGAATTCAATCATCTTTGATAGTTTGCCTCCTAGATTTAGCCTCTGATTATATTGCAATTAGGCTGACAGGCTACCTTTTTTGAGGGATTTTCAACCCCATATATATAACCTAGGTGATAAGCAAAGTCGCTATCATGTTCCTTGCCTAGGTTAGGTTAATTTTGGTGTATGTTTAATAGAAGATCCTGCTTATTACACCTTAAATTTACAACCAACATGCAAATATAAGCAAAATGATCAAGCGATGACAATAAAATCACATCAAATCAATGATAGTTCACATTTTTTCCACTTATTCAAGTCAGACTTTCATACACATAAGCTTAGACATCTTACACATATTAGATATTCCGATTCTCATGGGTCTCCATATATATATATATATATATAATGTGTGTGTGTGTGTATGTATTTATATATGGATTCTGTAAAGTGACAAGGAGATTTTCATGGTTAGAATGCAAGTCTTTTAGCACCTCATCAGTTTCCATTCTTTTTTCTGGTCTTTCCAAAGAGCATGCCCTCCGATTTTGACCAAGGAATTCAGATAGTCCTCCAATCTTGGACCATTTTTCAGTAGCCACAATTTTATCATCAGAGCTCAAAAGCATTGGATCCAATCTCCATGACCCTACTTGGCAATGTGGTAGCAACAAATTCGTGAAGATAAAGGCCTTCTGTGTAGATCTTATCCGTCGGATTCAGTCCTATGATCATCTCCAAAACCAAGATTCTTGTAGCTATAAATGTCCCCTCTTCTCGTTACATTACTTCCTAGAACATACTTTGCAATTCCCAGGACTATTTATTAATAATGAGCAGGGAGATGATGACCACAAATAGAACAAAATGAAAGAGATTTGGTAATTTTTAATAACCTAGAGGAGTGTAGCCAATAATTTCCCTTCTTTTCTATGGGAGAAATCTTAATAGTCCTAAATCTCCAACACCATCAGTCATATTATATTACCCATAAAGATATTGTTTGCCTTGAGATCACCATGCATTAGTGGGATTTGATAGTGGTAATGAAGATGGTTGAGTGCAAAAGCCAAATCAATTGGAATGCTCAATCTTTGGCAAAGGTTTAGGGACAAAAGATTATAATCTTTGGTATTTGCATCTCGAGCATGATGTAGCCATTTGTCTAGACTTCCGATAGAAGACCTATCAGTGGCTTTGGGAGGACCCTCAAATGAAACTTTTGGAATAGTTTCTCCAAGAATTGCTCCCAGAAGCTGCTTGCTCTTTTTTTCTCCTTTGCACTAAGAAAATAGGAAAGAACACATCATAATTGCTAAGAAAAATGCACTAAAAACCAACAATGCCTTCACTAATTTCCTCGAGGCCTTGGTGCTGCATTTTGGGAGGTGTGTTAAAATAGACCAAAATGAGGCTCATTGATTGATCTAATCAATCATTATGATTGATCTAATCAACCATCAATCATTCAATCATAATAATTAATTTAGTCAATTATTATGATTGATTTAACCATTACAATTGATTTGATCAATTATATATAATTGATTGGTTTAATCAATTATTAATATTGATTTAGTCGATCATTATATATTTAATTGATTTAATTAATGATTGATTTATTCAATTATTATATATTTAGAAAATTAATTTTATTTTTAATTATTTTCCTTTTCACAAATTTTATTTAAATTTCTTCCTTTTTCTCCACTAACTAAACTCTTGTATAAATAGGACCCTTCTTCACACTTTGTAATCAAATAAGAAGAGACAATCTTCTCTCTTATAATTAGCTTTCTTTCTCATTCTTCTCGTAATTTTCTTTAACAATCAATACAAAAAAAGTTCTTTTCTTCTTCTTCTTCTTCTTATTCTTCGAATTTTATCTTGGTATAATTCTCCCACGTAACTTTAGTTCTAGATTGCATATCTAGAAACATATGAGGAGTCTAATACCAAGATTAAAATTTTTTAATATGGTATCAGAGCAAATTTCAATTCCTTTCTCTTCGAGGTTAGGTGATCCCCTTTCTCAAATCAATTCTTTTCATTCACAAACCTTTTCTTCCATTCTTCTTATATCTTTAAATTATTCCCAATTGGCTACTCATATTAAGAGATTCTTAAACTCAAAAAATCTCTTGGGTCACATTACAAAGGATTCTCTTGAGGAGTCGAACCCAACATTTGAAGAATGGAAAATGAGCGATGACCAAGTTTTCATCCTACTCACAAGTTTTATGGATCAAACTCATAGAAGTATGATCACTTGCTCTCCAAACTCAAAAGCCCTATGGGATCAAATGTATAATCTTTAAGGACAAGAATCAAATTTATGAAGAGTTTTTGAAATAAAGGGGCAAATTGCTAGTATAAAAAAAGATGAAAGGGACTCTTTCCCAATTATTTGGCGAATATGTAGACCTTTGGAATGAGATCGGAACTTTGAAACTGTTCATAACCAATCTCAAAATTTACAAAAAAATGAGAGGATGAGGACAAGTCCTTTGGGCTCCTTATTTCTCTTGGAGAACAATTCGCACATGTTCATCAATAAAATCCTTCAAATGAAGGATTTTCCTTCCTGCCAAGAAGTAAGAGTCATGATCCAATGAGAAGAAGCAACTATGAAATTTTAGGATGCTCCTCAATCCAAAGTAGAAGGGTATGGTTTCAACTCAACCACAGAAGGGCAAGTGGCCAGCAAGGTGCAACATGTGGCCAACAAGTTATGTGCTTATTGCAAAAAGCCAAATCATTCACAAGAAATATGTTGGTTTCTTTATCCTCACCTAAGACTTAAACACATAAAGAGAAAGGGCCAAATATCCTCAAATACAGCACAGAATGCAGCACTTGAGTCAACTATCGAAATTATCATATCAAAGATGCTATTAAAGCAAGAAACAACTAATACAGGTACTTGCTTAAACTCAACTTTGATATTCCAAGATTGGTTGGTAAATTCGTGTTGCTTAAATTTAAGGTTGCTAATGGGCATAATTTAAATATAAGAAAATTTGAGAAAATTAATTTTTTTGGAAAAAAATCTAATACTTTATATATTCCTGAATTCTATTCTAATCTTATGCTTATTGGTCAAATTACTATGGACCAAAATTGTAAAGTTACATTTGATCCTGACATTGTTATTTTTCAGGATTTCAAAACAAATCAACTGATTGGTAGAGGATTCAGAAGAAAAAATCTATTTTTTTTTAGTCAAGATAACCATGCATACATGACATATCAAGGAGAAAGTTATATTTTATGGCATGCTAGGTTAGGTCACCCTAGTAAATAAGTTTTGAAATACCTATTTCCAACAAAAAATTATAAAGATAGACATTGCGTATGCATTATCCAATTTCAGAAACAACTTCTAAAAATACTTTTAATCTTGTACATTTTGATATTTGGACATCTCCTCTAATATCTAAATGAAATTTAAAATATTTCATATCCTTTATTAACCAGAAAACTAGATACACATGGACATATATGCTCACTTCAAAAGTACAAGCATTTGAAACATTTTAAAACTTTTACAATTTCATCACTAAACAATACAATGCAAACATAAAAATACTTAAGACAAATAATGGAGGGGAACACATGAATCATGTATTCACAAATTTTCTAGAAGAAAAGTGAATAATCCATCAAACTTCATATCTATATACCCTCAATAAAATGGAGTAGCCGAAAGAAAAAATCGACATTTACTTGAAATAGTAAAAACAAGCATGTTCTATGCTATTAGTACCACAGCTCACCTAATTAACTGCTTACCCACTAGGATACTTCAAGAAAAATCTCTCTCAGAAGTTCTCACTAATACCAAACCAAACATTACTCACTTAAAAGTGTTTGGATGTATATTCATATACCAGAATAATTTAGAAATAAATTAGATAGAAATGGAAGACGGTGTGTTTTCAAAGGATAGGTCATTTCAAAATGGTTATATATGCTATGATCTTATGACTAACAAAACATACATATCAAAAGATGTGATATTTATAAAAAATGAGTTTTATTTTGCAATACAAGTGAAGAGAGAACACCAGAAAAGGAAGATCTGTATGTTTTCTTGTGAGCAAAGGGAAGAGAGAGAATTACCAGAAAATTCTGAGCAAAGGGAAGATAGTAACTCCCCCAAAACTAAAGGAAGTAAGGAGCAAGGGGAAGACCAAACCCAAGAAGACTCACTTCCTTCAGAAGCAAATATAGAGTTTAATGATTTGTCATCATCTCCACCACCACTCAGAAGGTCAACAAGGCTGAGGTTTCCTCTATCAAGATGGAAATACTACATCTCTAAGGTCACATCTTATCTAATTGCTTACTATTATACTACTACTAGTGTTTCCTCAAGTCACCAAGTATTCTTGAATGGTATTGATCAAGTATAGGAGTGTAGAAGCTTCAATAAGGCTAATAATTACCCAGAATGGAGGAAAGCAATGAAATAAGAGCTAGATGCTCTCACAAAAAATAAGACTTCGGAAATAACGACTCTCCCAAGAGAAAAGAAAACAGTTGGATACAAATAGGTCTACAAGAACAAATATAAAAGCAATGGTTCAATTGATCACTACAAGGCTAGACTTGTAGCCAAGGGGTTTACCCAGACTAATAGAGTGGACTATATAGAGACCTTTACACCCATAGTGAAGATGAACACTATAAGGGTCCTCTTGTCTCTTGCCACCAACAAGAGCTGGCCAATGTACCATATGGATGTAAAGAATACTTTCTTGCAAGGAGAGCTAGAAGAGGAGGTTTACATGCATCTGCCTCAAGGGCACAACCAGGGTCACGAAGGACAAGTGTGCAAATTGAGGAAAGCTATCTTTGGTATCAAACAATCTCGTCTGACCTGGTATGCAAAACTAAGCTCTGCACTTCTCAATAACAATTTTAAAAAATATATTAGTAATTCCAACCTATTTACTAAACTTGATAATGAAAGAATCACTATTGTACTCATATACATTGATTATATTATTGTTACTGGGAGTGATATGAGTCATATTGATCAAGTTACAAATTTTCTTAAATTTAGTTTTGAAATTAAAGATTTAGGGCTATTTAAATATTTTCTAGGAATAGAACTTGTCTCCTCTCACAAAGGGTTTATCCTATCCCAAAGGAAGTACACTTTTGATCTTTTGTTGGAAACAAGTAAATTGGGAGTAAAACCAGCTATTAGCCCTATCTCAACATCTGATGAAGGGAATGATATTGACCAACTATTCACAGATATGCAGAAGTACCAAAGATTCAAAGGGAAGCTCATTTACCTGACTATCATTAGACCTGACATTACATATGCCGTGAGTCAAATCAATCAGTATATATACGCTCCTAAGATGTGCCATTGGAAGGCGGCTGAAAGAATTCTTAGGTATCTTAAAGGGTTTCCTGGGAGAAGAATCTGTATAAAGAACAATCAAAGTTTAAAAATTATAGACTATTGTGATGCGGATTGGGCCAGAGATTAAACAGATAGAAGATCCACCACAGGCTATTGCATGTTTGTTGGTGGGAATCTTGTGTGTTGGAAGCAAGAAACAATCTATAAATTCAAGATCAAGTGCTGAAGTTGAGTATAGAGCCATGGCAGTAGCAACTAGTGAAATCATATGGCTAAAGGTTCTAGTTGAAGAATTGGGATTTCAGTCACTTCCCCTATCAAATTTTTCTGTGACAATCAGTCTGCCATTCACATTACCTCTAATCCTGTCTTCCATGAGAGAACAAAACATATTGAAATTGATTATCACTTCGTGCATCAAAAGGTTGAAAACAAGACCATAGTCACTCCTCACGTGAAGAGTAATGAGCAGCTTACTAATATTTTTACCAAGGGAACTACAGCAAGTCACATACAAAACATTCTCAACAAGTTAGGCTCCATAGATATTTACTCACCAAACTTGAAGGGGGGTGTTAAAATGGACCAAAATGAGGCTCATTGATTGATCTAGTCAACCATTATGATTGATTTAATCAATCATTATGAATAATCTAATCAACCATCAATCATTCAATCATAATAATTGATTTAGTCAATTATTATGATTGATTTAATCATTACAATTGATTTGGTCGATTATATATATTTGGTTGATTTAATCAAGTATTAATATTGATTTAGTCAATTATTATATATTTAATTGATTTAACTAATGATTGATTTATTCAATCATTATATATTTAAAAAATTAACTTTATTTTTGATAATTTTCCTTTTCATCAATTTTATTGAAATTTCTTTCATTTTCTCTACTAGCTAAGCTTTTGTATAAATAGGATCATTCTCCACACTTTGTAATCAAGCAAAGAGAGATAATCTTCTCTCCTGCAATTAGCTTTCCTTCTCATCCCCTATTATAATTTTCTTTAACAATTAAAACAAAGAAAGTTCTTCTCTTCATTTTCTTCTTTTTTTTTGAATTTTATTTTAATATAATTCTCCTACGTAATATTAGTTCTAGATTACATGTCTAGAACCATACGAGAAGTCTAATACCAAGATTAAAATTTTTTAACATAATTGAGGTATTCCACCACAAAGCCTATGATTTCAAAGCAAAGACACAACACTAATGTTTTGATTTTCCATTAGAATGTCACCCTCAAGGTTGTTGAATGACAAATTCAACCAAAACAAAAGGGACAGTCTCCAAAAACTTCAGAATATGACCAGAAAAGTTGTTATTAGAAAGATCAATGTCACGCCCCGATCCTCAGATCGACCACGCGACAACCGCCGCGTCGTCTCGGTACATGGGTAAAACCTCCCCATGTACCGGGACTCCGCAAGGCTATCAAATTCACAATAAATCATCAAACTCATAAAATTCTTCAAAAAACAAGAAATTTCAAAATCAATACACATGCAAGGAGCCCATCCGGCTCATCAAGGATGTACAAACACACACATTGACACACATCGGGGAGTGGGATCCTGTACATGCAATCATACATTAGCACACATCGGGGAGTGGGAACCTGTACATGCACGATTACACAGCAACACACAACGGGGAGCGGGAACCTGTACATGCACGCATGCAATGTGACCATCTTGGCCACTCTGAAAGCATTTAACAAACAAGAAGTTCCAAAACATAGCCGTCAGATTTTACCAACACTTACCCGAGGAAAACAGGCAAGTATCGATAAAATCCTAACGATATGAGTTGTACAGAACTTCACAAAATCAAAGAAAAAGCATTGAAATTAAGATTTACAGTCCAAATGTCCCAGTACAAATATAAACAGTTTTCCAAAACTAGAGAAATCAAAAGAAATAAAAACAAATCAAAAATCGACGGATTTTATCAATACTTGCCGACAACTCAGCCAGTATCAATAAAATCCGCACGGCTGGAATGTACAGACTTCCCTTTCCATGATTTGCAAGCTATCAATCCCCAAAAGTAGCCCTGTCTGCCAAATACCTATACAGTTTGCAAAAATACTTCGCAAGCTCCGTCGAGTAGGCTCCCAACTAAGTCTCCTCTGAAAAATGGGGGGAGTGAGGGGTGAGTATAGGGGTATACTCAGTGAGTGGAGTGCAATGGTGCATTTGTGCTAATAAATAAGGTGTGAATGTGGGGCGGCAAAGCATAACTCATAAATCATCTCATATCCTTAAAATCATTTCAATAAATCACATTTCACAAATATGCATCCATATCAATTCATTTTTTTTTTTTTATAAAAATCCTGGGGTTCCATCGAAATATGCTTCCGTCTCAGGGCGGCCAAACCCAGTTAAAAATCCGCCAAGGGTTTTACTATCCAATATCTCAAAACAAACCCCCTTCCTTGGCGTTGGCTCGTGCCTCACCGGGGTGCACCAGATATAGCACGACTTTTGCAGAGGGAGGGACGTCTACTCCCCCGCACATCTAAACCCCAAACCACGTCACCCCGTCGGGTCGCTCCGTGGTGGGTATATGACTATAGTCATCTACGGCACCCTCCATTTCTCATTCAATCCATTTCTCAACAATGTGCCATGATTTTCAACAATTAATCCACAATTTCATGCCAAAGCAGCTCATAGAGCAATATCAAGTATCACATGGCACAAAAGCATTTATAAACACAATGGATGCATTCATATTTCATAATCCAGTTCAGACAGCCCACAGTCACAAAATAATTTACATAAATCATGTAAAAACATTTCAAAACCAATTTCAAACCAATTTTTAAAACAGGTTTCTCATTTACGAACACAATGAACCGTCCACTCACCTCTAGAGAGGGTATTCACTCTCTATTTCCGAAACCAACTCATAACGACTCTTCTCGAGTCTCCAAAGGTCAACCTAGACCAATCAAGACGAATAAAGATCAATTAAAGCTCTATTAAAGGGTTTTCAAATTCCCATTTTATGTACAATAGCCTTAACTTGCATAATTACGTTCCAAAACTTTCGTTTCCTCAAGCTAGTATCATTTCAAATCACCAACGACTTTAAATTTACAATATTCCTCAATTTTACCCATTTTCTCCCGAATTCCTTAATATTAATTTAATTCACGCCAATTTCCATTCAAATCACAAGGAAAACTACGTAATTCAATCAAATACAACTCTAATACTATCTACGACTTTCTCACATGCTTCAGTCCAATTTACATCAAATTCTAGACTTAACCTCAATAATTTCATACAAACACTTAGGGAAATATATTTCTTTCAAGTCTAACACATTTCAAAATATATATAGACGTAATTTCTACCTTAATTCAACAAAATAATTCGAATTACGGAAGGGATTGAAAATCCCTCACCTAAGGTTTCTCAGTGTGCAAACCTAGCTTCCAATCACCGAATGTATCAAACCTGTAACAAGTTCAATTTATAGCAATCGTTAGAATTAAACCTAACAACTAAGAATATTCAACCCTAGAATTAAAATTGGACAACCTAGGCTTACCTCTGCAGAGCTGTGACCTAGGGTTTTTGATGTCCTGCGGCTAGGGTTTTTCTTCGAAGGATGCAACGGCCACCGATTTTGGTTGTTAACAGAGAGAAGTGCTCACGGTGAGCACTGCGAGCGAGCGGAGGGGGAGAACAAGAATCCCGCCATCGCGCGCGAGAGAGAAGGAGAATAGTTCCATTCGCGCGCGAGAGAGAGGGGAAACGGAGTTCGGTTGCTTGCGTCGCAAGTGGTGGCGGATCGATCAAAAATGAGAGTGATTGCGCGAGGGAGAGAGCGCGAAGAGAGACTGATAGAGACTGTGGGATAGAGAGAGAGATGAAGGAGAGAACAGAGGGAAGGAGAGAGTGACCGACGCGGTGGTCGCAGTGGTTGCGCACGGTGGAGGGAGTGGTGGCGAACGATCGCAAGAGAGGGAGAGCGACGGAGAGAGATCGCGAGAGAGACGAGGGAGAGAGCAGAGAGTGAAATTCGATTAGGGCTATTAGCCCTAATCGAATTAGGGAAGACGGGGGAGCTGCGTTTCACCCCGAAACGCAGCATCTCCTCTTTCCTCTTCTTTTCTTTCTTTTTTTTTTTTTATTTTTATTTAATAACTATATATATATTTTTGTTTTTCTCATCTCATTGGAAGTTTTAAATTTACCAAAAATAAAAATACTGTGAATTTGTAACACGGCATTTCAATTATACCAAAAATTTAAATTTAAGACCCCAAAATCGAAAATCAATCAAATTTCAAAATTTTCTATTTTATTATAGAAATGTTTACAAAACATTCGACATCAAGTTTTCGGTATTACAACTCTTAACCCCCTAAAAACAAATTTCGTCCTCGAAATTTATAACGATAAAGTTTATACATCAAACAAATAGGGTATTGTTTTTGCTTTAGTTTCTTCAGTCTCCCAAATTTCCTAAAATTTAGTTTGTGATAAGTTTCTTAGGAATTCACTTTCGTCTCAATTGTACAAGTACTTGATTGTCCTTTCGAAATTTCCTAGATATCTTATTTTGATTTGTTCAACCCTCCAAGCAATATATCTGTAAGCGCCTAAGCCTATTCTTATTCTCATTTACAGCTATGTAATTGCTTACTCGCAAATCATGATATCTGAATGCATCGTATATATGTATGCACGCTTATCACCTACACTCACCACCATATTGATAACAAAGTCTCCAATCCACCAATTTCAAACTACAATTACATTATCATACTCTATAGTATCTCCCAAAGTATTGATAGCAAAACTTGTCTTATTCCAATATGAGTATTTGGTAGGTGGTATTCATTGAGATTGAGATTCCTTTAATTTCCTTTTTCACATTACAGCAATTAAAGTATAAAAATCAATAGTCTCTGAATCACCTTGTTTGTTCTAAAACCTTGAAACCTTGGATATAAAAGGAGTAACACTTTCTCGATTAACACATTCCTCAACAACAATTGGAATAGGTCTCTACCTTATATCTGCGACAAAGCGTTGTAGAAGATCAAAACTAAAGTCTTTAATACACATATCACACATATCTGAAAATACTATCATTGAACTCGACCAATTCAATATACCTCAAAATTTCATTTACAGACTTTCTTACTTCTAAATGGTGCTCAAGTAACCATGCATAAACATTTCTGCCTAGATGCTTATAAGATTCACCATTTCAATATTGTAAAAGCTAGAAGGGTCCATATTACCTCATATTTCCATCTGAAGGATGAATCTATCCCAAATTAAAGTTTATCTTAAGAACTCTAAACAACTATAGCAGACTGGAACACCAGAGAAATCTCACTACAATATATAGATCCCACAAAGGCTCATCATATTAGTTTCTCCAAGGTGATTGCATCAAGCAATTAGGAAACTTGTCACTGGTTTTCCATATTCTCAATTGTTCAAACTAGACAACAAAGCTTCTTGTTATCAAGATCACTTAAGATTAAAATTCTTTTCAAAGATGCTGCTCGTCCAATAAAAGCAATGTCCATTACGAATATTATTATATATATATATATATATATATATATATTTTTTAACCATCGAAACAAAAAGTTTTCCCCCATATTTATCGAAAGCATAAAATGGCAATTACTTGAAAGAAACATTCAATGCTTACTGAGACCATTCGTCATATGGTTAAAGATTTTGGTGTCACCTAATACTTATAGCAGCTCTTTTTTTTTTAAGTACTTGTCTTTCTTGGATGACCATCAATAAAAATAACAATATAATTAAATGCCAAACTATGAAGAAAAGTATACCAAAAATATAAGTGGAGGCTCTAGAACCATAAGTTTTGGGTAATACTCCATAGAGTTCCACAAAATGTTTCAATACATATTATTTTCTTGATTTCAAGTCATTTGAAGTGAGTTATGTTTGGGCTGCTCAGCCGTAATTGAAAATGTCTTATTCTACCTTGACCTTTAATGTCACGCCCCGATCCTCAGATCGACCACGCGACAACCGCCGCGTCGTCTCGGTACATGGGTAAAACCTCCCCATGTACCGGGACTCCGCAAGGCTATCAAATTCATAAAATTCTTCAAAAAAACAAGAAATTTCAAAATCAATACACATGCAAGGAGCCCATCCGGCTCATCAAGGATGTACAAACACACACATTGACACACATCGGGGAGTGGGATCCTGTACATGCAATCATACATTAGCACACATCGGGGAGTGGGAACCTGTACATGCACGATTACATAGCAACAAACAACGGGGAGCGGGAACCTGTACATGCACGCATGCAATGTGACCATCTTGGCCACTCTGAAAGCATTTAACAAACAAGAAGTTCCAAAACATAGCCGTCAGATTTTACCAACACTTACCCGAGGAAAACAGGCCAGTATCGATAAAATCCTAACGATATGAGTTGTACAGAACTTCACAAAATCAAAGAAAAAGCATTGAAATTAAGATTTACAGTCCAAATGTCCCAGTACAAATATAAACAGTTTTCCAAAACTAGAGAAATCAAAAGAAATAAAAACAAATCAAAAATCGACGGATTTTATCAATACTTGCCGACAACTCAGCCAGTATCAATAAAATCCGCACGGCTGGAATGTATAGACTTCCCTTTCCATGCTTTGCAAGCTATCAATCCCCAAAAGTAGCCCCATGCCCAAATACCTATACAGTTTGCAAAAATACTTCGCAAGCTCCGTCGAGTAGGCTCCCAACTAAGTCTCCTCTGAAAAATGGGGGGAGTGAGGGGTGAGTATAGGGGTATACTCAGTGAGTGGAGTGCAATGGTGCATTTGTGCTAATAAATAAGGTGTGAATGTGGGGCAGTCAAAGCATAACTCATAAATCATCTCATATCCTTAAAATCATTTCAATAAATCACATTTCACAAATATGCATCCATATCAATCATTTTTTTTTTTTTTTTTATAAAAATCCTGGGGTTCCATCGAAATATGCTTCCGTCTCAGGGCGGCCAAACCCAGACGAAAATCCGCCAAGGGTTTTACTATCCAATATCTCAAAACAAACCCCCTTCCTTGGCGTTGGCTCGTGCCTCACCGGGGTGCACCAGATATAGCACGACTTTTGCAGAGGGAGGGACGTCTACTCCCCCGCACATCTAAACCCCAAACCACGTCACCCCGTCGGGTCGCTCCGTGGTGGGTATATGACTATAGTCATCTACGGCACCCTCCATTTCTCATTCAATCCATTTCTCAACAATGTGCCATGATTTTCAGCAAATAATCCACAATTTCATGCCAAAGCAGCTCATAGAGCAATATCAAGTATCACATGGCACAAAAGCATTTATAAATACAATGGATGCATTCGTATTTCACAATTCAGTTCATACAGCCCACAATCACAAAACAATTTGTATCAAACATGTAAAACTCTTTCCAAATCATTTTCAAAGCAATTTTAAAACAGGTTTCTCATTTATGAACACAATGAACCGTCCACTCACCTCTAGAGAGGGTATTCACTCTCTATTTCCGAAATCAACTCATAACGACTCTTCTCGAGTCTCCAAAGGTCAACCTAGACCAATCAAGACGAATAAAGATCAATTAAAGCTCTATTAAAGGGTTTTTCAAATTCCCCTTTTATGTACAATAGCCTTAACTTGCATAATTACGTTCCAAAACTTTCGTTTCCTCAAACTAGTATCATTTCAAATCACTAACGACTTTAAATTTACAATATTCCTCAATTTTACCCATTTTCTCCCGAATTCCTTAATATTAATTTAATTCACGCCGATTTCCATTCAAATCCCAAGGAAAACTATGTAATTCAATCAAATACAACTCTAATACTATCTACGACTTTCTCACATGCTTCACGTCAATTTACATCAAATTCTAGACCTAACCTCAATAATTTCATACAAACACTTAGGGAAATATATTTCTTTCAAGTCTAACACATTTCAGAATATATATAGATGTAGTTTCTACCTTAATTCAACAAAAATAATTTGAATTACTGAAGGGATTGAAAATCCCTCACCTAGGGTTTCTCAGTGTGCAAACCTAGCTTCCGTCTTTGGGAATTCAAGCTCTATTTAGTTCAAGACCTGAAATGCTCCAAATTCGAAGTACAGTTCAGTAATTAGCCTCAATTTCTATGAAAAATCAAAACCCTAGAAGTAAAATTAAGAGTCGACCTTTACCGAGAGGAAGGAATCGCAGTCTCAAACCAGGGTTTTCGGATGTCCATTTTCGCTGGTCTAGGGCTTCCAATTGGGGCTTCTGCAAGGTGGCAGAAGAGACTGCTCGCAGGAGATGCGGAAGCAGGGAGGAGCGAGAGCTCTTCGCGCGGGAGAGGGCTTTCGCGCGCGGAAGAAAGGGATACAGAGAGACGGTGACACGGTGGCTCGTAGTGGTGGTGGATCGATCGATGGAGGAGACGAAGATGAGAGTGATTGCGTGAGGGAGAGAGCAAAGAGAGACCGAGAGACAGAGCGAGTGCGAAGGGGAAAGAGAGAGATAGGAAGGAGTGAAGAGTGGGAAGGAGAGAGTGACCGACGCGGTGGTCGCGGTGGTTGCGCACGGTGGAGGGAGTGGTGGCGAACGATCGCAAGAGAGGGAGAGCGACGGAGAGAGATCGCGAGAGAGAGACGAGGGAGAGAGCAGAGAGTGAAATTCGATTAGGGCTATTAGCCCTAATCGAATTAGGGAAGACGGGGGTGCTGCGTTTCACCCCGAAACGCAGCATCTCCTCTTTCCTTTTTTTTTTTTTTTTTATAATTAATAACTATATAATATATATATTTATATATATATATATATATATATATTTCAACACATTGGAAGTTCCCCAATTTACCAAAAATAAAATATACTACGAATTTATAATACGGCATTTCAATTATACCAAAAATTTAAAATTAAGACCCCAAAATCGAAAATCAATAAAATTTCAAAATTTTTCTATTTTGTTATAGAAATATTTACTAGAAATGTTTACAAAACATTCAACATCAAGTTTTTCGGTATTACAACTCTTAACCCCCTAAAAAAAAATTTCGTCCTCGAAATTTCAAAATACAACTCATACATCAAAGAGCTGCGGATGTTGCTTCCGCATTAGTTCTTCGGTCTCCCAAATTTTCTGAAATTTAGTCTGTGATAAGTTTCTAAGGAAATCACTCTCGTCTCAATTGTACAAGTGCTTGGTTGTCCTTTTGAAATTTCCTAGATATCTCATTTTGATTTGTTCAACCCCCCAAGCAATATATCTTTAAGCACCTAAACCTATTCTTATTCTCCTTTACAGCTATGTAATTGCTTACTCGCAAATCATGATATCTTAATACATTGATATACACGCTTATCACCTACACTCGCCACCATATGATAACAAAGTCTCCAATCCCCCAATTTCAAACTACAAATACATTATCATACTCTATAGTATCTCCCAAAGTATTGATAGAAAAACTTGTCTTATTCCAATATGAGTATTTGGTAGGTGGTATTCCTTGAGATTGAGATTCCTTTAATTTCCTTTTTCACATTGCAGCAATTAAAGCACAAAAATCAATAGTCTCTGAATCACCTTGTTTGTTCTAAAACCTTGAAACCTTGGATATAAAAGGAGCAACACTTTCTCGATTAACACATTCCTCAACAACAATTGGAATAGGCGCCACCTTGTATCTGCTACAAAGCATTGTAAAAGATCAAAACTGAAGTCTTTAATACACATACCACAAATATCTGAAAATATTATCATTGAACTCGACCAATTCAATATACCTCAAAATTTCATTTACAGACTTTCTTACTCCTAAATGGTGCTCAAGTAACCATGCATAAACATTTCTGCCTAGATGCTTATAAAATTCACTATTTCAGCTAGAATGGTCCATATAAGCTCATATTTCCATTTGAAGGATGAATCTATCCCAAATTAAAGTTTATCTTAAAAACTCTAAATAACTACAGCAGACTGAAACACCAGAGAAATCTCACTACAATATATAGATCCCACAAAGGCTCATCATATTAGTTTCTCCAAAGTGACTGCATCAAGCAATTAGGAAACTTGTCCTACTGGTTTTCCATATTCTCAATTGTTCAAACTAGACAACAAAGTTTCTTGTTATCAAGATCACTTAAGATTAAAATTCTTTTCTAATATGCTGCTCATCCAATAAAAGCAATGTCCATTACGAATATTATTTTTCTAAATAACCATCGAAACAAAAAGCTTTCCCCCATATTTATCGAAAACATAAAATGGCAATTACTTGAAAGAAGCATTCAATGCTTACTTGAGACCATTCATCGTATGGTTAAAGATTTTGGTGTCACCCAATACTTATAGCAACTCTTTTTAAGTACTTGTTTTTCTTGGATGATCATCAATAAAAATAACAATATAATTAAATGACAAACTATGAATAAAAGTATACCAGAAATATAAGTGGAGGCTCTAGAACCATAAGTTTTGGGTAATACTCCATAGAGTTCCACAAGATGTTTCAATACATATTATTTTCTTGATTTCAAGTCATTTGAAGTGAGTTATGTCTGGGCTGCTCAGCCGTAATTGAAAATGTCTTATTCTACCTTGACCTTTAATGTACACAGAAACTCCATGATGCTTAACATACCGGTAACATCTCTTTAAGTCCTACAGCTATCATCACAACATACAGCGCCCTCATTCTACAAAATATGCCCCAAAGCAGATTCAGTTAACTTGATTTCCTCATTTAAACCCTTATCAACTACCACCTCCATCATTCATGTTCCCTAATTTTCTCCAAGAACAAATTGTCATCAGACTCCATAAGACTCAGTAGATCTTCCTCATGGTTCCTACCTATTCGATCATCAGATTCCTCAAAATTTTGCATACAACCCACGGTCGAACATCTGTTTTACCCATACATTTTTTTTTTCCCACTGTATTTCACACCCTCGTCCTGCAGTAAAGCCTTAAGAACCTCTCTCAAAATATACAATCCTCTATTCTTTTATTCTTCTCACCATTGGGTAAACAAACTACCTCCCTCCCATCCACTGGAATGGAAAATAAACTCCAAGAATGGACCTCCATTGTTATGACTCCTACTCACCTAGAGGGCACGAGTGTGCTCCCTAAATGCCTTCACCCGAGACTGATTATTCAATTTGTCATAAATTCTATCCAAAGGACCACTCATTAATCCAGTACAATAAAAGTCTATGGAAACAAGGCCAATGTATCTTCCCTTATCTTCCACCAATTGGCAAAAATCTAAATTATTACCAATTAAGCAAACCTCAAAAACCTTTATTTTGACTTCGAAAATTGGCATTTGGTCATAATCAAAGATCATAATAACTAGCAATAATAATCACCTGCTAAACCTATTAGCATTATCCGAAAACCAAAAGAATAAAATTCATACTTCTTCATAAAAGCATCAGAGTGAAACCATTCCTTTGCCTTCCACCGTTAGTAACCCAATGGTAAAACCTCCTATTACAATCCCCTACTTAAAGATATAATGTTGGAGCATATACTTGAGAAGCATGAAATAACATTCATAGTCTATCAAAATTAGGATGTGACACTTGCACAGAAAGCATATTCAGGTGAGAACCAAGCATGTTAAATTTGACAACATTTTCTTAGGAAGAAATCTACACGAAATTTCTTTTCCACCACAAATATCCAGTTTAAAGATCAACTTCCTTATTTGTTCATCAGAATACCGCAAAACTTTATCTATCACAAAATTGCTCTACCACTCTAACCATTCTTTAAATTCCTTGTGAAATAGCCATATGTTTCTTAAACTTGAAAGCAATTCAGATTGAAGTGATGTAATAAAAATTTTCGAATGGATGGGAAATGATGAGAAGCATTTCAAATGCGAAGGTCATACTTAAAATTAGGGAGTTAAGACTCCCAGTTGTTTAAAGCAAAGAAAATAATCAATGCAAGACACTACAGTTCTGTCTTCTCACATAGCCCAAATTACTTCATTCTTACACAAGAGAATGTCTTACAACTCGCCATCCCAAATCAAAGAGTCATGCTAGTCATACTATTAGTACCTCTAACCCCATTTAGTTTTTCAAAAGAAAATCTTACCACACTAAAGTCTCATACATGATATACACCTCTATGAGTTTCTGAAGGCTCCACAATTATACATATACACCAAACTTCTAATATCAAGATATAAGTCCGAGTGCCAAAACAAATACTAAGGTCCCCAATATTTGACCAAACAAGCCACAGGAGGTCTTGAGTCACAATTAAGTCACCAAATATTTCATTTGGGGTTCCTTATTCATCATCCAAAAATAAAGTTCTACAAAGAGGTTCTGAACTTAGCAATGTAAAATATGAACTAATCCAAGTGCTTAACCCCCTAAAAATAAGCATTCCTAACTTCCTAGGAAAACCATGGAAAGTTCTGTACATTTTCCGAATAACTTTTTAAAAGATGTAAACCGTTTCCAAAATAAACAAAACATTGTAAAGTCGTTAGAAAACTTTTGGGACATTTGGAAACATTTGAAAACATTTCAAATTCATCAAACTCTTGAAATCGTATACCGGTGCTCTGATACCAATAAAGTTGTCACGCCCCGATCCTCAGATCGACCACGCGACAACCGTCGCGTCGTCTCGGTACATGGGTAAAACCTCCCCATGTACCGGGACTCCGCAAGGCTATCAAATTCATAAAATTCTTCAAAAAAACAAGAAATTTCAAAATCAATACACATGCAAGGAGCCCATCCGGCTCATCAAGGATGTACAAACACACACATTGACACACATCGGGGAGTGGGATCCTGTACATGCAATCATACATTAGCACACATCGGGGAGTGGGAACCTGTACATGCACGATTACACAAAGAACACACAGCGGGAGCGGGAACCTGTACATGCACGCATGCAATGTGACCATCTTGGCCACTCTGAAAGCATTTAACAAACAAGAAGTTCCAAAACATAGCCGTCAGATTTTACCAACACTTACCCGAGGAAAACAGGCCAGTATCGATAAAATCCTAACGATATGAGTTGTACAGAACTTCACAAAATCAAAGAAAAAGCATTGAAATTAAGATTTACAAGTCCAAATGTCCCAAGACAAATATAAACAGTTTTCCAAAACTAGAGAAATCAAAAGAAATAAAAACAAATCAAAAATCGACGGATTTTATCAATACTTGCCGACAACTCGGCCAAGATCAATAAAATCCGCACTGGAATGTACAGACTTCCCTTTCCATGATTTGCAAGCTATCAATCCCCAAAAGTAGCCTGTGCCAAATACCTATACGGTTGCAAAAATACTTCAAGCTCCGTCGAGTAGGCTCCCAACTAAGTCTCCTGCGAAAAATGGGGGGGAGTGAGGGGTGAGTATAGGGGTATACTCAAGGTGAGTGGAGTGCAATGGTGCATTTGTGCTAATAAATAAGGTGTGAATGTGGGGCAGTCAAAGCATAACTCATAAATCATCTCATATCCTTAAAATCATTTCAATAAATCACATTTCACAAATATGCATCCATATCAATCATTTTTTTTTTTTTTATAAAAATCCTGGGGTTCCATCGAAATATGCTTCCGTCTCAGGGCGGCCAAACCCAGACGAAAATCCGCCAAGGGTTTTACTATCCAATATCTCAAAACAAACCCCCTTCCTTGGCGTTGGCTCGTGCCTCACCGGGGTGCACCAGATATAGCACGACTTTTGCAAGAGGGGAGGGACGTCTACTCCCCCGCATATCTAAACCCCAAACCACGTCACCCCGTCGGGTCGCTCCGTGGTGGGTATATGACTATAGTCATCTACGGCACCCTCCATTTCTCATTCAATCCATTTCTCAACAATGTGCCATGATTTTCAGCAAATAATCCACAATTTCATGCCAAAGCACTCATAGAGCAATATCAAGTATCACATGGCACAAAAGCATTTATAAATACAATGGATGCATTCGTATTTCACAATTCAGTTCATACAGCCCACAATCACAAAACAATTTGTATCAAACATGTAAAACTCTTTCCAAATCATTTTCAAAGCAATTTTAAAACAGGTTTCTCATTTATGAACACAATGAACCGTCCACTCACCTCTAGAGAGGGTATTCACTCTCTATTTCCGAAATCAACTCATAACGACTCTTCTCGAGTCTCCAAAGGTCAACCTAGACCAATCAAGACGAATAAAGATCAATTAAAGCTCTATTAAAGGGTTTTTCAAATTCCCCTTTTATGTACAATAGCCTTAACTTGCATAATTACGTTCCAAAACTTTCGTTTCCTCAAACTAGTATCATTTCAAATCACTAACGACTTTAAATTTACAATATTCCTCAATTTTACCCATTTTCTCCCGAATTCCTTAATATTAATTTAATTCACGCCGATTTCCATTCAAATCCCACGGAAAACTATGTAATTCAATCAAATACAACTCTAATACTATCTACGACTTTCTCACATGCTTCACAATCCAATTTACATCAAATTCTAGACCTAACCTCAATAATTTCATACAAACACTTAGGGAAATATATTTCTTTCAAGTCTAACACATTTCAGAATATATATAGATGTAGTTTCTACCTTAATTCAACAAAAATAATTTGAATTACTGAAGGGATTGAAAATCCCTCACCTAGGGTTTCTCAGTGTGCAAACCTAGCTTCCAGTCGCTGGTGAATTCAAGCTCTATTTAGTTCAAGACCTGAAATGCTCCAAATTCGAAGTACAGTTCAGTAATTAGCCTCAATTTCTATGAAAAATCAAAACCCTAGAAGTAAAATTAAGAGTCAGCCTTTACCTGAGAGGAAGGAATCGCAGTCTCAAACCAGGGTTTTCAGATGTCCATTTTCTGCTGGTCTAGGGCTTCCAATTGGGGCTTCTGCAAGGTGGCAGAAGAGACTGCTCGCAGGAGATGCGGAAGCAGAGAGGAGCGAGAGCTCTTCGCGCGCGGGAGAGGGCTTTCGCGCGCGGAAGAAAGGGATACAGAGAGACGGTGACACGGTGGCTCGTAGTGGTGGTGGATCGATCGATGGAGGAGACGAAGATGAGAGTGATTGCGTGAGGGAGAGAGCGCAAAGAGAGACTGAGAGACAGAGCGAGTGCGAAGGGGAAAGAGAGAGAGATGAAGGAGAGAACAGAGGGAAGGAGAGAGTGACCGACGCGGTGGTCGCGGTGGTTACGCACGGTGGAGGGAGTGGTGGCGAACGATCGCAAGAGAGGGAGAGCGACGGAGAGAGATCGCGAGAGAGAGACGAGGGAGAGAGCAGAGAGTGAAATTCGATTAGGGCTATTAGCCCTAATCGAATTAGGGAAGACGGGGGTGCTGCGTTTCACCCCGAAACGCAGCATCTCCTCTTTCCTTTTTTTTTTTTTTTTTTTTATAATTAATAACTATATAATATATATATATATATATATTTCAACACATTGGAAGTTCCCCAATTTACCAAAAATAAAATATACTACGAATTTATAATACGACATTTCAATTATACCAAAAATTTAAAATTAAGACCCCAAAATCGAAAATCAATAAAATTTCAAAATTTTTCTATTTTGTTATAGAAATATTTACTAGAAATGTTTACAAAACATTCAACATCAAGTTTTTCGGTATTACATTTAATGTACACAGAAACTCCATGGTGCTTAACATACTGGTAACATCTCTTTAAGTCCTACAGCTATCATCACAACATACAGCGCCCTCATTCAACAAAATATGCCCCAAAGCAGATTCAGTTAACTTGATTTCCTCATTTAAACCCTTATCAACTACCACCTCCATCATTCATGTTCCCTAATTTTCTCCAAGAACAAATTGTCATCAGACCCCATAAGACTCAGTAGATATTCCTCATGGTTCCTACCTATTCGATCATCAGATTCCTCAAAATTTTACATACAACCCACGGTCGAACATCTGTTTTACCCATACATTTTTTTTCCACTGTATTTCACACTCTCGTCCTGCAGTAAAGCCTTAAGAACCTCTCTCAAAACATACAATCCTCTATTCTTTTATTCTTCTCACCATTGGGTAAACAAACTACCTCCCTCGAAAATAAACTCCAAGAATAGACCTCCATTGTTATGACTCCTACTCACCTAGAGGGCACGAGTGTGCTCCCTAAATGCCTTCACCCAAGACTGATTATTCAATTGGTCATAAATTCTATCCAAAAGACCACTCATCAATCTAGTACAATAAAAGTCTGGAAACAAGGCCAATGCATCTTCCCTTATCTTCCACCAATTGGCAAAAATCTAAATTATTACCAATTAAGCAAACCTCAAAAACCTTTATTTTGACTTCGAAAATTGACATTTGGTCACAATCAAAGATCATAATAACTAGCAATAATAATCACCTGCTGAACCTATTAGCATTATCAGAAAACCAAAGGAATAAAATTCACACTTCCTAATCAAAGCATCAAAGTGAAACCATTCCTTTGCCTCCCACCGTTAGTAACTCAATGGTAAAACCTCCTATTACAATCCCTTACTTACAGAAGAATGTTGGAGCATATGCTTGAGAAGTATGGAATAACATTCACAGTCTATCAAAATTAGGATGTGACATTTGCACAGAAAACATATTCAGTTGAGAACCAAGCATGTTAAATTTGACATTTTCTTAGGAAGAAATCTACACGAAAGTTCTTTTCCACCACAATATCCAATTTAAAGATCAACATCCTCATTTGTTCATCGAATATCGCAAAACTTTATCTATCACAAAATTGCTCTACCACTCTAACCATTCTTTAAGTTCCTTGTGAGATAGCCATATGTTTCTTAAACTTGAAAGCAAATCAGATTGAAGTGATGTAATAAAAATTCGAATAGATGGGAAATGATGAGAAGCATTTCAAATGCGAAGGTCATACTTAAAATTAGGGAGTTAAGACTCCCAGTTGTTTAAAGCAAAGAAAATAATCAATGCAAGACACTACCGTTCTGTCTTCTCACATAGCCCAAATTACTTCATTCTTACACAAGAGAATGTCTTACAACTCGCCATCCCAAATCAAAGAGCCATGTTAATCATACTATTAGTACCTCAAACCCCATTTAGTTTTTCAAAAGAGAATCTTACCACACTAAAGTCCCTATTTAGTGATTAGTCCACTAACTCATGCAAATCTAAAGACAATGTAGGGGCGAACTTATAGTTGATTTCTCTAAAATTCTTCATTGAATACATGATATACACCTCTATGAGTTTCTGAAGGCTCCTCAATTATACATATACACCAAACTTCTAATATCAAGATATAAGTCCGAGGGCCAAAACCACTACTAAGGTCCCCAATATTTGACCAAACAAGCCACAGGAGGTCTTGAGTCACAATTAAGTCACCAAATATTTCATTTGGGATTCCTTATTCATCATCCAAAAATAAAGTTCTACAAAGAGGTTCTGAACTTAGCAATGTAAAATATGAACTCATCCAAGTGCTTAACCCCCTAAAAATAAGCATTCCTAACTTCCTAGGAAAACTATGGAAAGTTCTGTACATTCTCCGAAGATCTTTTAAAGATCTTACATTTCTTTCAAACGAAATAAAACATTTTAAAGCTTTTAGAAAACTTTTGGGACATTAGAAATACACTTGAAAACATTTCAAAATATTTCAAAACCATCAAACTTTTAAAATCGTAAACCTGTGCTCTGATACCAATAAAGTTGTCACGCCCCGATCCTCAGATCGACCACGCGACAACCGCCGCGTCGTCTCGGTACATGGGTAAAACCTCCCCATGTACTGGACTCCGCAAGGCTATCAAATTCACAATAAATCATCAAACTCATAAAATTCTTCAAAAAACAAGAAATTTCAAAATCAATACACATGCAAGGAGCCCATCCGGCTCATCAAGGATGTACAAACACACACATTGACACACATCGGGGAGTGGGATCCTGTACATGCAATCATACATTAGCACACATCGGGGAGTGGGAACCTGTACATGCACGATTACACAGCAACACACAACGGGGAGCGGGAACTTGTACATGCACGCATGCAATGTGACCATCTTGGCCACTCTGAAAGCATTTAACAAACAAGAAGTTCCAAAACATAGCCGTCGATTTTACCAACACTTACCCGAGGAAAACAGGCCAAGTATCGATAAAATCCTAACGATATGAGTTGTACGAGAACTTCACAAAATCAAAGAAAAAGCATTGAAATTAAGATTTACAAGTCCAAATGTCCCAAGACAAATATAAACAGTTTTCCAAAACTAGAGAAATCAAAAGAAATAAAAACAAATCAAAAATCGACGGATTTTATCAATACTTGCCGACAACTCAGCCAGTATCAATAAAATCCGCACGCCTGAATGTCCGAGACTTCCCTTTCCATGATTTGCAAGCTATCAATCCCCAAAAGTAGCCCTGTCTGCCAAATACCTATACAGTTTGCAAAAATACTTCGCAAGCTCCGTCGAGTAGGCTCCCAACTAAGTCTCCTCTGAAAAATGGGGGGAGTGAGGGGTGAGTATAGGGGTATACTCAGTGAGTGGAGTGCAATGGTGCATTTGTGCTAATAAATAAGGTGTGAATGTGGGGCAGTCAAAGCATAACTCATAAATCATCTCATATCCTTAAAATCATTTCAATAAATCACATTTCACAAATATGCATCCATATCAATTCATTTTTTTTTTTTATAAAAATCCTGGGGTTCCATCGAAATATGCTTCCGTCTCAGGGCGGCCAAACCCAGACGAAAATCCGCCAAGAGTTTTACTATCCAATATCTCAAAACAAACCCCCTTCCTTGGCGTTGGCTCGTGCCTCACCGGGGTGCACCAGATATAGCACGACTTTTGCAGAGGGAGGGACGTCTACTCCCCCGCACATCTAAACCCCAAACCACGTCACCCCGTCGGGTCGCTCCGTGGTGGGTATATGACTATAGTCATCTACGGCACCCTCCATTTCTCATTCAATCCATTTCTCAACAATGTGCCATGATTTTCAACAATTAATCCACAATTTCATGCCAAAGCAGCTCATAGAGCAATATCAAGTATCACATGGCACAAAAGCATTTATAAACACAATGGATGCATTCATATTTCATAATCCAGTTCAGACAGCCCACAGTCACAAAATAATTTACATAAATCATGTAAAAACATTTCAAAACCAATTTCAAACCAATTTTTAAAACAGGTTTCTCATTTACGAACACAATGAACCGTCCACTCACCTCTAGAGAGGGTATTCACTCTCTATTTCCGAAACCAACTCATAACGACTCTTCTCGAGTCTCCAAAGGTCAACCTAGACCAATCAAGACGAATAAAGATCAATTAAAGCTCTATTAAAGGGTTTTCAAATTCCCATTTTATGTACAATAGCCTTAACTTGCATAATTACGTTCCAAAACTTTCGTTTCCTTAAGCTAGTATCATTTCAAATCACCAACGACTTTAAATTTACAATATTCTTCAATTTTACCCATTTTCTCCCGAATTCCTTAATATTAATTTAATTCACGCCAATTTCCATTCAAATCCCAAGGAAAACTACGTAATTCAATCAAATACAACTCTAATACTATCTACGACTTTCTCACATGCTTCACAGTCCAATTTACATCAAATTCTAGACTTAACCTCAATAATTTCATACAAACACTTAGGGAAATATATTTCTTTCAAGTCTAACACATTTCAAAATATATATAGACGTAATTTCTACCTTAATTCAACAAAATAATTCGAATTACGGAAGGGATTGAAAATCCCTCACCTAAGGTTTCTCAGTGTGCAAACCTAGCTTCCAATCACCAGTGTATCAAACCTGTAACAAGTTCAATTTACAGCAATCGTTAGAATTAAACCTAACAACTAAGAATATTCAACCCTAGAATTAAAATTGGGCAACCTAGGCTTACCTCTGCAGAGCTGTGACCTAGAGTTTTTGATGTCCTGCGGCTAGGGTTTTCTGCAAGGATGCAACGGCCACTGATTTTGGTTGTTAACAGAGAGAAGTGCTCACAATGAGCACTGCGAGCGAGCAGTGGAGGGGGAGAACAAGAATCCCGCCATCGCGCGCGAGAGAGAAGGAGAATAGTTCCATTCGCGCGCGAGAGAGAGGGGAAACGGAGTTCGGTTGCTCGCGTCGCAAGTGGTGGCGGATCGATCAAAAATGAGAGTGATTGCGCGAGGGAGAGAGCGCGAAGAGAGACTGATAGAGACTGTGGGATAGAGAGAGAGAGATGAAGGAGAGAACAGAGGGAAGGAGAGAGTGACCGACGCGGTGGTCGCGGTGGTTGCGCACGGTGGAGGGAGTGGTGGCGAACGATCGCAAGAGAGGGAGAGCGACGGAGAGAGATCGCGAGAGAGACGAGGGAGAGAGCAGAGAGTGAAATTCGATTAGGGCTATTAGCCCTAATCGAATTAGGGAAGACGGGGGTGCTGCGTTTCACCCCGAAACGCAGCATCTCCTCTTTCCTCTTCTTTTCTTTTTTTTTTTTTTTTTTTTTTTTATTTAATAACTATATATATATTTTTGTTTTTCTCATCTCATTGGAAGTTTTAAATTTACCCAAAATAAAAATATTGCTGTGAATTTGTAACACGGCATTTCAATTATACCAAAAATTTAAATTTAAGACCCCAAAATCGAAAATCAATCAAATTTCAAAATTTTCTATTTTATTATAGAAATGTTTACAAAACATTCGACATCAAGTTTTCGGTATTACAATCAAACTCTTGAATGCCTCTTAAAGACCACAAGGACTCAGGAATGGACCCTGAAAAGAAGTTACCCGACATAAATAAGAATCCAAGGCTATTGCAACTACCCAAGCTTCTTGGAATTGGACCGAAAAAGGCATTTTATGTCAAAATTAAAAATTCCATGTTTTTAACGCTACCAATCACAGGGGTAATAAAACACTTTATTTGTTCTGAGACAAATCTAGTGCTGCTGATAGAGTTGTAAGGCCAAAAATCTGTTTGGGTATAGGTGTGTTAAGATTATTCATGGAGAGGCCTTATGACCTCAATTTTCTTCAATTACCAAGGGTTCGTGGTATGGGTCCTTATAACATGTGATCATCCAAGCTTGGTTTGAGCAACTCAAATAAGGACCCTATAGAAGATGGAATTTTCCTAAAAAGTCTATTTCTGGAGAGATCTAAATTTTGCCAACTCTTAAGCTTAGAAATTTGATTGGGAATGGGACCAGTGAGTTGATTATTAGATGTAGTCAACATGATTAGACTAACAAGACCGCCTAAATCAAAAGGGATGGTCCTTGATATTTGATTTCGGCAAAGATTTACTTATGTCAATGTGGTTGACAAATTACCAAAACCTCATGGCAACATCCCTCTGAATTGGTTATTGCATAAGCTTAAAATTTTCAAATTGGTGCAATTAGAGAGAGAACTATTGAAATTCCAAGTAATTAGGTTCCCCGGTTCTAAGCAAATTCTCATCAAAAACAACATCCTCTAGATGTTTTAGGCCTCCAAAATCAACCAAAAATTTCCCACTAAAATGGTTAGATGCAATCTTGATATGTGTGAGATGTGAAGCATTTGATAATGAGATAGGAATCGGCCCGCTAAAGTAGTTATCCCCAATTTGAAATCATTAGAGATAGGAAGTGTGAGGCCAAGGTTTGGTTGAAGAGTGGCATGAAGTTTATTGTAAGCAAGTGAAAAAGCAGAGAGAAGACAAGTTATATATGGCCAAAGGGCCCATACCATGGAGATTGTTGGCCATGAGTGAGAGCCACTTCAAGTTCTTTAGGGCCCTCAGAGCATCTGGAATAGTAACACCCCCCAAAAAATAAAGGTTTGCTTATAGAGCCAATGTTTCTAGGGAAGAAAGGTTCCCAACAAAATGAAGGAATACCTCCCTTGAGATTATTGTTCTCCAAAGAGAGTAAAATGAGCTTGTCCAAGTGGCCAATCTCTTCTGGAATTTTTCCATGTAGCATGTTGTGACCATAGTTTAGGACTTCAGAGTTGGGACAGCTAGACAAGTTGGATGGGATTTTCCCTTCAAAGGAGTTTCTACTTGGATCAAAAACTCAACCTAAATAAGTGGACATGTTCTTGCGGGGTTTGGCCTCGGAGAGTATTGTTTCTTAGTTTCAGGTCTACAAAGAGGCTCATGTTGCCTACTTAAGATAAGAAACCACCCAACCCTAGTGACTCCAACTCTAAAATGGTGATTCTTTGGTGTCTCGGACTGCAAGTGATATCCTTCCAATTGCCAAAAAAAAAAAAAAAAATGAGTTGAATCATTCCATGAACTAAGTATCCCAAATTGGTCAAGAGAGATCTCCATGAAGATTAATCTAACCAGAAGGGGAAATTGAAAGTATCACAACATTATTTTGTTGAACATAGGAATAAGAGTTGGTGTCTTTTAACTTGAACCTTTTGTGGGGCTAGTGCTATCTTCTCCTTCTTCTCAAAATTATCAAGAAACTAATGGTAAAATTTTGATTATAAAATTAAAAATACAAATATTTTTTTTATTACCAAATCACTTTTAAACTTAATTTTTAATTAATAGATTTGACCCACATAATCAATAAGTTTAAAAGTAACATTAACGTGACAATAATGTTCATAGATCAAATTTCATTATGTATTAATTGAGTTTTCAATCTTAATTTAGAAGCTTGTCCGTAATTCCCCACCTTGTATCTGGTTACAAAGGGTAATATTGGACCAATAATTTGGTCAATTATAAGTAAATTGATTAATTGTATTACTTTTGTGGGTCCACTTTCAAAAGGTTAATCATATTCTTGCAAAAGGCCAAGACAAAGAGAAAAACAAAGGCAAAGGATAAGGGTAGTGTCTGGTGATTTGTACATTAGAATTGCCATGTAAAAAGACTTCTAGACTATTGTGGCTATGTGACTGGTGATGAGACCTAGCTTTTACTCCACCCTTGGATTACTTATTATTTATTTATTTATTAATTTATTTGCATGAGGAATTAGAATATAAAGGGTGTAATACAAAGGGCATAAGTGCTAATATCACTTGTCTTAAAGATTTTGTATCTTTTGTCACGTGACCTTTTGATAATATAAGAAGTTGTTTGGTTAAAGGGTATAGATTTCAGAAATGAAAATAAAACTCAAATTGATTGTTTGGATTAATAAAATAGAAATGTGCGTTTGATGATTTTGTGAAGCCCCAACTAAAATGATGGGTTTCGGATGAAATCCATCTTTGAAACCCAAGGAAATCCCTTCCCATTGCTTGTCCAAACATTTAACTCTCTCTCTCTTCTCTCTCAAGCCCATCTCTTCTCTCTCTCTCCCCCCATCACCACCCTCATCTCTCATTCCACCTTTCTTTGACTTGTGTTCTCACTCATCATCCTTCTCTCTCTCTCTTCTTTCTCTCTCAAACCCATCTCTTCTCTATCTCTCTCGCCCATCACCTCCCTCATCTCTCATTCCACCTTTCTCTGCCTCGTGTTCTCACTCATTATCCTTCTACATCCTGCCACTACTGCAACAAATCCTTAAGGCTACCATGACAATAGCTCTATTACTATTATGGTATGTGACTGTCAGTGAAACTTGTCGCAACAGTGTCTTCATCATTCGGGCTAGATGAGACAATTTTCCTTAGCTTCTTCTTTGTCATCCTTTGGTCTCGGAACTAACTTCCCTCTTATTTTATCTATATATAAGATCTGAATTTTGGTTAAGTTGGTGATTTGCTTTTAGTCGGAATGTGCAGATCCGCCATTGTCACTGTAGATTGGGGAAAGCTGAGGTAGCTTTACAAACACAGAGTATATTTAACAATTTTAGAAGATATATTTTAATTTTAGTTTTAAAATTATATTTTAATTTTAGAAAAAATATTTTAATTTTAATTTTAAAATATTTTAAAACATATTTTTAATTTTAAAAAATAAAATAAAATAGATGATAATTATAGTTTTAATTTTAGCTAATAAAATAAAATTTTAAAAATATTAATTTTAAAATATTTTTTATCAAAGGTAAATTTGACAATTATATAATTCTCATTTCGAAAGATATATAAACAACATTTTAATAATGGTAACCATATATGTTCTAGAATTTAAACCAAACAATTGATATTAGAATTTAATTTTGATTCCGATTTCTAAAATCTTTGATTCTGATTCTAATTTTAATTCCTGAGTCCGAGTCAAATGCCACCTAAGATATTTCGACACTTTCAAAATTCCAACTCAATAAACCTTCTCAGCAATTCTATTCTCACCAAACCATACCTTATTTTTTTTCACATTTCTCTTGTAGGTTCCTTTAACAACATGTAGTAGCTCTTGCAGTTCGACCTAGCCTATCATTACAAGAAAACACGATTTTAGCGACGAAAAGAATTCGATGCTATTTAGCAACGAATTTAGCGACAAAAACTGAAATCTGTCGCTAATTAACAACGAATTATTTTTCATCGTTAAATTTAGTGACAGATGAAACATCCGTTCATAAATTCGTTGCTAAATATAATTTTATATTTTTATTAAATATAATTTTGTATTTTGTATTTTTGTTAAATTAGGGAATTATATTTTCAATGTTAAGAGTTAGAAAGAAAGAAAATAAGTAAAAAAAACAGGCATATCAGATAAGTTAATATGACATAGTGGTTAAGAGCACTTCAGATAACCTCTCAAACCCAAAGCACATTTACGGTAAAAAAATAAAGCAGCGGAGGGTGGGTTCATGTGTGGGCAGGTATGGGCCAGCAAACAACAAGGGGTCGGGGCAGTGGTGGGCGGCGGTCGGCAGGTGGGTGGGCGGCCTCTACAAAAAAAAAATATTTAAAACATTTAGCGACGAAAAGTGAATCCGTCGCTAAAATTAGCAACAAAAATGCCTTTTGTCCCTAAATTTAGCGACAGATTCATTTTCCTCGCTAAAATTAGCGACGGATACACTTTCCGTCGCTAATTTTAGCGACGAATTCCACTTCCGTTGCTAAATTCAGTGACGGATTCCACTTCCGTCGCTGAATTCAGTGACGGATTCCTAGCAATGGATTCCTCTTTCCATCGCTAAATTCAGCGATAGATTCGTCTTTTCATCACTAAATTTTTGTGATGCATAATTAGTGATGGAAATTTTTCCGTCGCTAAATGTATTAGCAACGAATTTTTCTAAAATTTCTGTCGTTAAATCTGTCGCTAAACCTTTGTTTTTTTGTAGTGTGTACTTGATCCTATTGTATCTACTTTAACTAAAGATCCACCAACTCCTCAAATAATCATTCTTTATATCTTTCGATTGATCACTCATTTCCAGGAGAATCTCGTGCTCTACAACCAACTCTTCGTTGTACTAATCGTGTAAGTCATCCTTCTATCTGTTTTCATGATTTTCTTTTTTATTCCACTATTGTTTCTCTTTATGAACCTTGCACCTATCCATGAGACAAGCACTGATCCTCAATGATAGAAAGCAACGGTAGAAGAATCACAGGCACTTACTAGCCCCGATTCCTAGGGGATGGTTGATTTATCTTTAGATAAGTCTATTGTTGGTTGCAAATGGGTTTATAAAATCAAAACTCGAGTTGATAAATCTATTCAGCAATATTGTCCCTGACTTGTTGCTAAGGGCTTTGCACATAAGTATGGTATTGACTTTGAGGAGATGTGTAGCCCTGTAACTCATCTCATCATAGTTCGCAGTCTTGTTGCTGTTGCTACTAGCATGCATTGGCAATTATTAAGATGGATGTCAAGGATGTTTTTCTCAATAAAGATCTTTCAGAAAAAGTATATATGAAACCCCCAATAGGTTATAATCATCTACCAAATAAGATTTGTTATTTTTGCAAATCCTTGTATGGACCTAAACAGGTGCCTAGAGTTGGCCAAATTGAGCTCTACCATTGGTCACCTAGGTTTTCATTCCAGTTTTTATGATCACTTTTTATTTATTCAAAAAACATATCACAGTTCTTTTTTTCTCTATGTTGATGACATGATTATTATTGATATAACACTTAAGGTATTTCTACTCTCAAATTTTTTCTCTCCCAATAGTTTGAGATAAAGGATTTGGGTGATCTCAGTTACCTTTTGGGTCTTGAGGTTTTGTTTGATCAGTTTGGTTATTATTTGTCACAAACAAAATATGCTACCGATCTTAACTCTTGTGCTGATATCACTGACACTAAGATGGTTAGCACTTCACTTGAACCCAATATTCATCTCCCAGCTAGTGATAGGACTCCTCTCAATGATTGCATTCTTCATTGCCAACTAGTCAGCAACCTTATATATATTATTGTCTCCTATCTAGATATTGCACATGTTGTTCATATCATCATCGAGTTCATAACTGCACCTTATACCACTCACTTCTTTACTATTCTTCACATTTTTTGATGTTACAGAGGTACTTTATTTTGTGATCTTCACTTCTTTAACTCGCCTCCACCAAAGTTCATACTCTGATGTTGATCGTTCCAATACTGGCGATTGTTTCTTTCTTGACATGTCTTGGCATAACAAGAAACAAACTATTGCCTCATTGTCTAGTACGAAAATAAAATCTCGAGCTCTCGATCATACTACCTCTAAGCTCTTATGATCACTGATGATACATGGATCGACAACCCATAATTATTTACAAACACCAAGCCCATAAAAGACCAAATACACCTTTATCTCTCTTCGCTCCTTGATCGAATAAAGGACCAAAGACCAATCGTGACTTTCGATTCTCTCAGTCACCTTAATCTCATTTTCCTGATCCTTTGTAGGCATATCTCATTACACACCAGTGCCATTAACATGTGATAAATGTAACTTAGGAAAGGAATCCTTAAAAATTTGAATCTCTCTTATTCTCAGGAAAGTCCCTCCCTTGAAGGAAATGGACTTTCGTAGAAGCCCTGATAAGGTAGGAAATATCCACCATAACTTAAGTTTCCCTTGGTCAAAAGGATTTTAAATCTTTTCAAATCTCCTCAATCTTTGACTTCAATCCTAATGATCTTAGAGGATCCCAATCAAGGAAATTAGGGTTTCGACTCCTCAACAACATACGAAACCCTACATGAATGCTATATATACCCTACATTGGCAATGAACTATGTATGTTCTAAGACTTATACAGAAAGCACACAAGAACATGGTATAATTACGCAACTCTTTCCCTAGCCTATTTCTCTATTTCACAAATACTCTCTCCTGACTTGAGCGTTGGAGCTTCTCCCATCAAACCAACCCCCGCAGACTTTTGTAGGTACATTTTCTCAAAGCGAGCAAAAAGTTGTATTGAACTCGTCTCCATTCTCAAGCTGAACGAGTTGTTATTTATAGAGTCTAAATCCACCTCCAACAGATTGACACTGTCTATGGAAAATATACTAAAAAGAAACTCCTTTTGCATTTTATCTTGTTATGATTCCTACTAACTATGCCTCCAAAAAGGAGTCAGAATACTTCCAGAGCTATGTCTCGATAGATGGAAAAATGTCTGCCTCAACAGATCATGATCAGCTAACAACCCCAGTTGACCCTATGGATGCTCCCATCCCCTAGACTCAGATTGCAGGACCAACTCGTAGGGAAGAGACTCGACCACCAGTTGCACAACACCGAATCCTACCCCAACTTCTTGGATAGAACCCATCGCTCTTAGATAGAGAGGCTAGAATCGATGCTTTAAGATATGGGCCAACAACTGGAGGACCTTAGCCATGCTCGTCAGTAGGTGGGCTCATCTTCCTCCTAAAGATCGGCACATTCTTACCTACATAGGCATGAGTCTTGAGGAAACCGAGAACAATCAGCAACTTCTCAGCATGAGTCCACAAATTTAAGGGAACAAGTGGAGGACCTCGTGGCCGTCAAACTGAGATGTGTTAATGATTGGACACAATGAGGTCATCCAATATGTGACCAACATCTCACCCTTTGACTCAAAGATAGCCACTGAACCAATGCCACAAGATATACTTCTTCCCCCTATGGAGAGGTACGTGGCACCATCAAACCTCGAGATCTCACCACCCATTTCATGATGGTCATGATCTCCTGAGACATGTCTGACACTGCCATGTGCAAACACTTCTCCATAACCCTAAAGAGGAATACTCTATTATGGTTTAACTCTGCCACTGCATAGCATCAAAAACTTCTCCCAGTTAAGGAAACTGTTTGAGACCCAACTCGTAATAAGTCCTGGGGCCAAGAGGAAGTCTATTTCTCTCCTCTCATTTCGACAAATGGACGATGAGCTCTTGAAAGATTTTTTAAAAAAATTTAAGATAGAAATGATAAAGGTTTCAGGCTTGAACCACTTAATAGCCTTGGCAGCGCTACCAACTAGATTATAACATTCAGGAATGAAGACCTCAATCACGAAGAATCCCTCGGCGATGATACAGGAGTTCTATTTATGCCTCAACAAGTATATAGCCATCAAGGGGGCAGAAGCATTTGACAGGCACATGAATAAACCCGTCTCTAATAGAAACGAACGCAGTCACTTCCCTTAACAACACTCTTCTAAAAGGACCCTGATAGCTTTACCTCCTCATCACAAGTTCAATCACTACAAGCCTCTGAACAAAACACCAAGTCAGATCTTGCTATAAATACAAAACAAGCTATATGTCAAAGGTGAGGATATTTCTCTAGTGATGACTCCAAGAAGGATCGAACATGGTATTACTATTTTCACCTAGATTATGGCCATTTACAGATGAGTGCCAAAATTTAAAGGATGAACTTGAAACATTAGTTTGGGACTAAAGGCTCCAGAAATTCATCTATGATGGTCAAGAGGGCAACACTTGCTATGAACCACAGGAGGAGAAATGAGGAGATGAGACCAACGAACAACGTTGCCTGAATCTACCAGGGACCAAGCCAACCAGTCACATATGGGCTGAGCACTCAACTTCAATGACTCCTTTCTCCAGAGACGATACTCCTACTCGGTCAACTAGCATAATAGAAGAGGGCCATTACTCAACGAAGTGATAGTGGCCCCAATCTTTCAACTAACTAAACCATCTACATCCAAAGAAGTCCTCTCAACTCGTGTTGGAGAGGGACAAAAGTAGAAAAGACTGATGATAGTATTTGATAATAACAACCTTGTGGGGATCCATCCAGGATGCAATAACCCCGTTGATTATCATAGTGACAATCGGCCAATATGCAGTCAGAAGATCTTTCCACTGCTATATCCAGAAGGCATCATATCTCTTCTCGTGACGTTGGGAACACCATCGGATCACTACACCGCTACTGCCACTTTTAATGCAATAAAGTTACCATCCACATACAATGCTATCTTGGGTCACCCAGGCCTGAATGCTCTAGAGGCATTACCAAACACAAGGAATATGAAAATTAAATTCAAAATACCTCTCGATATTGGGAAAATTAGCTGTAATCAAGATCCTTCAATTCCTTCTATTTAGTAAACTCTATCCAAAGCTTTATGCTATTCTGTTATTTTATTGGTGGTATCATGTCACCCATTGAAACTCTTATTTGATGTCTTCTTTTATGAATATTTTAATAGCAATGCCCAATTTTTCACCTTTTATTATGATTGACTTGCGTTGGTTGCAAGTAATTATTACAAAGAACAAGCTATTCATCATTAAGGCACATTGCCTAGCACAATGCCTCCGAGTATCCTTGGCACAACACCAGGTACACTATCTATCATTATGGTGCAACGCCTCCTAGTATCCTCTGTGCAATACCAAGTACATTATCCATCATTAAGGCACAACGCTTCTGAGTACTCTTGGCACAACACTGGGTACACTATCCATCATTAAGGCTCGACACCTCCGAGTACTCTTGGCACAATACCAGGTATACTATTCATAATTAAGGTGCAATGCCCCCAAGTACCCTCGATGCAATGTCAAGTACACTATTAATCCTTAAGGCGACATGCTTCCAAGTACCCTCGGCGTAACGCCAGATACATCATACATTTTCAGCAGTAGTGGAGCAATCTCAGCTTTATAGTAATGAGCTGTTAGACCATATATCAACCCATCTCGACACAACACTGAAGATGCCTTGACCATAATACTTATGCATAGCTTTGCATGACGCTTGACCATCATCTTTACACCAAATTTCAAGAAACAACTAAGTACACTATTAATCCTTAAGGCGACTTGCTTCCAAGTACCCTCGGCGAAACGCCAGATACATCATACATTTTCAGAAGTAGTAGAGCAATCTCAGCTTTATAGTAATGAGCTGTTAGACCATATATCAACCCATCTAGACATAACACTGAAGATGCCCTGACCATAATACTTATGCATAGCTTTGCATGACGCTTGACCATCATCTTTACACCAAATTTCAAGAAACAACTAAGTTCACTACATAATGCAAAACTGGCGCCCCTTTTGCGAGGTCATGTGACAACAAAGTTATAGTTTCTATTCAAGACTATGTTATTATTCAAAGGAATTATTAAGTAACAAAATGACAAGGCAAAAGCGTACGAGCAAAAGACGAAAAAGTATACCAAAGAAATTCTTTCCGTTTAAAAGTCATGAGTACAAAAAAGGAGGAGTACAAAAATAAAAGCACAGGAATCATGATAAATCAAGGAGAAGAAGGAGTGAGAGACCTCTGTCAACGATTTGTGAGATTAGCTCAAAGAGTACTAATTCGAGAACCTATAGCAATTACCCCTTTGAAAAGGCTACTCCTGGGAACTCTAACCAAAATAGAATCCCCAAGCACTGGCGCTATCACTCTTATTGAACTAAATCCACTGCCATCCTTGGCTTCCCCAATGCTTGGTATCTACACAAGTCTTCTTTTCTTCTGAGGAATGTAACTCAAAAACATATTTTCAGATGCTCTCTCCTCATCTTCTTCTTCCTTAGGGCCCACCTTGGCATGAGCCCTTATTACTTTCAGAGTGGTTACCTTGGTATTAGCCCTTATTGCTTTTAGGGTAGTTACCTGATCTAAATCATCCACCTTAGCAAAATTGACAACATCAGCAAGCCTCTTAGACCTCTTCTCTAACATGAATGACCTTTGGATTTGTACACTTTCATTCGATAAAAGGTAGGCTAATTGAGTATTTTGTTCTCCATAGAGGCATCTACCCACATTACCCTACTTGATGCCAAAAAAAAATTACCTAGGGATCTGATGAAACCAAAATGCTAAGAAGACGCAGGTGCCCTCAACTCGACAATGGGTTCAGCATCACTCATGGGAAATGATGGCCCAAACTCTACAAAGAAGAATTTGCTTCTCCAAGATTTGTCTAAGGTCTTCCTATAGAAAAACTTGCACTTTGACTATCATCAAGTTTGCACATAAAACCACCCTTTAGTAGGACCCCAACACCACATTTCCTTAGACAAAAAATGGAAGACCATATTTCGAAATCGAATTTCAACCGACAAAAACTTAACAAACTAGCTACTGCCACCACTAATCACCACGTGCTCAAAATCAATAAGGTAAGAAATGCATTTCGACCTCATAAAACAGCACACAAAGGCCCCAAATAAGGGACCCGTAACCCATACCTAATGTATTCTCTGTACATCAGAACACAACCCTCTAGCATTTGGTCAGCCCTCTCTACATCCCTAGGCAACCTAGACAAAAACCACCACCGAGATTCATGTCCTTTACTATGACATCTAACTCGTTTTTGTCATTATAGTTGCAGTCTCACCAATTTTACAACACATATGAGAATCAAAATCCCAAGCCATTATCACCTTTCTAACAATTCTATGAAACCTAAAAAAAAAATATAAAAGATTCTTCTTCTCTCTCAACCAACTGCACAAAAGAGAATGCACAAACCAATCGCAGAGCAAAAACAAATAAGCATATAAAAGATGATTTGTAAAAACCAAAATGATATGACCCGTATTAAATGTTCCACTCTCGCACCTATACCGCTCCAATAGAAAACTCTACATTTTCGTGCCCGTTCATATTATTAATCTACTTCTAAGTGTTATTTTAATCAAACAACAACCAAGAGTGAGGGCAAATAATGGTATATATATCGATGGCCCATAATTGTCTGTAAACACTAGGCCCATAAAAGTCCGAATACACCCTTGTAAACACTAATCTATGACTTCTGATTCTCTCGGTCGCCTTAATCACGTTATCATGATCCTCGGTAGGTGCACCTCATTACATGCCGGGACCATTAACTTGTGATAAATGTAACTTAGGAAAGGAATCCTTAAAAATTTGAATATCCCTTACTCTCGGGAAAGTTCCACCCTCAAAGGAAACAGATTTCGGTAGAAGCCTTGATAAGGTAGGAAATATCCACCATAACTTGAGTTTCCTAGGGTCAAAAGGATTTCAAATCTTTTCAAAGCTCCTTAATCTCTTTGACTACAATCCCAACTGGGAGGCTCCCTATATACCGTGCATCGGCAATGAACGAAGTATATTCTAAGACTTACACAGAAAGCACACAAGAACAAGGTGTGATTACGCAACTCTTTCTCTAGCCTGCTTCTCTCTTTCACAAATACTTTCTCTTGACTTGAGTATCAGAGCTTCTCCCACTAGATGAACCCCAGCAGACTTTTGTAGGTACATTTCCTCAAAGTAAGCAAAAAGCTACATTGATCTTGTCTTCGTTCTCAACCCAAAGGAGTTATTATCTATGGAGTCTAAATCCACATCCAACAATCACGATGGTTGTTACCTCCTCTGTAACTCCCCTCTAACTCCTCTTTACTACTAGAAAAACAGGTATCGATGACGAATTTTTCCGTTGTTGAAAGTCACCTCACTAATTTTCATGACGGATCAGTGACGGATTTTTTACCGAAGGAATTTTTTTGTTGCTAATTACCGACGGATTAGCAATGGATTATTCCCACTCGCCCGCCCGTGCCCCGAGCCCCACGCTCGCCCACGCACCCCAATTATAAAAGTTGAAAAAATTGCTCTCACCCAGGTTCAAACCTGGGTGTGAGAGATTGATCTAGAGAACCTTAACCACTATGCCACTATCACATTTGTGTTATTAATTTATTTTTTTCTATTTCTATACTTTATTTGGAACTCTTAATATTAAAAATACAATACCCTATATTAATAAAAATATAAAATTTTATTTAATAAAAAAAATAATATTTAATAAAAATACAAAATTATATTTAATAAAAATACAAAATTATATTTAATAAAAACACAAAATTATATTTAATAAAAAAATTATACTTAATAAAAATAAAAAATTATGTTTAATAAAAAATAAAATTATATTTAATAAAAACACAAAATTGTATTTAAAAAACAAAAAATTATATTTAATAAAAATACAAAATTATATTTAATAAATACACAAAATTATATTTAATAAAAACAAAAAATTATATTTAATAAAAATAAAAAATTATATTTAATAAAAAAATAAAATTATATTTAATAAAAGCACAAAATTATATTTAAAAAAACAAAAATTATATTCAATAAAAATACATAATTATACTTAATAAAAACACAAAATTATATTCAATAAAAACAAAAAATATATATTTTATAAAAATATAAAATTATATTTAATAAAAACAAAAAATTATATTTAATAAAAACACAAAATAATATTTAATAAAAATATAAGATTATATTTAATAAAAATACAAAACTATATTTAATAAAATTTCAATAACCTAATTAAATAAAAATACAAAATCATATTAAATAAAAATACAAAATTATATTTAATAAAAATAAAAAATTATATTTAACAAAAACAAAAAATTATATTTAATAAAAATAAAAAATTATATTTAATAAAAAATAAAATTATATTTAATAAAAACACAAAAAATAAAATTATATTTAATAAAAAAAATTCGGACATATTAGCGACGGATATTTTCCATCGCTAATACGTCCGAATTTTTTTTTTTAGCGACGGATTAGTAACAGAATTTTTTTCGATGGAATTTTCCGTCGCTAATATGTCCGAATTTTTTTTTTTTACCGACGGATTAGCGACGGAATTTTTTCTGATAGAATTTTCCGTCGCTGTTCTGTCACAATTTTACTATTAATTAGCGATAGATAGTTATCTGTCGCTAATTTTCATTGCTGATGTCGTGTTTTCTTGTAGTGCTTTTTTGTGATAATCAAAGCATCATACAAATTGTCACTACAAAATAAGAGCACTATGCTGTTAGTCAAAAACCATCAGCAAAAGATCAAAAAAGTGTCGGTAACACTTTCTCCAACGGATGAAATATCAGTGGAGTATACACCAGTCGGGATACGGGTATTCTGATGGTTTGTGCAACCGTTGTAGCATGCCATGGATGTATTGTGATATTTTAAAAAGTGTCGATAAAACTAATGATGTATCGTCAGTTACTATGTGTTACCAAATGGTACAAAATGTTGACGGTATAAAAGTATTAATAAAATTTGTGGTTTTATAGTCAGTTACCATGTGTTACCATATGTTGCTATTTTTATCATCGGTTACCATTGAGTGACAAAATGTTACAGAATGTTGACGGTTTAAAATGTTAATAAAATTAGTGGTTTTATCATCAATTATCATGTGTTATGAGATGTTACTACTTGTATCGTCGATTAACGTTTGATCAGGAGAAGTTACTGATTTTATCATCATTTTCCATGTGTTACTAAATGTTACTGTTTTCATTGTCGGTTACAATTGAGTTAGGAAATGTTAGTGATTTATCATCGGTTATATATACTATAAGATGTTACTACTTTCATTGTTGGTTACCATTGAATTAGGAAATGTCAGTGATTTTATCATCGGTTACTATATGTTACCAGATATTATTACTTTCATCATCAGTTACCATGTGTTAATATCGGATACCATAATATTGTTACTTTTTATAGTCCGCTAGTAAATTACTGTATTTTATCTATAAAAATTATAAAAATAATATAAATGTAATAATAATGATTGTATTAATATCTGAAAATTATTGATGCATTTATTTATTATACAATGATGCATACATAAAAGACAAAAAAAAAGATTACATATCCAACAACTACAAAAATGTCACCATCTCAAACAAAAAATGTTAACTTCGATCAAAATGCTACCATCACTTGAAGGCACAATTCAGCATCAAAATCAGATAATTTTAAAATTAAGCCGATAACAATGACCAACTTTGTGATCAACTTCTTACACAATTCTCCGTCAATCTATTCATAGAAAACAAAATGAATATGATTACATAGTTATGAAATGAATATAATTACATGACAATGTAAAAAAATAGTTATAAATGAAAATATTACCTCTGGGATAAAATTGGATGAAGTAGGTGATGATGATGATGATGGTTGACTTCTTTGTATATTTCCACAATCTGGTATTGGAGGAATCTAACAATACAACCAATATAATCCAACACAAGAGTAACTTTTTTATATAAAAAAATATACAATTACCTTTTATGAAACTTTGCAAAGTCATTGTTCGTTAGGGTCAAAATATTTGCTATAGAGTGTGCTTCGATAAGACTGAAAATATGTTTTATTGATTTAGAAAAACTTTGAGAGCTTTGACAGAGAAGAGTTTTCGAGAAAATGAGGGAATGAGGAGTATGATTTATTACAAATTCAATTCAACCATTTGACCGCCATTTTTACAAACAAAATTTCAAAATCCATCTTATTTCTTCTTTCGCGCCTTTTTCATACTTTTTAAATTTTTTCACACTTTTACTCTTTACCCGCCTCTTTTTTTATTACACACTTTTGTTTTAGTCATTAGTTTGGCTGGTCTTAATTCCTCATATTTGTTCATACTTTTAACCAATAATGTCACTTGTCTGCAATTTTTACTACTTGTTACTATACCATTACTATATTCAATACAACTTTTATGATGCCGATTTAAAAAATATATATATCAATACATACCTATTTTAATATATAGTCCAAATCAACAAAAATGTAATACTGTTGTGCGATTGAAGTGAGAGAGAGAGACAAATTGGTTTAAAAAACAAAAATCAAAAAAATTTGAATGTGTGTGGGCGGGCGCCCGCGTAAAGAGGCGGGCGCCAGGCCCCCACTAAGGCGGGCGCCCGTGTATGGAGGCGGGCACCAGGAACCCCCTATGGCGAGCGCCCGCGTATGGGGACGGGTGCCAGGACCCCCCTTGGCGGACGCCCGGCCCCTTATTAGGCTGGCGCCTGCGTATTGAGACGGCCACCAAGCTCGGTCACCAGGTTCTATATTGTTATATATCATTGGTTATTATATGTTACCATATGTTACCATATATTAGCACATATAAATTGAAATATAGTTCACATGTATTATCGGTTAGGAGACTGTCGGATTACCACTTGCATTAATATAAATTACTACTTTATATTATCAACACAATTTTATTATTTGTTATTACAATATTATTGCATGAACAAAGTTACTCTCTCAAACCAAAAAGAATGTAAAAATTAAAATTATTTAATTTAATATATAAATAAAATTATTATTTCCCAAAAAATTAATGGCATATAAATAAAAATTAAAAAAGTAAAATATATTTTTGGCGCCAATTTTTGTGTCAAAAAATTATTAATTAAAATTATTATTGTTAGTTATTTTTTAGAATTTATACAAAATAAAATAATAATGATAATTAATTTTAGAATTAGATTTTTTTTCATATAAACTACATAATATTGATAATCTTGCCTATTTTAAATATTATACTAATATAGAATATAACAATATATAATATAATAATATATATATTTTAGAATTATATATTAATTATACATATATATATATGTATAGTATAATAATATATATAAAATATATATATATATATAGGGGGCCGTGAAGGCGGGGGAGACCGGCAGCCAGTATGCGCCCTCTTTTTTTTTCTTTTATTATTTCCTATTTTTAATTTTAAAAAATAATATATAAAATAATATATAATTAAAGGTAAATAATTATTAGTTAATTATGTAATAATAATTGTTTAAATATAATACTATGTCATACAATAATTGTTTAAATATAATAACTATTAACAAATGATTTAAAGGTAAAATAATTAAAAATAATTAATTTATGTAATTAAATATAATTATTTAGTGATTTAGATTATATTTAAAAAAAAAAAAAGAAGAAAACAAACAGGGGTGGGCGCCCGCCCTTTAAAAAAAAGAGCGGCGCCGGCGCCTTCACTGGCTTTTTTTTTTTTTCCTTTCATTTTATTATTTCATTTTTTTAATTGTTTTATCAGAAAAAATAAAATATTAAATCTTTATAGAACATATAATATAATTAAAATTATATTATAATTTAATAAGTAATTTATAAAATATATTACAATTTATCATAATATAATACTAATGTATGTAATATTAATATATAGTAGTATATAATCTAATACTAATGTATTAAAATATAATATAATAATATGTAATACAATAATATAAAATATAATACTATATATGTAATATTAATATAATAATAATATTTGTTATAATATAATATATTAATATATAATATAATAACATGTAGTTATACTAATATATTAGTAATATATAGAAATATATATTAACATAATAGTAATTATTTTACAATTTAGTCAAAATGTCTCGACTAAACAATTTACAATTTCATTTTGTTTCTTTTGTTTCTTTTTGATCGGGTATGAGAATGTAATAATGTAAATTATGTGAGTATAATTAACTACATGATATTTGATATTATTTAATTATATTAGTTTGATTAATTATATTGATAAATTAGTTTTGGATTTTATATAAAATTATATAATTTTTTCATTTTTTATTTGTTATTTTTGTTGAAATTTATATAAAATTATATCATATAATTAATTTTTAGAATTTAATATAATTAATTTTTAGAATTTACTTTTTTTTGTTTTTAATGATTATTAAAAACACAAGAGTAGTGGAGATGGCATTTACCACTACTTACCACCATAATTATTACTTATTACTACCACATGGTCACTGTATTACCACAACGTATTGCTAGTTACCACTACTTACCACCTGAATGTCTGCATTACCACTACTTACTACCAATTATCACTATTTATCACTACCACACCACTACTTATAACAAATTATCACTACTTACCATTAGCACGCAGTGCTCGCGAGGGTGCACAGGCACCCGCATTACCACTAATAATTTCTTTTTTTATTTCTTAACATATATAATATTATTCATAATATTAATAATAATATAATTGATAAATAAAATCAAAAAATTTATAATATAACATAACAATAACTAATCATATAAAAAATTAATCCAAGTAAAGTGATATTATGATGTATCTTGAGGAAGAAGTAAACTATTTTGTACCAGCTAACTACGCTAACTAGTTTGATAAATTCCAATCAGATAAATCACATTTTATTGCCTTAGCTAAACTTTAAAATGGATGAATATTGGATATTGATTATTAGATTATAATATTAATAATTACTAATTTATATAATTATATAGTATTATTTAAATTACTAATATTACTAATATTAATTTTCATTACTAATTTTATCTAATTACTAATATTGAATATCATGTACTATTATTTAAATTAATAATATCCAATTTATTAATGAATTGTGTAAAAATTGTCAAAGTAAGGCTATATATTATGTATTAATTGGTTATATGATTTCATATTATAATAGTGCTCTACAATGGCACGACACTATAAAGTTTATCTTAAATAGCATTACATATAATAACGTAGTAATATAAATTCATATTACGTTAATGGTGCTTTTGTATATCATAAAAACAACCCAAATTAGTTCTTTTCTCCTGTCTAGGTATTAATTCTAAATTGTATAAATCTCATTTCAACCGATGGGTGGACAAACTCTCTGTTTTTGATTCAATGGTTGGGAGGTAATTAGAACGAACTCTTAAATGGACATTTAGGGTAAACAATAGGATGAATTAGAATTAGAAGGGATTAAAGGCAGGAAGTTATGAAAAGCGAGAAAAATTATATAGGAAAATTAGGTTTTGAAAGAAAAGAGGGAATTGAAAGCGGAAGTTATGTTTTCAAAAAAAAAAAATTGTGTGACAATTTAAGAGGGAATCGAAGGCGGGAAGCGGGAATCGAAGGTGGGAAACGGGAATCGAAGGCGGGTAAGAACAATTTTAATTATCACTATATATTACTACTAGTTACTACTTGTTACAACTATATCACTAGTTATTATAAACTTACTACATTTTACTACTAATTATCACTATATTTTTAATATTAATTTTCGTAAACTTATTTACAATTTAAGTTACCATAGTTATCATTAATTATCACTATATTACTATTAATTACATTTAATTTACCATTATATTACTATTAGTTACCATTATATTACTATTAATTATCACTATATTACTATTGATTATATTATACCACAATTTAACTTACCATTGATTACTATTAGTTACAACTATATTACTACTAATTATGAAAAACTTAACACAATTAAAGTTACTACTACATTACTATTAGTTATCACTATATTACTATCATTTAATATAAGTTTAACACAATTTAAATTACTACTATATTACTATTAGTTATCTTAAACTTATCACAATTTTAGTTACCACTGTATTACTACTAGATATGAATATAATTTATTATAAAATTATAATGTTACCTCTACCTATAGTGTTGATGACAATTAATAATTGTTTTAATTGAATATCCCTTTTACAAACGGTGCATTAATTAGGTTAGTATAAGTATAGGCTTATGTTAATGATATGATTTAAACGTTACTAAAAAAACTCATATAATAATTTTTTCCAAACCATCACTAAAGATTGTCACATTTATCGATGACAAGTGATAACCGTCTGAATGATAGATGACATTTACAAACGGTAAAATATATTAGTCAATATAGATGAAGAATTTATACAAACGGTATTGTTAAGTAGACAAAAAAGAAGAGTTATATAGTGATTGTTTTTAAATTATCTCTATACACTACTATATTTAAGGACCACAACTAATAGTCGTCAAAATTGAACATCAGTTTTTATAGACGGTTTTACTACTTTACTAACGATTGATAAACTTTTTCTGACTGACAATTTTATATCATCAGAAAATGTATACATTTCCTAACGATTTCGTTGAAAGTGTCTCTAAAGATCATAAAAAACCGTCACTAAAACTCACCGATAATAAAAATTACCATCTGTATATTGCTTTAATTTTGTAGTGTGTGTATAATAATGTCTTCCATAAAAACCCCAAATATATTAAGATTGATTGTCATCTTGTGTGGCATCATATACTTCACGACACTCTCAAATTTGTTTTTATTTCTTTCTAATCTCATGTTATAGGTATTTTCATCAAATCGCACTCATCGCAACGATTTCATAATTTAGTTTTCAAAATCAAGATGACCGATTTTTTAGAACCTTTAGTTTAAGGATGGATATTAATATCTATTAGTTATAACTCATCAAATATTATGTTACTTGCAACTTACTAGATATTTTGCTTGATATAAGACTTGATATTAATGTTAATTTAATTACTCAGATATGCTCTAACTACTGTAATACTCACAACACTAAATACAAAAATATGAAGTCCATTTTCTCTCTAAAAGTTTGTCCTTCTCTTCACTGTTAAAATTGCTTTAATTTTTATTTCAATCACAAATAATGCCCAAAAAAATGACACATGGATAATAGTAGGGGATCATCGTCCCAAAACTTTTAACAATGTTAAACAGACAAAATAAATCATGAACAAAATTTTACGTAGTAATCTTCATCAACGTGAGTTGATCAAATCCTAATCAAATTTTCAGTATATTATAACTAAATTATATATAAAAAAAATTGATTAAATTAGTCAAAACGTAATAATGTAAATTATCACTTAAGATTTGATCTATGTAAGTCATGACCCATTTAGTTTATCAGGAATTACATAAAATTGGTCAACAATGTCTTTTAAAGGTTGCAGAAAGTTTGAAGGCATTCAAAACTCGATACATAGACCAATATGGGATCATTTGGTTCTACTAGGGCATGTTGGGTTGTGTTGGAGGTGGGTTTCGTCTCCACAGATCCAATTTTTCCTGGATTCGGTCGGACAACTGGTTGTGAGGTTTGAGACTTGCAAAAAATCGCCAGAGGGTGTTTCAGCAGGGGAGGCTCTGACGATCATGTCAGAAAGAATGATTTTCGAAAGGGAAAAATAAACAGACAGAGAGAGGAGGGAAGTCAAATCTCCCTTTATACCCTGTGTGCCTTGTGTAGGGTTAGAGGACTTACTTGGACTGATACCCCCATTGATGTTATATAATACTTTTTGTAGATCCATGCAGTTGCGTCTTCTGTGAAACTCTAGTTTTCTTAGGAATTCATCTGGGGATTCCGAATTTATGATCATGAAAGATTCGATATTGTGACTATTTAGACAATTGAATTATACGGAGAGATTGTTTTCCTTACCGATTAGATCTGTTAGGTTTTATTCTGTATATGGAAGACATGTTCCATGCCAAAGTGGGTAACTCAAGTTAAGCAATATAGATTGGGTATTAATGATCTTAAGGAGACGAATGTGTTTGGTCTTTTTGATGGCTATCGGTTGAGGGCATTCGATTCCAACAAATCCTTTGTAAATCGAGTCAAACAATAGACCCTTCGGTTGGACAAAACGATTGAGCTCTTCGGGGAGGCAAGTCCCTTCGGGTGATCAAGGCGACTAATGTCACGCCCCGAACCGGGAATCGTGAACAGCCGCCCGTTGACCTGGATGCCGGCTGTATTTCTACAAAAAATCGGACAGAGCCTCCCCATAAATCGGAGGTCTCCCAATGTACACATATCCTGTATACACCTGTACAATTCAAAATCATCTAGAAAATAAAACAAATGGCCATCCCGGCCTCAAAACAATCCATGACATCTCCCAACCGACATCCAGACAACGCAAGGCTAACAAATCCACAACAGTCCTAGCCACAGACCTCTACTGTCATGCCCAACTAGAGCATGAACAGCCGCCACACCGAGCGGGCCTAAATTAATACAAATATATTACAATTTCCCAAGTAATACTTCAAATGGTTACAAATGCCTCAATGCAAGCGAAATATGAGAGTTTCGCAAACAAAAGTCTAAAAATTATACAGTCATCCCATAATATGTACACGGTCAGCTAAAGACCTCAACAAGACCTCGCAGGGTCGAAACAAAATACGAAATTCATCTTTCAAATTTAACTTAAAATCTCACCGTTATGAATCACCCAAATCCATCATCAAGCTATCAAGCCCTCGAGCCAAATACATCGCCCTAGCACCATAATCCTGTCTGGGGAGGGAAAGAGGAGGGGTGAGTACTCAGGGAAAAGTACTCAGTGAGTGAGTGGGTCAATATAATCGTGTAATATGGGGTGTGAAACTGGAGTGTCAAAACATAAGTATTCAAATCATATTTTAAATCATCATGCTTTTCATTTCAACAATATATCATTAACACGCAGCAGCAAATCAAATATGCATCCAAAGCACTGTCAAAATCATAGAGCTGCCAGCCGAAAATGTCCCGGCAGAGGTCTACCACGACCTATGACAGGCGCACCGGGGGTGTTATATGCGATTTTATTTAAAGTTGCTCTCTACCCCGGCGTTGGCGACGGACCTCGTCCAGGTGCTAGACTTGGATAGCATCCAAATCCTCCCCCTTTCGGGTTCAACCTGCCTAGTACCGTGTCGTAAATATAATCTCGACAACTCGTGGGATACCCCAGGCCTTAGGCATATCCGGACGCCACCAAAGCGCCTCTCACGGTGTCCTTCGTAGCTACGGAACAATACATATCCAAGCCCTCAAGGCCAATATCAATATCATATCAAACATGTGCCGTAAATCAGGTTCGCAAACCAAATGCAACATATATCATAAAATGGCACATTTTACATTTCAACCACATGGATGCATATTTCATAATTCAATCACATTTTTGGACACTCCATCGATTCACAAAAATCATTTCCAAAACCAGTCAAAACATTTTAAGCACACGATAAATCATGCTCATTTATCAAATGGTTATAAAGCAAAGTTTACATATTAAACGAAAACATTGAATAAAGCCCACTCACAGTATACGGGAGGGTCAATCACTCCCCACAATGCACAAGTGTCGAAATCGTGCTCCCCTCGATCAGTCTCCAATCAAGTCACTACAATTATAACACATCATATATTTCTCACACCTCAACCTCAATTGTATCTATGTACATTTACAACATCACACTGTTCAGTCCATATACACTTGCATATACTTACAATTCAATCAAATAAAATCTTACTCGATCCTCGATTGACCTTCCTAATACAAAATCATAATTATGTCATCAATTTCCATTTTCTCTAATTTTTGTACAATTCTCAATTCTTCAATTTATGAATATACTCTAATGTCATCAATTGCATTTCATTTATAAATAAGTAACACATTCAAAACCAAGTCTAATTCAACTCCAAAACCACTCAAATGTCGGAAACATGCGTAGATTAATAAATTGTCTACAAAATAGGAAAATCTTTGAAAAATCATACACTTTTCGTTTCTCATCCGATTTCTTCAAACCTTATGTCATTTTAAAGGTATTGAAACCTATTTTCATCATATAGAGAGTGTATTTGACTTCCCTATATGCAACACCAACTATAATGTAAAACACGCATCAATCCTTATGCTCAAATCTCAAATTTCGACTATTTTCATACATTCGTCAAATTAAACTCTAAAAGCAACCATTCAAATCAAGCAAACATGATTCTATGATCCTGTAACATGCTTCTTTCGTATCAGACAATCTAATTTTTTGTAACATTCTATACTTAACCTTCATAATCATATATAAACATTTCAGAAATTGTATTCTATTCGCATTCCACTTACATTCTAAACATATACAGAGCCTTCCACTTTAGATTCAAATCCTAGATTCATTCAATTTATCAAATAGAGCATAAATCTCCTCACCTAGGGTTTCCGCAGTTCAGACCTAACTTCCATTCGCCATTCGACTCAGTCTGAAACCTGTAATGTATCCAAATCGAAGCAAAGTTCAGACATTTAGCTTAATTACAAAGAGATATCAAAACCCTAAAACTAATTTTATCCTTACCTATGCAGTGAAGGATTTTGCAACCTAGGGATTTCGAAGTCTGCACTGCTATGAACTTGGGGGTTCTGCAAGGGTTGCAGAAGGTTGTTGAAGCGGCGGAGCAGCACCCCGCGGGTGAAGGTGAGTCGACAGTCACGCGCAGGGGCAGTGGCGCAAGGAGCAACGCGCAGCAGTGCGTAGTCGCGCGGAAAGACGGCACTCCCGGCCGCGCGCGGTCGGCGCCGGCAGCCGCCGGCGCGCGCCCAGCGGACGCAGCGCGCGCGCGCGAGCGGGAGAGGGAGCAGAGCGAGGGAGACTGAGAGAGTGAGATGGAGAGCGAAGTAGAGAGAGGCAGAGATGGTGCGGAATAGACGGGTGGCGACCGTGGTGGCTCGCGGTGGCCGTGGGTTGTGGTGACAGCGACCAAGTCGCGGCGGAGGGAGAGAGAAATCGCGAAGAAAATCGCGAGCGGGAGGAAGTGAGAGAGAGCAACCGAGAGAGAGAAGGAGAAATAGAGAGAGACCGAGGGGGTAGAGAGAGAAGTGATCGCCGATGATGGTGGCGGTTGTGGGTGGCGGTGAAGGCCGGAGGCGGCGGCCGCGGTGGAGGCGGCGCGAGGAAGCCGCGGGAAGAATATGGAGAGGCGGTGAGAGAGTGAGGGGAGAGAAAAAGAGAAATTAGGGCTTCCCTAATTTCGTTTTTTTTTTTTTTTTGTAAATTAATAATTAAATAATTATCAATATATATATATTATTATATCCACTTTTCTCTAGCGTATAAATTTCGTAGAATTGGGATTTACTGCGAATTACGAACGCAGCATTTTAAAATATACCAAAAATTTAAATTTAATACCCCAAAATCGAAAATCAAAAAATTAAAAATTTCTCAATATATATATAAATAAATTGTAAAATATTTTATTAAATTTCATGAATAGGAACACTAGTACGGGCATCGCAGTTTCGGTATTACAACTAAGGTCCATTCACGAAAATGAATCTCTTTAGTGAACCGGGGCGACACAGGGCTATTCTCACTTGAGTGTTTTGGTATCAGAAGAAAGGGAGGCCCACTTTATGCTATAAGGTCTTCTAAAAGAGGGTCTATCAGGTTGGTTTAACCAAAATAACATAAAGTTGTTGAGAAAAAAAAATATCCTGTTCCCGTTCTAGGTTGCAAAAATTTTAAAGGCATTCAAAACTCAATACATAAGCCAATTGGACTATTTTGCCCTTTAAAGAACAGATAAAGAAAACACTAATATTAAGGGCATGGTTAGAGTGTAAAAGGATTAAATTATTATTCCATATAATTTTTATTATTTTTTAATTTCTCCTAAATTTTAAATTAAGATAATATTTACCTCCTAAATCATAAAAACTACGTGATTCCTAAAATTTCATTTGGTTCTAAATCGGGTCGGGCAGGTTGGGTTGGTTTAACTAAAATAACAACCCTATAGAAACCCTTGACCATCACACACATTAAAAAATAAAATAAAATAAAATGAAAATTATTTTTATAATAAAATAAATTTAAATATTCAAACTAGTATTCTAGCAGCGCTTTTGTTGAAACTGTAACAAAACAGCTTTTATTTATTTTTTGGGTTAAAAGACAATTTGTATAAGTTAGTTGGGTAAATATTATAATTTCAATTTTTGCCTAAATAATATAATTTTTCAGAAAGCAATTCTTAATATAATTTCCTTTTGGAGTAAAAAAATAATTTAATCAGGAAAAAGAAAGTGCTCATTCGTAATGTGATGCTTGGAGATTCGAGAAAATCAATTTCTGAGTTTCTTAAAAGCTTCTTTGTATGGTTTATTTCTTTAAATATTGTGTTAATGGCACAAAATCCAAGAGTCGTGGTCTTTTTTTTTTTTTTTCTCAAACTACGACGTGATGTTGATTTCAAGGTCGCCCAATCACAACTGCTCATGAACTCAAAAATTGAAAAAAAAATCTAACTTTTCTAATGTCGACTTTCCTGATATCGACTTCAACCAAGTTTTCTAGCACAGTACACTCCGAAGTCCACATTAGAAATGTTAACTTTGAAGTCGACTGTTCTAATTAGCTGATCAATATTGTATCTATTGCAAAGTTGATCAGTCCGACACATACTATATTATGAGCAATGTCCTGATTTCTGATCCAGACGATATTATAGCTATCAAGGTCAAAGATTTAGTATCGCATGCACTTTTTGATTTGGTGGTGATTAGTCATCGGCCTCTGCAGCGAGAAATGATGTGGGTCATCCATCAGCATCTGACTAGTCGGATGAGGATGATGCGATCACTATAAAAAAATATCGAATTAGCGACGGATTTAGTCATGAAAATATCAGAAAAATTCGTCACTAAATTGTTTAGCGACGGATTTAGCCACAAACTCATATCCGTGGCTAATAGTGCGTCGCAAAAATTTAGCCACGGATTCTAATTCATGGCTAAATTTAGTCACGAATTCAAAAATTCGTGACCAAATTTAGTCACGAATTCATTAGCCACGAATTGATGAATTCGTGGCTAAATCCGTGGCTAAATTTTTCATTTTATATTTTTAATTTTAAAAGCCGTCGGCCCATTGTCGGCGGCCGCCAGTCCTGCCTCGTGTATGAACCAACTTCCTGTTGTTTTATATTTTTGTAGAAAATGTACATTTATCTAGATTCCAAGCTGGGACTAAGAGGACATTTGGAGCGTTCTCAACCACTATATCATATTAACTTATCTGATATACTCTTTTTTTTTATACTTCATTACTTTCTTTCTAACTTTTACCATTAAAAATACAATTTATTAATTTAATAAAAATATAAAATATAAAATTATATTTAATAAAGATACAAAATTATATTTAATAAAATTAAAAAATTATCTTTAACAAAAATACAAAATTATATTTTAAAAAATACAAAAATATATTTAATAAAAATCAATACCCTAATTTAATAAACATATAAAATATAAAATTATATTTAACAGAGTTTCAAATTAGTGACGAATTTAGTCACGAATAGATTCGTGGCAATTAGCCACGAATTTATCCATGGACCAAAAATTCATGGCTAATTAGCCACGAATTCGTAATCCGTGGCTATTTAGCCACAAATTTAAAATTCGTAGCTAAATTTTACCATGAATTTCGAATTCGTGGCTAAATTTTGTCACGAATGAGAAATTCGTAGCTAAATTTAGCCACGAATTTATATTCATGGCTATTTAGCGACGGATTATGAATTTCGTCGCTAAATTAGCGATGCATAATTATTTTTATCGCTAAATTAGCGACGAAAATGGATTTGTGGCAAATTAGCCACGAATTTAGTCACGAACAAAAATTCGTTGCTAATTAGCCACAAATTTTTGTTTGTGAATAAATTCATGGCTAATTTGCATTGAATTCTATTTTTGTCGTTAAATTCGTGGGTAAATAGCGATGAATTTTTTTTGTGACTAAAGTCCGTGACTAAAATTATGTTTTTTTGTTGTGGATATAGATGCGACATCTATGATGATGCGACAAATACAATGTTGAAAAGTTGACTTTGAAGTCAACATTAGAACAATCGACATCAGAGTATACTGTACCTAAAAGCCTGATTGAAGCGGACATCGTGGATGTTGACTTCAAAGTCGACATTAGAAAAGTCCACTTTTTTTTTTTTTTCCAATTTTAGGTGCTCATAGGCAGCGGTGATTGGGCAATCTTGAAGTCGACATCATGAATGTCAACTTGAAATAAAAAAAAAAAAACCACAACTCTCGAATTTTGTGCCATTAACACAATATTTAAAGAAATAACTTTCTTTGCATTTTGTTTTTAGTGTTTGTAATATTTTCATATTCAATATTTTTTATATCATTTCTATTTTATTGATGTGCGGCTAATATTTGACATCAGCTTTTCATAAATGCTCTTCACTTAAACAATTAAGCAAACCAATCAATCAAAACAAAAGTGATAAAAAACATCATAGATAAGATAAGAATACCAAAATTTAACGTGAAAAATCTCTCCCGATATGGAAAAGGTAAAAATCACAGTTAAAATTATTCAAAATTTTCCACTAAACTAATAAAAATGAACCCTCCAACAATAAACAATTGCTAACAAAGTGATAATGAATGATAAGTAGGAAGATATTACCAAAGAAGAGCAACCAACATTCAGAAATTACCGTAAACAATCTAGACCTCCAATGCAAGATCCAAGTGTTCAGTTTGAAAATCTCAAATGAGGAATTTCCACTTTAAATTTTAGATGGATCGGAGAAAGTTTTAGGTTACGATCATTCAAAACAAGTTTGTAGCCACTTCTCGCATAATACTCTTTTTCTTTTTGTTTCTCTCTATTTTTTTTCCTTTTATTATCCATACACTTAGAGTAAAAATGAATTTAAACCACTTTTTAAATTTTCCAAATATGTTTTTAAAAACTACAATTAGTTGATTAATTAACTTTTGAATGGTTGAAGAAACGAGTTTGGTATAGCATTGCACTCTTGTAACTATAAACCTCGGGATCAAATCATGGGAATAGAGAAATGAGATTTAGAAGAGCCAACCCCTTATATGATCCTCACAGAGTTTGAACTGGATTAATCGAGCAAAAGTCGGATATCGATAGGTGAAAAAAAAAAAAAAAAAAAAAAAAAAACAAGAAGAAACGAGTTCTTTTGGTATTTCCCACATCAGAGGGATACAAATAGTCCCAACCTTTTATAGAATACCCAATAAAAATACTAATTTGCTAGTTACTTCTAGTAGAAAACTGGATAGAGAAATCAATTTTACGAAAAAATAATGATAAAATTTTATCAAAATTTAAAGTGACAATAATTTAAAGTTTATAACGTAATTTTATTTTTTTCCCATTAAATAAATAGAACACAAGCATGATTTATTAAATTGTCTATTAAACCACTCAAGCTGGGCTAAATTTAAAAGCTCCATATAAAAGAACTAATTTATTTAACTATGAGTTTCAAAATAGTTTGAATGAAAATTTAAGCTCATATATGAAATTTGCTTTTAATAGGCTCAAATTTTGGATGTCAACATAATTTAGAATTAAAAAATGTATAAATCAGAATGACTTATATTTAATATATGAATGCGGAGCTTTGCTTTTCATCTTCGACTTGCTTTTTTGCACATAAGAATTTTAGAGGAGTGGATTTAAAAGTTAGAAAAAAATTTTTTTTTTAAATAATAACTCTTAAATATTTATTTTATTATTTAGATTATTATTTGGCAACTAATATAGTCAAGAAATTATCATCATCATTTTCATAATAGAGATGAAAATAATAATAATCCCACTAACAGTGAATAGCAAGGGGAAGAATGGGTATCCTTTTTCATCTTATAAAGGCCCTGTAATTTTAACTTTTTTTTTTTTGGTCCCCGAGACTTGGTCCACCACCCGGTTTCTAGAGTTTTGCTCCGACTATTTCGGATCAAGCCGTTGAAGTCCCTCTTGGGGGGTAGAGCTCTCCCTAGCATGGTTTGCTCAATCTGAGACTTGAATTCGAGTTCTTTAGATGGGGCCTAGTGACTTACCCACTAGACCAATTGAAAATTTTCGTAAAAATCAACCAAAAATATTTCATACGGAATTTTTTCGAATCTAAATTTTGGGTTGGATCACTTACCTCTTTGACGAATGGGTATTCTAGATTGAGGAAGCGTCACAAAAATTAGATCACCCCCTATAGTTCACAATCCTAATGCCTTGGTGGAAACGATCAATCCAGCCCTTAATTCTCTCATCTTTTTTTTTTTTTTTTAATTTTGCACTCCCTGCCACTGGAAGTAGTGCATTCATCCCCTTTTTCTTTCCGGGAGTTATTCCCAAAAAAAAAAGGTGTTGAGGGGTGGTTTTATTTAATAACCACCCACCCCTCATTTTAAATTCAAAATAAGAGGAGGTGGGTCTACCCTCATGGGCGGACCCGCCCCTTATGCCAACATCTCCCACTCGCACATGAAGGCTAGAACCGCACATAGCGTGATCATAACTATCGAACACCAATTTCATACAGGCAAGAGGACTGTGTGACCTGCAAGAATACCAAGAACTTTAAAACCATATACCGGTTAAGAATATATAGCAACTCATCATCAAAGTGGTGAAGAGGACATCATATCTCGCTATACCCCAGACTTCTTTTATTCGACACAGTCAACGTATGTCTTATCCCTCAAAATAATGTAAGAGTATACTTGACTCTAATCCAATCATGTATTCACAATTATGTCACTAAACACTAAGTCATAGACACAATTGACCGGTCTATGAATACAGAGTAACGTGTCGGTCAAAGACAATTTTCTTTTCATACTACTAACTTTCAACTTTATCTTAACTGCTTTCTTAGACATGTACCGCCAAACCGAATCATCTATGATTTCTTAGTACATGCTAAAGTAACAACACCAAAATAAAATTTCAAGAAACAGACAAAAGTTCTAAGGGTATAAATTGAGGTTGCGTATAAACCTCTGAGTCTCACACAATGAGATGGACATTATGAGATGAAGAGGGATATACCATCTCATTACTCATATAGTCACATAAGCACACGTGGTATGAAACACGTGCTACGAAGCTTTCCTTTCCATTTGGAAGCGTATATCTTCTTTTTTTAAGATAACGCATCGTACAGGTCTTAGTCCAAGTATACATAACACTTGACCTGAGTTTTCCTTTTTACAAGTCCTCCAACATCTCATAATATCAAGGAAAACCCACACCTGGCTTTTCGACAAGTTTAATGGATTGTGGGGAATCCATTTCGATTACCATATACGTAGTATATCAATCAGTAATCTCATCTTAGTACTTAACTAAGGCAGCTTATTTGTGTTAATCCACCACAAATTAACACACCTCATCTCTACATGTCACATAGACATTAGAGGCGATTGCTCGTGTGAGAGAGCCAATCTCAGAACTTGCCCGACATACTTTTAATTCCAGACACAAGAATTTTGGACACAAAAACAAAATTCAAATGTTATCGAATATGAGTATTACAATATATATACTTTCTGTATATAATCACAATCACTATCACAATAACAGATACTATCATAATCTATGCAATCCATGTCATCTAACATGTCTTTAGGCATTGGCCTCTGAAAAATGACAAGCCACTTCTAAATGCATAGATACTTATTTCAATATCATTTCCCTTTTTTCAATCATGTCTCTGACAATATTGTTCTTTGTGTCTATGTTTGGTTTTACCATTATATTTGGAGTCTTACGCATAAACAATAGCTAACCGATCATCACAATGAATTGTCAAACTCCCACTAGGTTGCTTACTGCTCCAAATATTGCAATATCCATTTAACCAAACTCATTTTCTTGAACTGCGGAAACATTAATCACAAATCTGTTTCCATTATAAAAGTGATACACCGGTTTATTTCTTGCTTTTTTTATGAGATAGCGCTATCAATGAGCAAGCAAATATAACCAGAGGTAAATTTTTTCTTATGCAAATCTCATCTCTAATCAGCATTCGTATATCCTTTCAATACTAGATCATTTCCTTAATAATGAAGGAAATAGTTTGTAGTTCCACTCAGGTACCCCAATATCCTTTTCATAATAATCCAATCATTCCATCTAGATTGTACAGATACCTGCCGACCAAACCCCATAGCATGACAAATATTGGAATGAGTACACTTCATAGCGTACTCCAAATTCCCAACAGTACTAGAATATGTTGTTCTAGATATTTCATCTATTCATTAGGAGTTTTAGGGCATATGTCATCTCTTGAACTATTACCTATAATCACATGAGCATCAATGGATTTGCAGTTTTTTAAACTAAACTGTTCCAGAATCTTTATAATATAAGACTTTTGAGATAACTCTAGTAATCTCCTGGAATAATTTCTCTGGAATTCAATTCCCAATCTACTTTACCCATATCCTTTATCTCGAAGGTCATACTCCTTATCATTCACTGCTAACAATGTGTCCGTGACGTATAAGGATAGAATTACAAACATGTCAATGGACCTTTCAAATAGAAACAATGGTTTTTATCTTATCATTACGAAATCATAAAAGATCACATCTCTATGAAATCTCAAACACCATTGTTTCAAAGACTGTTTAAGGCCATCAATTGATCTACTTGGCCTTTAATGACAAAACCTTCTAGTTGTGCTATTCAAACTTCTTCCTTAAGTTCACAATTGAGGAAGGCAGTCTTTTACATCCAACTGACGTAATTCTAAATCCAAATTGGTCACTATTGCCAACTACGTGCGAAGGGAGATAAATCTCACTACTGGCAAAAGGTTTTCTCATAATCAACACTCTTTTACTGAGTGTAACCTTCTGCTATCAGTTGAATCTTTTATCCCTCAATAGTTCTATCTGCCCTATGTTTGGTTTTGAGAATTCAGTTATTCTCAATAACTCTGCTCCTAATACGAGCTCAACCAATTCATATACATGGTTGGATTTCATCGACTCCTATTCTTCTTCATTGTATTTTTTTATTCACCCTTAGTGGGATAAGATGAGTCTCATATACATTCTGAAACTCTTCTTCATCTTCTGAAGAAACATCACATACGTGCCCTTTAACCCCAAGTGACGCTTAGACACGTTTTTCCTAACACTTTTCTAAGTCTGTAACTCAGTTGAATCGTTAGATTTTCAAATCCCTCCCACTAAGATCAACATTACTCTAACAATCCGCAATAGACAAAACTATTATTTGAATCAACTAATTTAAATAACAGTTCTATGTCCTTCACCTCACCTCTACTAGGAAAATGATTCTTCAGAAATGTTATATCCGTGATCTAATCTCTACTGTAGTACCATTATCTTATTCACAAATGAATACTTAACTTTTAGACTGGTCGGAGTATCTTATAAAAATACTCTTACTTCTATAGGGACCCAATTTTTCAAACTTATTGAAAAAATCTTAAAATACAGATAGTTGATCCCCAAGGTCTCAAGTCACTGAGACACGACCTTCTATCAGTCTAAAGATTATATCTCGTCATTGGTACTGTCTTTGAAGGTACTGCAAAACAATGATCACAATCAACAAGACATCTCCCCAAAAGAAAATCTACAAGTGAACCTGCGTTATCATGGATCTTGCCATATCCAAAAATGTTATATTCCTTTTCGCTATAACACCACTCTGGTGGGATGTATAAGGAATGGTCAAATGGCAGATTCTGTTTCTTCCATTACCCAGATCTTTAAATTGATCTAGTAGATATTCACACCATTTATCTGTCTGATTCTCTATCTCTCTCATATAATGTTTAAAGCACTTATATGCTTCAGACTTGTGAGAAATCAAACAGATATGGTCAAACACATGAAAACATCAATAAATGTAATGAAACACAAAATTTCATGCATACCTTTCATATCTATTAGATCACGAATGTCTGAATGGATCAAATACAATGAAAATTTAGCCGTATGGCTTTTCCAAATGGTTTTCACGTCATTTTGCTGTCAAGACAATATTTACATGTTGTAAATCAAATTTTGTGAGTGAACCCAATAGTTCTATCATTACTAGTTGACTTATCCTGTCTTGCCCCAATGTGACTATGTCTGCCATGTCACATTATCAAAATTTACAAAATGATAAAACCATTTACAAACTATCCAAAACCACTACACATGTCATTTAAATATAAATCATCCCTATATTTCTGAAAGTTCAAATCACAGTCAAATTTCAAAAAGAATAAGAAGAGATAAGATTCCGTCGAGTTTCTGACACGTAGAGAACCTTATGCAGAATAAGAGTTCGGCCACTTTGTAACTGTAGTTTACAAGTGCCAACTCCTTTAATGTTTATTCTTACATCGTTCGCTACATTTTATCTACCACCAGAAAGCAATCTACGAAAAACTCATAAATGTTTCTCTTTCTATTCTTATATCCGGGGTTATTCTTTTGTGACCCGTCTATAATTTCCTTACCTTTCTTACTTTTGTTCCAGTTCCTTTCAAGTTTAGAGTCTGAAACTCTGGTGGGACTAGATCTACTACAAAAGTATCAACTATGAATCTTGCAACACAAAGCTGCTCGTCCCATAGCTACATGTGGCAAGCAATGTTCGAGAAAGTCTTCACACTGTCATTGTGAATCAAACTGACTTTTAGGTGCTCCCACTAGATAGGAAGGAATCAGATCAAAATTTAAACTTTTTATTCATTGGAGAGGACATGACCTGCTGACTCTCATTCTTTCTCTTTGAGGTACACCCCAAAATCATGAGCAGTCAAAGTATTGTTCACACTTAGGTATCATGTCTTCAATCTGAAAACGAACCAGAGGCACTCGAGCAGTGAAATTTATCATTTTTCACACCTGGTTAGCATCTAATTCTCTTCATTATTGGGCAACATTGCCCACTATAGGATATTATATGATATGTTTGATACCTTTTTGAGGCATCTAATTCTCTCAATACATTTTATATTGCATAGCGTCATATCTCATGATTATCGCCATTCAAATTGTCATCTCTATTCAAATCCATTTCAATGTTATGGTATGGGTTTTCTAAGAGGGTAGATATACGTACTAATGCTCATATCATTCATATAATTTTGTACTTCAAGATTAACATCCATGACAGGTCAACATTAGGTATAGAATCGAAAATTCACTATGTTCCCAATCATCATTTATGGTCCTAATGTATCACTATCACAAATTTAATTTAAAGTTACAAAATTCTATAAGTTTTAGGTGAGAATTAAATTCTGTCAATCTAAAACCTCCAACTTAAATACACTAAGTATTTAATATAACATTTCAATTTTGGATGAGAATTATTAAATCTACTAATCCAAAATTTTCATTCAAGAGAGAGATCTTTCAATTCTTTTGCATACATGATCATCAATAATGAATATTACTGACAGATATTCGAAAGAAATTAAAATTTCGAACGTTCATTTAAAATATGATCATGATCCTAATTAACCATGCAAAAGAAAGAACATATAAATGAATTATCTGGTTCAAGATATATTCATTTGTGATACCATATTTACAATTCCCTTAGATAGTCCATCCCTAGGAGCGAACCTCCTTACAGCATTTGGGGAATATTTATATTTTGGGAAAGTTTTTTCTTCACTTGACTCTCTAGATTCTTGATTTTTCATAATTCTGTTAATATCGGTCTTATAATATCAAGAATCATATGTTCATGCTTGGCAAGTAACTTATCAATCACGCTAGCCCAATAAGGAGGTAAGGAATTTTTCAGTATATACACGTCATCCCCCTAAAAGGAATGATCGAACTGAATGAGTTCCAAGCTTTTTTGCTCCATGATCTCTAAGTGATCTGGCAAAGAATGAGATAGGTCCATCTTATACGTCAACATTTGATCCAACTTCATTAAACACTTTGGACTTCTGAAGTCTCTTTCCCTTCCCCAGAGGCCCAAAAGCTCTCCAAGAATACGTCCGATTATTACCATTTCTCTGAAAATGAGAACAATATTAGGGTAGACACATAGCAAACTATAATATTATAACAAATAATAAAAATTAGTTATTTTAAATAATATGCTCAATTATTAAACAATTTTATGTTTGAAAAAACGAATTTTTCATACATAAAAAAAGAGCATAAATTTAAAATAAGCGTAAAAAATTTACATTCAAGTAGCCAAAATTAATTAAATTATTTTCTAGTCCCACCAAAATTTTTTTCAGAATTTTCTAGAATAGAAAAATGATTTTTCTGTAATTTTCTAATATTTATTGATTATAAATCAATAAATAATAATTTTCAATCCCAGAAAATATATTAAAATTCATAGAAAAATTTAAAATGATTTTTTCTGACTTATGAAAAATTTTCCAAAATTTTCCGGACTGATTAACTATTTTTCGTAATTTTCTAATACTTATTGATTTAATAATCAAAATAAATAATTTTCATCTCCGAAAAATAAATTTAAATCACAGAAAAAACACACCAAATACAAGATTTATTTTGGTGAAAAATGGGACCAAAATGACTTGAGCACGTGCTTTCACACCCCAAAGGACCCAACTATAACAAAAAAAAGTTCTGGCGTGCTCACACGCCCACAGTGGGGCGTGAGCTCCACACGCCGCCTTCCCGGCGGCCGTTAGTCACTAAATTTTGGCTACCCCCCCATTTTCAATGCCTCTGAGTTTAATGGTGCTATCGGATTTTCAATCGGACATCTCTAGCCCAGGGGTAGATTACACTTGTCGTTATCGAGAGTGGGATTGAACATTTTACTGTTCATCTTCTTTCCCAAATTTCCAGATTTCGACCCAAACTTTGAATGGTCATATCTCTCTCAATTCTTAACCATTTTTTGCGATCTTTATATGGTTCGAAAGTATTTTTCATGAAAAATCTAACCATATAAATTTCGTATCACAAAATTTAGTATTTTGAAAGTTATGAGTATATTAAGTTGCATGCCAAATTTTACATATCAGATCTACATTTCATAAACATGTTATGGTATAAAATTGAGAGCATTTCGAGGAGCCAATTTTAAGATGTCATTGATGAACTTCTAAGTTCATGCACGGTATTTTAATTTTTTTTTAAATACCCAAATTAGGTAGGAAACAACTCATATATGCTCTGATACCAATGAAGATTTTTGTAAAAATCAACCAAAAATATTTCATATGGAATTTTTTCGGATCTAAATTTTGGGTTGGATCACTTACCTTTTTGACGAATGGGTATTCTAAATCGAGGAAGCGTAACAAAAATTAGATCACCCCCTATAGTTCACAATCCCAATGCCTTGGTGGAAACGATCAATCCAGCCCTTAATTCTCTCATCTTTTTTTTTTTTTTTTTGCACTCCCTGCCACACAGGAAGTAGTGCATTCATCCCCTTTTTCTTTTCGGGAGTTATTCCAAAAAAAAAAAGGAGTTGAGGGGTGGTTTTATTTAATAACCCCCACCCTCATTTTAAATTCAAAATAGGAGGGGGCGGGTCTACCCTCATGGGCGGACCCACCCCTTATGCCAACACCAACACATGTTGGGTCTCTAATTTTAACTTGAATGAAGTCGGGAAAGAGAAAATAGAACTGGAGAGACTTTACCATTTGAGCTATCCCTAGAAGACTCTAAAAAATTTAGATAAAGATATATAGAGGGAGCCGAGCCAACTCAAATGGACTAATGTGAGTGAACATACCTCGAACAGAAAATATGGGCCAAAAATACTGGTGAGTCTCAATATTTTGGAAAAATGATGGGTATTCATTCTAATAACTCCCATATGTCCCCCAGGGTCTCGTATAATATTGTGAGTTTTAATGTTTGATTTTGTGTGGTATTTTTCTTAATAAAAAATATACGAGATTAAGGTTATATAATAGTTGTAATTCCCATTTATACAATTACTATATAAATAAAAATCAATATAAAATTTAAATTTATTTTCTCAAAAAAAAAAAACTAATGCGTTTACTATATAATTAAACTATATTTTTGCTTGCTTGTATTATATTGTTGGATTTTGATTTTATGTAGTCTTGTCCTGCAAGTGAACACAAGATTGTTTTCCGATAAAAGATTCTCAACAAACTTGTAGCAGTGATGCAAGGCATACAATACAGTGACACTTTCAAATTTGTTTGCTGCTAAAAAAAGAAAAGATCATCTTGTACTGCTGTCTTCATGTGCACCCATGTTAGAAAATTAAGCTAAAGGAATAAGAAAAGAAAGAAAATATATCTTCTTGTATTAATATTTTTCATCATTTGTTAACTTGTATCACATGTATTCTGCAAAAATTTACTGTATATTATGTTAGCAAATAACCCTTTTGATGAAAATCATCATCTATATATCCACAATTTTATGTCAATTGTTATTTAAAACCGTAGGGTCGACCTTCCAGATTTACATGTATTTTTAAGAGAATCCACTTCTCTCTTAGTCTTAGTTATATATACAAAATTGATTATCCAGAAATTGATATCTATTGAAAGTGAGTTTTAGCTCCACAGATTCCGATTCCTCCAACTCGAACAGTTGCTTTAGGAGCAGCTTGAAACTTGCAGAAGACTATCAGAGAGTGCTCCGGTGGGGGAGTTTCGATACTCAAATCAGAAAAACGGTTTTCGTTTGAATGAAACAGACTGAGAGAGAGAGAGAGAGAGAGAGAGTCTCTGTGATTTGTGTGTCGAGTGAATAAGTCTAATAGAACATACCTAGGATTTGATGTATTGAAGGCTTTTACACGAGGTGTCACAAGAACCTAATGTACCCAGAGTGTTGCAACCCAAGTTTCTTTACATGAAGATCCAAAGATCACATAAATTAGTAATCAAAATATTCGGGAGATTTGTAATCTCTAGAATTTGGAAAATTTGAACATGCGGAGTGGTTTATTCCCTTATCAATTAGATTCCAAGAGTTTCCTTCTTTATCGAAGAGATACGTTTCATGTTAAGATAAGAAACAAAGGTCATGGTGAGATTCGATTGAATATTACCTTTGATCGGTGAAAATTGAGTTAATCGGTCGCTTGGATAGTTATCGATCATCAGTCAAGCATATGGAGGTGACCGTTCAGGTCCACCGAACATATCCATGGATCGATCGATCCCTTCTTGTCAAGAATTAGCTGACCAATCAGTTCCCTATCATTCTGTTCGGAAGCTAGGTCCTCGATTGTGGTGAATATTGACACGGGTCTTCTGATACTCGAGTACTACACCAATTATCATTCGGATCACATCCCGTCGTTTGCTCCCGACTTATAGTGTTATTTTGTGAGAAAGGCATCATGAGTGATGATTGTTTATGAAGAGTTGGGAAGGTGCAAGAGCTCTTAATGTCACATGTGTTGCCTCAAATGATGCGAACCATCTTTAGCGAAATTAAGGCAAATTGAAGGTGAACCCCCTCTTTACTCAACCATTTTGTCTCCCCAGGATGTTAGCACACTTAATCTCCTTGGTAATTTAATCCAGAGTAAATGTAATGTGGGAAGTCGAGTAAGTTTAAACCTCTCATTTATTTCACATGATTTTCATTGAACTTTTCCATCTGTCCAGTGATTCGTGGAGATCTCCTTCCATGTCTATAAAAAGTGGTAGTGGAACCTTATGCTTCTCTAAGAAGGACATGTGTATTCTTTTTGTTTGGCCACTCCCTTCTTATGAGAGTCGTCTTCTCAAAAGGAATTTTTGATGGGGTACTTTAGCTTGCAAGGTCCAGTAGTGTAGATTGCTTTTGCCGGTGTGAGATCGCATCAAAAATTTGACTGTTAATGTGAGGACTCATCATGCTGTTTGACTTTCGGATGCCATGATAGTGCTCTCTCCAAGTCCTTCGGGAGTTCTCGACTTCAATGGGTAGCTTAAGATAAAATTCTCTGGGTCGAGTTTATCGTCCGACTCATATCCTTTTGAGTCTAGTGATAGGATGTACTAGTTGAATGTAGAGGGTTGGGGATGGCAGAAAGTTTGAATCCTGGTGCATCCTCTTGGTCTCTACCCGATCATCTCATCCCCCTTTTTAGTAGCCTTCTTAGTTAAGTTTGACTACATCTAGGATTCAAATTTTCTTCTTCTATTTTCTTTTTGTTATTTTTGTACTCTCCAATGTTGTTGAAGGGCCGTGGAGCTATGGCCTCTTTGCCCAGGAATAATGTTGTAGATTTTTTATATATTTCTTTTGATATAATCAGTCCATCTTAGGGACATGCAAATTGTATTTATCTGTGTAATCTGATATGTATTCATCATATGAAAATAAAAGGAAAACTTCATCTTACTTACTTGCTTTCTGCTTCTGATTAATTTCCCTCTAATGACAAATGTATGTTTCGCTATATGAAGTTACTGTCAAAGTATTCATGCGATAGACTTAAGTATGCGTATAACTCGAAGGTGAGTGTCCATGCTTGCCCGAATGGTAAGGTTGAGTGTGTTTAACTTGTTTAGTGAGGAAAACACTTGGGGAGATAGATCTCATTAGAAGGTCAAGGTAACACAAACCCATTCGGAGAGATAGATCCTATCGGTAGATCAGAGCGATATAGGCCCGTTCAGGGAGATAGATCACATCGGTAGATGAGGGCAATATAGGTCTGTTTGGGGAGATAGATCCATTCGGTAGATCAGGGTGATACGGGTCCATTCGGGGAGATAGATCCCGTTAGTAGATCAGGGCAACACAAGCCTATTCAGGTAGATAGATCCCATATTACAAACTCGATGCGTTCAATGACAAACAATCGATATAAAATAGAAAATAGTTAATAATACAAAGATATAGGAATCTTACTAGGGGGAAGCACTTTTGATCGTGGGAGATGGTGTGATTCACTGATAGTAGATATGTAAGTTCTCTAGATTCCATGTCCTGGGTGTAGCCGATCCATTTAGGTTGCTGCGATGGTAAGTTTGGGTAAGCTATGGAGCGTATCTGATAGGGGCCTTTTCAATTAGGAGTAAGTTTACCCTAGGTTGGGGTTGACCGATAGCTTCCACCCTCCTTAGGACTAGTTCACAGGGTTTGAATGCTCGGTTCCTAACTTTTTTGTTGTAGTATCGAATCATTTGTTGTTGGTGTATAGCTGTCTGAGTAGATGCAGATTCCCGTAGTTCTAGGGGTAGGCCTAGTCATTCTCATAAGGCAAGCTCATTTCACTCGGTGTCGTATAGAACTACTCAAAGCGAATGCATTCCTATCTCCATAGGTATGACAGCTTCACTTTCGTATATTAAGCTGAACGGCGTTTCAACGGTTGCCCTTCGAGGCATGGTGTGGTAGACCAAAAGATGCTATAAAGTTCTTTTGCCCATCATTCCTTGGCTTCATCTAGCATTGTCTTTAGCCCCTATAGGATCGTCCTATTAGTTATCTTAACAACTCTGTTGGTTTGTGGATGGGCAACTGATGAGCACCTATGGTCAATCTTGAGTCTGTTCCAAAATTCTTGGAAGCCAGCATTATAAAACTGCTTCCCATTTTCTATGATGATAATGCGAGGTATACTAAACCTGGAGATAATGTGAGTCCACACGAACAATTGGACTTTGGTGGCTGTTATCTAGGCTAGAGCTTTGGCTTCTACTCACTTGATGAAGTAATCGATGGTCACTATGAGGAATTTTCATTGCCCGATAGGTAATGGGAATGGTTTGAGGATGTTCATTCCCTATTAGGTGAGCGGTCAGGGGCATGCTATAGGACTAAATTCAGTTGGACGTAATCGTGAAACCAAAGAGAAGCATTGGCACTTGTTTCAGCCAATAGTATCCTTGGCGTAGTGTTTTGTGAAGTAAGTTCCAAGCTCCTAGACGATTGTTGCATATTCCCACATGGATTTCTCAAACGACATAGTTTACTTCTTTTGGGGTCAAACATTTTTAACTATAGGTGAATAAAAGACTTTCATTATAGGCTCTCATCGATGATCGCATAGTGGACGGCCTTTTGTTTCAGTTTGGCTACCTATAGTAGTGAATCTGGTAATCGGTCATGCTTTAGATTTGCCTCTTTCTAATTGGGGGGTTAGTCCACAGCAAGGACCCTTTTAGGTGCATCTATACTGTGGTATGTTACACTCTTGATGTAAATCGTTCGGCTAAAGGCAATTGAGTCTGAGTTAGACAACTTAGAGGATGTATCAACTTATGCTTTCTCCAAATGAGAGATTTGTTGATTGTCAACTTTTCCTAACTTGCTCATCACTTCGCACAATTTGCTTAAGTATTTGGCTATCGTCGGGTCTTTGACCTTATAGACCCCTTCAATTTGCTTGACAACCAGTTGGCTATTGGTAAACACCCAAATGCTATGCAACCCCAGGTTTGCCATGATACGGAGTCCTGTCAACAACTTCTCTTGGTTATTGGCAGCCTTGAAGTCAAAATGAAGAGCATAATCTACTTTGAAATTGTCTGTACCCATCAGGATGAGTCCAACACAACTTCCCAAAGAGTTCGAAGACTCATCGACATGTATCGTCCAGTCTAGTAGTGACCATTTGTCTTGACTGTTGGTGAACTCAGGTATGTCTAGGATTGAAAGGGTGTACTCGAGGATGAAATTGGTTAAAGCTTGCCCTTTAATCACGGGTCTTGGTTAGTATTGAATGTCAAACTTGCCTAGTTCTACACTCTATTTGATAAGATGATTGGAGGTATCTCTTTTTGGTAGAATTTACTTCAGCAGTTGATCGGTGAGTACCATAATGGTATAGGCCTAAAAGTATGATCGAAGGCACCCAGTCAAGATGACTAAGGCATATTCTATCTTCTCGATCGATCGATAGTTGACTTCAAATTCTTTAAGTATCCAACTGATATAGTAGACTGGTCTCTATTTGATTGACTGCTATCTTACATAGATAGAGCAAAGCACCTAGTTAGAGATAGAAAGATACAGGTATAGTTTCTCACCTGGAGTCAGATGGGAGAGTAACGGAGTAGTCATGAGGTATTCTTCAAGTTGCTCAAAGACTGTTTAATACTTGAGTGTCCACATGAACCGTTGGGATCTTTTCAGAACATCAAAAATGGGTTTGTACTTTTTCCTAACTTTTGACATAAATTGGCTTAGAACCAATATCCTGCCAGCAAAACGCTACACCTCCTTCAACATTTGGGGCAGTGACATATCTAGTATAGCCTATATCTTTTTGGGATTTGGCTAGATTTCCTGGTTAGTGATAATGAAACCCAAGAATTTGCCAGATACCATTTCGAAGGTGCATTTGGCTTGATTTAGTCCCATATTATAGCATTCAATTGTCTGGAAGGTTTCTTTGAGATTGGCAACATGAGCCTCTACATCGGTACTTTTAACAAACATGTCATCCACATACGCATCTATGTTTCTGCTAAGTTGGTCCTTAATAATTTCATTGATGAAATATTAGAAAGTTGCCCCCACATTCTTCTTATCGAAAAGCATGATTTGGTAGCAATATGTGCTAAACTCGGTAATGAAGCTCATTTTCTTTTTACCTTCGGGTGCCATTCGTATTTGATTGTAACCCGAGTAGGCATCAATAAAACTTAAGAGTTGATAACCTGAAGAATTCTCCACTAATTTGTCGATGTTTGGGAGAGGATAACTATCATTTAGGCATGCCTTATTGAGGTTCGTTAAATCAACGTACATCCTCTATTTACCACTGGCTTTCTTTACCAGGACCACATTAACTAGCCATTCGAGGTATTTGACTTTGCGAATAATTTTGGCAATCAGTAGTTTTTGGATCTTTTCTTGGATGACACATTAGCATCTGAGGGCAAATACCCTCTTCTTCTTTTAACTGTCTTATAATTGGTGTTAATGATCAACTTGTGAACAATGACTAAAGGATAGATGCCTGGCATGTCCTCGAGAAACCAGGGAAAGACCTTCGAGTGCTATTATAGGCAATCACTCTCGCAAGGACATTGACAAGCTAGCTCCGATTTGAACAGTCTAACTAGGATCGTCAGTAATAGGGATCTCGATCATGTCTTCTGCAAGCTCAGGTTTTGTCCATGGTTCAACATCACCTCTAAGTTCTAAAGTGTGATCAAAAGGTTCACATGTCCATCTTATTCCACGAAGAGGACCTAAGGGTCAGGGTCGCTACGAATGATAACGATTCCTTCTAGCGTCTTGAACTTTATCTTCATATGTCTCATACGTGGTAATGCCTCTAGTTTATCTAGACTTGGGCGACCGAGGATGACATTGTATGGGGAAAATAGTTTCACCACAAAAAAGATGATTTTAGTGGTCACATGCTTAGGAGGAGTCCCAGAGTTACGATAAGGGAAATAAGTCCATCTTATCAAAAAGTCCTTTTAAGGACCCAGTAGGAGGCTGAAGGTGGGATGAGTTGAAGCCTATTCATCACAATCTGCTCCCTGATCAATGAGGATCCTCTTGATGATATAGGACTCTAACTTAATGGTGATAACCAATAGATCACTATGAATAAGATCAACTCTAATTAAATGTTGTCATCAAAGCCAATAATTGGCCTCTTCCTCTTAATCGTTGTCATGTTCCGAGCAGTGATAAAACACAAGTGTTTCGTTTTGTCGAGGGAATCAGTCTATTTCCTACGAACGACACCAATCTATTAGAGGTGGATTTTGGTTCTATAGATTTCGGCTCCTCCGACTCAAATAGTTGTTTTGGGAGACGGCTTAAAACCTACAAAAGACTACCGAAGGGTGCTTTAGTGGGAGAAACTCCGACACTCAAGTCAGAAAGAGTGGTTTTTGTTTGATTAAAATAGACTAAGAGCAAGAGAGAGAACGTCTCCTTATGATTTGTGTGTCACGTGAATAAGTCTAGGAGAACGTACCTGGAATTCAGTGTACCAAAAGCTTTTATATGAGGCATCGTAGGAACCATATATACTTGGGGTACTGCAACCCTAGTTTCCTTACGTGAGGATCCGAGGATCATAGAAGTTGGTAATCAAAATATTCGGGAGATTTGTAATATCTACCATTTGGGAAATTTGAACACGTAGGGAGATTTCTTTCCTTATCGATTAGATTTCAAAGTTTTCCTTCCTTATTCTGAAGATATGTTTTATGTCAAGATAGGAAACAAAGGTCGTGGAGAGATTCGATTGAATATTACCTTTGATTGGTGAAAATTGAGTTGATTGGTCCCTTGGACGGTTATTGATCATCGGTCAAGCATCGGGTGGTGACCTTTCAAGTCCACCAAACATATCCACGGATCGGTCGATCCCTTCTCATCAAGAATTAGCTGACCGATCAGTTCCCTGTCATTCTGTTTGGGAGCTAGGTCCCCATTGTCGTGAATATTGACTTGGGTCTTCGGGTACTTGGGTACTGCACCAATTATCATTCAGATCACGTCCCATCAACTTCCATGATATAATATTATATTATATGGGATGTTTTTAAACTTTTCTAAAACCATTGGTCAATGAGAAAGAAGTTAAACATTTTTAGACAGTCTCTTTCTGTACAAAAGATTCAATAAAATTAACTAATTAAGGACACAACAGAACATTTAATTTATCTTGTCTCAATTATGAGTATTATATTAATTGGGCAACATGTAGAAATATATATCATTCAAGGACAAGACTATACATTATTATTTGTTAGATTCTATAAATAATACGGTATTTATTCTAAAATACGTATCTAATTATTCAATAAAGCAAATTAGATATAAAATAATTTTAAAGCAACAAATTATTTAATAGAATTATATTATAATTATTCTGGAGATAAAATAAAAATGTTTTAGATTACTTCTCCATCTTAAAACTTTGTTAGAATTGATTATTTATTCAATGTGACTTAAATATCATAAGGTCTTAGCTTCATATTCAAAAGAAAAGGGGGAAATTTTGGGAGGAGGGTTTTTCTATTTTTTATATGAAAAAAGTATGATTTAAAATTAAATTGTAAATAAATATATGACAAGTGACGTTAAGGGTAAATTGCTAAGGAGAGAGATTTTGTGGGACATGTGAGATCTTCTTTAAGAGGGATGCACATTTTGTGCGCCCAATAGGTTTTTTATTCTTTACCCTTTATATTTTATTGGTCGATGTTAATCTAGGTATACCCCTTAAAAGGGGCTTGAGGTGTCACGTAAGTGACGATCACTCCTGTGACCCTCTCACCCCACTTTCTCTCTTTTTGTTTCTGTCCGTTTTTTTTCCCTTCTCTCTCTTCAGTTTTTTGGTCCACATTTTTTTATTGATTTTAATTTTTTTTTTGTGCAATCTAGGTCTTTTTTTCATCGAAGTCTTTTTTTTTTTTTTTTTACGAAATTCTTCCTTTTGCTTTCCATTTTTTTTTGCTCATTTTTGTTCTCTTTTTTTTTTAGGACATCGATTATACTTTTTTTTTATTTTCATTCTCTCTTTTCTTTTTTTTAGTACATTTTTTTTATTGATTTCACTTTTTTTTTTTTTTTGCAATCCGGGTCTTGTTTTCATCAAAGTCTTTTTTTTTTTTTTTTATTTAATTCTTTTTTCTGTTTTTCATTTTTTTCCATTCGTTTTTGTCATCGTTTTTATTTTAAGATTCTGATTGCACTTTTTTTTTTCCATAACTCATATGGCCCCACTCTTTCTCTCCTTTTTTTTCATCCACTTTTTTTCATTGTTTTTGCTTTTTTTTTTTTTTTTTTTTTTTTTGCAATTCAAGTCTTTTTTTCATCCAAGTCTTATTTTTTTACCAAATCTTTCATGTTTTTCTACTTTTTTTTCCCGTTCGTTTTTGTCCCATTTTTCTAGGTATACCCCTTAAAAGGGGGCTTGAGGTGTCACACGTAAGTGACGACCACTCACGTGACCCTCTCGCCCCACTCTCTCTCTCATTTTGTTTCCGTCAATTTTTTTCCCTTCTCTCTCTTGTTTTTTTTTTTTTTTTTTTGGTACACCTTTTTTCATTGATTCCACTTTTTTTTTTTGGGTCTTTTTTTTTTATGAAATTCTTCTTTATGTTTTTCATTTTTTTCCATTCCTTTTTGTCCTCTGTTTTATTTTACGACTCCGATTGCACTTTTTTTTTTAATTTTCCTTCTCTCTCTTCTTTTTTTGGTCCACTTTATTTCATTGATTTTACTTTTTTTTTTGGCAGTTCGGGTCTTTTTTTTTTCATCAAAGTTTTTTCTTTTTTTTTTTGCGAAATTCTTCTTTCTGTTTTCCATTTTTTCTATTCATTTTTGTCCTCTTTTTTATTTTAGGATTCCGATTGCACTTTTTTTTTTTTTATAACTCATGTGATCCCACTCTTTCTCTCCTTTTTTTGTCCACTTTTTTTCATTAATTTTGCTTTTCTTTTTTTTTTTTATTACAATTCGGGTCTTTTTTCATCCAAGTTCTATTTTTTGACCAAATCTTTCATTTTTTTTTAATTTTTTTTTTCCGTTCGTTTTTGTCTCTTTTTTTATTTTAGAACTGCGATTGCACCTTTTATTTTTTCTATATATCTATATATCTAAGTAAATTCTTAAAAGAAGATTGTGTGATCACTTATGGTCGTCTAGTCACGTAACCGCTCATAGACCCGTGATCATACTCCTTGTCTTTTTAAATATTAATATTATATAAATATTTTTTAGCATTTTAATATAGGTAAACCTCTTAAAAGGGTTTGAGGTGTCACATGAGTGACGACCACTCACATGACCCTCTCACCCCACACTCTCTCTTTTTGTTTCCGTCCATTTTTTTTTTATTTCCCTTCTCTCTCTTCTTTTTTTTGGTCCATCTTTTCATTGATTTCACTTTTTTTTTTTTTTTTGCTATTTGGGTCTTTTTTTCATCGAACTCTTTTTTTTACGAAATTGTTCTTTCTGTTTTCCATTCATTTTTGTCCTCTTTTTTATTTTAGGACTCCAATTGCACTTTTTTTTCTTTATTTTCCCTCCTCTCTTCTTTTTGTGGTCCACTTTTTTTCATTGGTTTTACTTTTTTTTGCAATCCGGGTCATTTTTTCATCGAAGTTTTTTTTTTTTTATATATGAAATTCTTTTTCTTGTTTTCCATTTTTTTCCATTCGTTTTGTCCTCTTTTTTATTTTAAGACTCCAATTGCACTGTTTTTTCTCTAACTCATGTGATCCCACTCTTTCTTTCCTTTTGTTTTTTCATCCACTTTTTTTTTATTGTTTTCACTTTCTTGGCAATTCGGGTCTTTTTTTCATCCAAGTCCTATTTTTGACCAAGTCTTTCATTGTTTTTCTACTTTTTTTCCTATTCGTTTATGTTTCATTTTTTATTTTAGAACTTCGATTCTAGTTTTTTTATATATATTTATATATCTAAGTAAATTCTTAAAAGGAGGTTGTACAGTCACGCATGGTCGTCAAGTCACTAGACCAATCCTAGACCCGTGATCATACTTCTTATCTTTTTAAATACTAATATTATATAAATGTTCTTTTACCATTGATTTCGCCTTTTTTTTTTTTACAATCCAGATCTTCTTTTTTTTTTCAATCCAAGTCCCTTTCTTTACCAAGTCCTTTTTTTTTTCACTTTTTTTCGTTCATTTTTGTCCCCTTTTCTATTTTGGGACTCAAATTGTATTTTTTTTCTATTTCTATATATCAAAGTAAATCATTAAAAGAGACTTGTGTGATCACGTGTGGTCGTCAAGTCACGTGACCACACATGTCCGTGATTATACTCCTTACCTTTTCAAATATTAACATTATATAAATGTTTTTGGCATTTAATTTAATATATTTATGTTGAATAAATATTTAAGTTTTTAAATTAAATATTTAATTTTTTTGTTATTATAAATTTTTAAATTAAATATTAATATTTATTAATTTTCTTAAATTATTTTAAATATCATACAAATCTTAATAATATATAAATATTTTTATCATTCTAATTTAATATATTTAATGTTAAATAAATATTTAAGTATTTAAATGTTTTTTCTTATAGATTTTGAAATTAAAATATCAAATATTTAAGTATTTATATATCTAATATACAATTTATTTTTTATTTAAATATCAAATATATAAATATTAATATTAAAATATTTGATATTTCAAATTATCATTTGTATTATATAAATATTTAAACTTTAGATTTGATTTAAAATTTTTTGTATCTAAAAAAATTTAAATTTAAATTTAATATTTATGAGTTTTTCACAATTGAATTATTAAATATTATAATTTTAGATTAATTTTTTCTTATAAATCAACATTTTTTTTCCTTCCTTTAAAAAAATATTTCTTTTTATTATTATAAAATTATATGTTTCTTTTCTTATATCTTTGTGGCTCCAAAAAGTGCACACGCAAGCCTATAACCCTTTAAAAAGCAACTTTTCGTTTTTCTTTCCCTCACTTCTCCTTAATTGCGTGCTTCATAGTCCAACGATATATTCTTAAAGTTTTTTTCATTCTTATATTTTGGGTTTTCTTCAATTTTCAAGATATTGTCTATCCATCGTATTATTTTAAAATTTAGATTTAGAATTTAGATTTTTAAATCTTTTACAATCAAAATCTCAATATATATTTTTTTATTGTGTTAATATTAGATACATAAAGAATTATAATTATTTTAACTATTTATTTCGTGACAGACACTACGCAACGTGCGGTGTGTTTCGCATGCTAGTTTGTTACCAATTTTGAATAATAACTTCCGTACTTCACATTTGAACTCAAATCATGCAATTTTTTGTGCATGAGATATTTTGATATTTATTTAGCTTTTATATATTAGTTTTAAATTAATTTTGGGTTTGTAGAATTTATATTTACTATTTAAAATTTTTGGTTTTGAAACTAATAAATATAGAAGCTTATAAGTACCACAATTTTAGTTTGTAGGCATAGATACTTTCAAAATTTCCAAACGACATCTTTTCTAATTACTATCATCATTATTGCCCTATTATCACTGATGGCTGAGACATATTTATCTCAATGTAGTTGTATAGCAAGAGACTATTTTATGACAATTTTCTATTGTTAGTCTATGTGATAATCAAGAAATAGGGTTGAATTGGTTGTCATTGAGTGGCTTTTAAAAAAAACTAATCTAACTTCACTTAAATCTAGAATAATCCTACAGTCTTTCTAAACATATGTAGCAAAAAATAAAAATAACAATAACAATAAAAATAAAAATAAAGGATACAGATTTAAGCTTGATTTTATAGTGGTTTGGTCTTGTACCTATATCCACTTTTCCAGCCAGCAAGTCCGGAACTAATAACTTATTAATTTTTCACTATGATACGAGAGTACTAAATGCAATCCAAGAACTATTGATTTCTGATTTTTTTTACTTGAAGATGCTGTTGTCCAACTATAGACAAATCTCACAAAATCTTCTTCACAAAACTCAACTCAAAACTCATCTCATAATAACCAAAGTACAGAGAATTAATTTTTTAAAATGGTAATAGCAAATTATCAAAATGACACTCTTGATGTGCGGAGATTTCTATTCTTCAATATGCAGAAAATTGCTCTCATAAATTGATTGTACTTTTTATGATGCACGTGCCCCTTATTTAACTTCAATTTTCAGGCTTCAAAGTTTCTGGTAATAACACAAAATCACCATCAAAGAGTAGCAACTTTCCTAATTTTTAAATGCTGAATATTTTCTAATTTCTTAAGATTTTCCTAATTGGTGAGTCTTTAGACTTTCCCTTCCTAAGAGAAATCCTTCTTTTATTATTGGATGAAGTCAATAGCTATAGCTGTCATATTTGAATTCAAATTTATTTGAATTTAAATACTTTCCTGAATTATGGATTGGATTTCGAGACTTTCCTCCTTTGGTGCTTTTAGACTTTCCTTTCCCACAAGAAATTTCCTTTATTATGGTTTGATCAAAATATCTAAACATAGTTTTAAATTAAATATAATATCCAATTTATACTTACATTGTTAGTCTGAGTCTTCAAAAATAAAAGACAAAACTTTCTATTTCTACGACAGCCTCTATGACATCCTCTATAGCAACTTCTATAGATAATTTTTATGTGAATTTTTAAACAAAACTTAATCTGCACACTTAGTAAAAATGTTAAGATAATATAGAAGGTTTTGTTATCATCAAAATTTCAACTGAATAACAATTTTTTTTAACAATCTCCCTCTTTTTGATTATAACAAAATCATAAAAAATAAATGCTCAAAGATGTTAAGAATACACATTTTCAAGTGAAATCAATTTTCTTTTTAAGGTAAATGCATATTTTCAAGCTCCCCTCAATTTATGAATTTATTAAATTTTCTCTCCCCTAATTTGCACATCATTTTTTTTCTTATTCTCTCTCTTTGTGTTTCATCAAAAAGAAAATAGAGCAAATATTAGGGCAAATAATACATAAAAAAGAAAACAACATAGAAATTTCATTGAGTTATGTAAACTGAAATATATATATATATATTAAATTTTTTAAAATGGAAAACAAACTTCAATTTCATTTCTAAGATTTTCAAACCTCTCTCTATGTAGTAGCTTTGTAAAAATATCTACAAGCTGATTTTTCGTATCAATATATTCTACAATCACATCTCTATTAATAACATAATCTCTAATTAAATGGTGTCTAATCTCTATATGTTTGGATTTAAAATGATTTATGGGATTTTTGGTGAGACAAATAGCACTCGTATTGTTATATTTTATAACAATATAGTTTATAATCTAACTCATAATCTCTAAATTGATATTTTAATTACAAAATTTGGATACAGCAATTTCTTATTGAGACATATTCTGATTTCACTGTTGACATTGTGATTGAATTTTGTTTCTTGGATATCCAACTTATAATTCTATCTCCTAAAAATTGACAAGTACCCGAGATACTTTTTCGATCAATTTTGCATCTAGCATAGTCGGCATCCAATTGCCAATTATTTCAAAATTTGAATTTTTTGAATACCAAATTTCTAAATTTTTAATACTGACAATATATTTTAAAATTCTCTTTGTTGGTTGTTGGTGAGATTCTTTAGATTTATTTTGAAACTTTGCATACAAACATGCACTAAACAAAATATCGGGATGAGAAGCGGTCAAATACAACAAAGATTCTATCCTGCTTCTGTAAAGTTTTCATTCACATCTTTTTTTTTTTTTTTTTTTTATCTAAATCTAATTTAATAGAAGTAGACATAGGGATACTAATATGTTTTTGAATTTTTTATACCAAATTTTTTAATTAACTCTCTTGCATTTTTTTCTTGATTTATAAAAATGTCTTGCAGAGTTTGTTTAATTTGTAACCCTAAAAAAGAAAAGAAATTCAATTCACCCTTCATTTTAAATTCACTTTTCATAATTTTACTAAAATCATCGCACAAATATTCATTAGTAGAATCAAATCCAATATCATTAATATAAATTTGTAAAACAAGAATATCATTATCAACATACTTAATAAATAAAGTGTTAGCTACATTTTCTTTTTTAAAATTATTTTTTATAATATATTCACTAAATTTTTCATACTATACCCTAGGTGGTTGCTTTAAACCATACAATACTTTTTGTAACTTATAAACATAGTCTTTCTGATTAGGATCTTCAAATCTAGAGGGTTGACTAATATATACTTCTTCTTTTATATAGCTATTTAAAAATGCATTTTTAACACCTATATGATATAATTTAAAATTTTTCAAGCAGGCAAAAATAAAAAATAGTCTAATTGCTTTTAACCTAGCAACCGGTGCAAATATCTCATCATAGTCGATTCTTCCTCTTCTGAATACTCTTTTGCAACTAGCCTAACTTTATTTCTTATAACATTTTCATTTTTATCTAACTTATTTTTAAAAATCCATTTTGTTCCTATAATTGTTTTGTCTTTTGGTTTAGGTATCAAAGTCCATATATTGCTCATTTTAAATTAATTTAATTCTTTTTGCATAGTCACTATCCAGTTTTTATCTACTATGGCTTCTTCTATATTTTTAGGTTCTATGCTAGATACTAATGTAAATTGATTATCTATAATTCTATAGTTTGATCTAGTTCTTATTTTTTCACTTACATCTCCTATTATATCATCTTGCTAATGGTTAGGCAATAATTTCCTACTTCTAATAATTTCTTCTCTTGGTTTATTTTCTTTTTATGACATCTTGTTTATTTTCTTTGGCATTATCTTTTTCAAGGGGAAATTCATGTTGCATAATATTATCATCTTCAACTTCTACTTTTTGAAATTCATTTTCATGGAATTTAATATTGATTGTTTTTTCTACTATCCTAGACTTTTTATTGAAAACTCTATATACCGTGCTATTTAAAGAATAACCTAGAAAAATTTCTTCGATGGCTTTTTCATCAAATTTACGATGAATGTTTAGGTTATTTGTCAAAATAAAACATGTACATCCAAATGTATAAAAGTATAAAACATTGGGTTTTATACTTCTAAAAATTTCAAAGGGGGTTTTATTTATCATAGGTTTAGTGTAGACTCTGTTGATAATGTAACATGCCGTAGTCCCAAAAATATTTTCCTATACCACTATCATTCAATATAGTTCTAGCTATTTCTTGAATGATCTTATTTTTACATTCAACTATCTGAATTTGTTGTGGTGTGTATGGTGCTAAAAAATTTTGACTTATTATCTTTTTATTACAATATTGTAAAAATTCCAAATTATTAAATTCTTTGTCATGATCTATTCTTAAATTAACTATTTTTAAACCTTTTTCATTTTAAATTTTCTTTGCAAAAATTTTAAAGGTTTCAAAAGTTTCACCTTCTTTTGCTAGAAATAAAATCCAAGTGAATCTAGAGAAATTATCTACAATAACTAGTTTATATTTATTTCTACCAAGACTTAGGTTTCTAACAGGTCCAAATAAATCCGTATGTAATAATTCTAAAAGTCTAGATGTGGAAATATGATCTTTATCTTTAAAACATATCTTTACTTGTTTATTCAATGAACAAACACTGCAATGTATATACTCTTTCACTGAAATTTTTGAAATTTTTCTAACTAATTTTTCTTTAGAAAATCTCTCTAATTGCTTAAATTTTATATGACCTAACTTTTTATACCATGAAAAAATATCATTACTAATGGTCACTAAGCAATTTTTTTTAGGCTATCTAAAATTGTTGAATCTACCATATAAACATTTTTTAATCTAATTCTTTCAAAATTTGTTTTTATGTCTCACTATCAAACACAATACAATTATTTCTTTTAAATAGTACATCGTATCCTAAATCATATAATTGACTAATACTTAAGAAATTATGTATCAATTTATCAACAAAAGGCACAATTTTTATAATTGTAGAATTAGACCTATAATGTCCTTCCCAATAATTTTTCTTTTTCAGTTGTCTCCAAAGGTCACCGTTCCATGATTTTTTTTTTTCAAGATTTTTGAACAATGAGGCATCACCCATAATATGTCTCAAGCAACTGCTATAAATGTATCACTTTCCTTTGATTTTTGCCTCATGTTCCTACACAATAAAGAAAAATATATTTTGTTCTTAAGAACACAAACAAGTTTGGGTTCTTTAGAGAATATACTTGTATGAGTATTAAATTTTTTTTGATTTATACTAAGTTTGTTCACAAAAATTAGGTCTATAATTTTTATGCCCATAATTACTCTGAACTAATCTAGATTTAATTTTCTTAAATGCAATATTGTATTTTTTTTTTGAAATTTTGCATTTTCGTAATATCCTTTATGGATGCCTCTATGGGTTACTCTATGCATACTTCTGTGGCCAATTCTTTTTTTTTTTTTTTTTTTTTTTTTTTTGTAGTTTATGAATATTTTACATTTTTGTGATAGCCTCTATGGGTACTTTTATGGGTTCCTCTGTGGAGATTTTTGTGCTCATTTTCTGCAGCTTGTGAATATTTAATTTGATCTTCCATTGTAGCTTTAATAAAAACAATTTTGTTAGTATTTAAAACTACTTTAGAATCATTTTTATACCCCAAATCATTTTTGGAAAAATCTTTTCTTTGGATTGAAAGCAATTTTGACAATTTTCATCACTCTCATTAAAATTTTGAAATGTGATTACTATGGAGTTCAACAAATCTTCTAACTAATTTCTAAGAACATTTATATCATTTTTCAGCCCTTTATTTCCCCCTTTAAGCCTTAATTTTCAGCTCTGATAATTTCTAACTCAGAATTTAGCAAATGATTTGTTTGTCTTAACATATCTTTCTCATTTTGTAGTGTAACATTCTTATTTTTTAGATCTGAAAAGATATTCGGTAACTTGTCAGTTTTAATGATATAAATACATATACAAATTATGCTTGTAAATTCGAAGAATTAATAATGAAGGCTAGACAGGATATAAGGTCAGAATTCTCCTAAACTTGTTGTATCAAAAACTTCCATCGCCTTGTTATGGGACATTGTCCAAGGCCTAGCCAGAAGGGCCAGCTTTCGAAAAGCCCATAAGGGACAGCTACCGATTGACACCCGAATATTTTTTATGACTATCCACCGAAGGGTCTTAGTTGTCCAGCCTTTCCGAATAATAGGGTCTTAGTCGCCCTGCCAACCAAAATAATCCTTCAGGCAAAAGTAATCGCCCCAATCGGGTATCTATCCATTGGTCCATCGATCAAATGAGCCATGAAGATCCTTCATTGGTCAAACGACGATTAATAGCTAACGACTCAAGCGATTCTAAAGGAAGGTTAAAGTATCCTATTAACTCCTATTTTCTATTGAGAGCAGCATCTTTAGAATCTTTCGATTAAGGGATGGATTCTCTAAAATGCCAAAGTTTCCCAAAGGGTGAGGATCACAGTCAATCCGAAATATTGAATCCCCGAGATTTTCAGATCGGCTTCATAAGGAAAATAGGGTTGAAGCACCTTGATGGCGCACGACTCTCATAGATATAAGGTATCTCAAAACCCTCTAGGTAGGTACGCTTTCTTATTCTCACACATTGGGCACTCTAATCACAGGGAATCACTCCCTTGAGCTCTCAGTCTGTTTCTTTCATTTGAAAACCGGTTTTTCTGATTTGAGTATCGGAATCTCCCCGTCGGAGTACTCTCTAATAGTCTTTGGCAGGTATTATATTCCTTTGATGGTAACCGTTTGAGTTTACAAAGAGCTGGGATCTGTGGATCCATAACCCACCTCCAATAGATTGGCGCTGTCTGTGGGAACAGATTAGAGCAACTTCTGTTATTCTGATAACCATGCCTCTGAGAACTAGAGCATCCTCAAGAGTTGCCCCCGCTGTGGAAGGGTACACCCCTATACCTGCCGAATCTATCATCCCTCCGGCACCTAATCGTTCAAATCATGATCATATGCTTTTTCCTCGGCTGTCCTGTCCGGAGTAAATCCTACAACCCGCTGCCTGGGAATAGCTGGTCATGGCCTCAGCGCCAGAACAGGTGAAACAGCCCCAAAATAGAATGATTGGAGTCGAAACTCCAAAGAATATGTAAACAATTGGAGGGACTCAGCCGAGCCCTCAGGCCAGACGACTACTCATCTGTAGTGGTGTCTAAATATGAGCGACCACCGAGATGAGAACTTCCTACTAATTACGAACCATTAGCGACCTCCTAGTATGACCTTAAATATCTAAAGAAGCAAGTTGAACAACTTGTGGTTGCTGAGCTTAAAAAGGTGGGTGCTAGGAGTGGGGAAGATACCTTATACCCCTTAGGCGAATTGCCCTTCGACTCGAAGATCTCCTCAGAACCAATACCAAGGGATGTCCTTCTACCTCCCATTGAGTGGTATGATGGAACAATTGACCCCCGTGACCACGCCTCCCACTTTATAACAGTTATGATCTCCAGAGATCTATCAGACGCAACAATATGCAAGTAATTTCCCACTACACTCAAGGGTAATGCCCTATCATGGTATAACTCTCTCCTGCTGTTCAGTATCAAGAGCTTTGCTCAGCTCCGACAGTAGTTTGAGGCTCATTTTATAAACAGTCAGAGAGCCAAGCGGAAATCTACTTCTTTGCTATCATTGCGACAATGAGAAAAGGAGTCTATAAGGGATTTCTTGAAAAGATTTAAGATAGAGATGCTGGAGGTCCCCACTCTGGACCACAATATCGCATTGGCTGCTCTCTTAACGAGCTTGCGTTCCTCTATCATAAAAGTCTCTATTACGAAAAAACCCCCGACAACCATCCAAGAATTTTACTCCCAAGCGGAGAAGTACATTGCAGTAAAAGAAGTGGAGGCATTGGATCGATGAAGGAATCGTCATAGCATGCAGCCGATCGCCTCGCTAGCCCTCTCCGAAGTAGAGCAAACTAGGGGTTCTACCCTCACGAAGGTTCAGCGTCTACACTCCGCTGAATGAAACCCCGAGCTTGGTTTTATATTAGATAAAAAACAAATCATATGCCAGATGGTCCCCTCGTCCCACAGAAGAAGATCATAAGAAAGACAAATCCAAGTACTATCATTTCTATCGGGATTACGGTCACATGACCGACGAGTGCAAAAGGCTTAAGGTGAGTTGGAGTTTTTGGTTCACAGTGGTAAACTGCAGAACTTCATCAGCATGGAAGGAAGGAACCTACCTTTCCCCGATAGACGCAATGCATCGCGAGAAAATGAGCTGCCTGATAGACCAGATTCTAGGCCATCGTATGATGAATCAGGAAGGACGATTCTCTAGATCTGTGGCAAAAATAACTGGCATGAGCCCTATGTTCCCACTAGCATTTGTTCGGCCTATGACCCAGAGTTTCCTGCACTTTTCCCTTGATAAAGATTTCGGCATTCTCCTGTTACTTGTCGATAACACGCGGCACGAGATTCTTAATGGCTTATTGAGAGAGCACCTCTCCTAACTTCTAAAATTTTAATCGACCGACGGGTTTCAGTTGTCTAAATCTTCCGAATGAATGTGTCATTGAGTTGGGATAGAACTTCCCAAACGTGCGGACACGACCCTAATTTCTAAAGTTTTAATCGATCGATAGGTTTCAGTCGCCTAAATCTTTCGAATGAATGTGTCGTTAAGTTGGAATGGAACTCCCCGAATAGGCAGACCCGGCCCTAACTTCTAAAGTTTCAATCGACTGACAGGCCTCAGTCACCCAAATCTTCCGAACGAATGTGTCGTTAAGTTGGGATGGAACTTTCTGAACGGGAGGACACTGCCCTAACTTCTACAGTTCTAATTGACCAATGGACCTCAGTTGCCCAGATCTTCCGAACTAATGTATCGTTAAGTTCGGATAGAACTCTCTGAACGGGCGGACATGGTCCTTACTTCTAAAGTTCTAATCGACCGACGGATCTCAGTCGCTCAGATATTCCGAACGAGTGTGTCGTTAAGTTGGGATGGAACTCCCCGAACAGGCGGATATGACTCTAACTGCTAATGTTTCTAATCGACCGACGGGGCTCAGTTGCCCAGATCTTTTGAACGAATGTGTTATTAAGTTGGGATAAAACTCCCCGAATAGGCAGACACAACCCTAACTTCTAAAATTTTAATTGATCGACAGACTTTAATCACCCAGATCTTCCGAACGAATGTGTCGTTAAGTTGGGATGGAACTCCTCTAACGGGCAAACATGACCTTAACTTCTAAAGTTTTAATCGACCAACAGGTCTCTGTCGCCTAGATTTTTTGAACAAATGTATCGTTAAGTTGGGATGGAACTCCCTGAACGGGCAGATACGGCCCTAACTTCTAAAGTTCTAATCGACCAATAGGCCTCAGTCACCCAGATCTTACGAATGAATGTTTCATTAAATTGGGATGGAACTCCTCAAACGGGCGGACATGACCCTAACTTCTAAAGTTTCTAATCGACCGATGGGCCACAGTCGCCTAGATCTTCTAAACGAATGTGTCATGTTGGGATGGAATTCCCCGAATCAGCGGATATGACCCTAATTTCTAAAGTTCTAATCGACCGATGAGTTTCAGTCGCCCAGATCTTCGGAACGAATGTGTCGTTAAGTTGGGATGGAACTCTTTGAATGAGCGGACACGACTCTAACTTCTAAAGTTTCTAATCGACCGACAGGCCTCAGATACCCGGATTTTTTGAACGAATATATTGGGATAAAACTCCCCAAACGGGTGGATATACCCCTAGCTCTAGATATTTTCAATAGAACATCAGATCTTGGACACCCTGGCTCAATCGATCGGGTACGCCATCACAATGGGGTGAGTCCCCCAAATGAGTGGATATGACCCTGATATTAGAGGTCTTTTACTATACGATGGGTCTAAGCCACCCCAACTTCATCAAACGAACGAGATAAAATATCGAAAGTTTTTCACAGAAAATTATTACACCTCAATGAAGCATGGGGCAAAATTTTCTTAATATCAGATGGTACAAAAATTACAAGGGTGCGGAAGGAACGACAGAGGTAACCAACACAGAATTCGGTTCCGCTGACCCCTCGAGAGGAGGCAAAGCCTCGTACTGGCCGACATGTCGGAGGATCTCTTCTGTACACTTCAAACGTTTAAGCAACCTACGTTGAGAAAGTCGAAGGTTGGTAGTATCTCCAGCAGCAGAAGCCTTAAGATCGGCCATCTCCTGTTCAATATTCTGAAAAGATTCTTCCCGAAGATGAGCTAATGTTTTGGCAGTTATTAGTTTCGCTTCCTGAATACACACCTCCGCCTCCAGTTTCTCACAATAAGCACGGACCGAAGCAAGGTCTATCTAGAGACACTCGATCTGTCTGTCCTTCTCCTCTTCGATGTTTTTCTCCCGATTCTCCAGAACATCCTTTAGTGCTAACACTTGGTTGCTCATACGGACAGCTTGTTCATCGCGCTCCTTCCTCCCCTTCCTTTGAAGCTTGGTCAAGGCCAAGGCCCAGGAAAAAATATACTTGTCAGAACCATGAGATGACAAAATCAAACATAGTTTGAGCAAAGAAAATACTTACCGTAAGACACAGAGAGTGAATGGCCTTGTCAACGTAATCCGGAGGCATCATTCGGAGGGTGAGATTCAGAGAAAATTCAAACCTTTCGGTCAACTGTAGTGCCGCTTGGGAATCGATAAAGTTAAACTGATGAGCCCCTACATAGACTGCCACCAATCGTTCTTCAAAATCATCCTCCTCTTTGGAGAGAGACTCAACCGGAATAGGCGGTAGGATGCAGTACTCATCCTCGATATCTTGCAAAAGACATTGGGATCCCCGAGGAGGTCGTTCCAATACTTCTCCTAGAACGGGAGCGAAAGCATGTATCACTTGGGTTTCTTCTTGCCGCTGTGAATCCTGAGCTAGAGTACTCTCAGTCATCTCAAGGGATCCCCCATCCGGTACATTTCCCACCTCGAACTCAAAAGGTGCATCAAGAGTCACCGGGTGACTGATCGGCTTGCCCTCTCCCTTTTCAGAGTGTTCTAGGGGAAGCTCCTACTCTTTGACTCCAGTTGGCTCTTTTTCTCCAGCAAGTGGATTGGGCAATCGAGCCCGTGACCTTTTCTGCTGGGACTCAAGGGAAATATCGGCTGCTTTCCTCTTTGCATTCAGTTGCATTTCTCGCTCAGTGGAGATTTCATTGGGAAGATAAGTATTTACAATCAACATGGAATCAACCACCTCCATTCCCTGTCGTTCCAATAAGAGAGGCTTGGTGATCTATCTCGTTTTATCCACCAGCAAGCAGGACAACTACAACATTTCATCTTCTACCAAAAAATCTATCCATAGGCTCCTACGATGGGCCTCACAATAGCGGACAACAGCTTGCAAAAAATGAGAATGACGGAGGAGATCTGGGATCTTCATGTTCAAGAAAGGTGCTTGGTCGGCATCCATAAGCACTGGAAGGAGACCCCTATTTAGAAACCTTATATACAAAAACTTATGCATCTAATGTTTGTCTTGAGATTCGCTATAGAAGAACCTCCAGTGAGACTCTTGATGGGTTTGGAGCTTATACCAACCGTGAGTAGAACCTTTGGAGCTGCATTGCCCCAAAGAAAAGAGGGCCCCCAAAATCTCCATGTTAAAACGAATATGAAAAAACCATAGTAGGGAAATCAAAGCGATCATAAAACGCCAGTGCTTGGGATGAGCAGTGAGGGATAGATGTTCCAATACCTCAAGACCTCCTCCGGTGAACTCATGTATGGAATCCTCAAACTGTACTTGACACACTGCTTGTACACTGAAACACAACCCCCGGGGGGCATGGTACTTCCGAGTGACATCTTTGGAGCTGCACCGCCCCACCAGGCAACACCAATTCAAAGTTGCTTCCGAGTGACATCTCCCTTTGGACTTTCATGAAATCCTCTTCAGTCATGGTACTCTGAATGCTGTCTATACCGCGCGATGAGGAAGAATCTTTCGACATTCTATCTGTAAGGAGAGGTTCTCCTATGAAAAGTTAAAAGAGTAGTAAGAATGTTGGGGTATGTGACCCTCTGATGAGTGTGAATTATTATGAAACATACAAAAGACTATTCGCAGAAACCAAAGCAACAAGGGTCACATTAAAAAGTTTCGCACCATTTTCAACAATCATTACTTATGACGCCTCTTTGTCAAGAAGGCCATGAGTCGGGGGTAAATGATGGGATATGGTCCAAGGCCCAGCCAGAAGGGCCAGCTTTTGAAAAATCCATAAGGGACAGCTACCGATCGGTGCCCGAATATTTTTTATGACTATCTACTGAAGAGCCTTAGTCGCCCAGACTTGTCCAACGATAGGGTCTTAGTCGCCCAGCCAACCGAAGTAATCCTTCAGGCGAAAGTAATCGCCCCGATCGAGTATCCATTCATTGGTCCATTGATCAAATAAGCCTTAAAAATCTTTCATCGGTCAAATGACCAATTGATAGCTAACGACTCAAGCGATTCTAAAGGAAGGTCAAAGTATCCTATTAACTTCTATTTCCTATTAAGAGCAGCATCTTTAGGATCTTTCGGTTAAGGAAAGGATCCCCCAGAATGTAAAAGTTTCCCAAAGGGTGAGGATCACAATCAATCCAAAATATTAAATCCTCGAGATTTTCGGATCGGTTCGATAAGAAAAGTAGATTGAAGCACCCCGATGGTACATGACTCTCATAGATATAAGGTATCTCAAAACCCTCCAGGCAGGTATGCTCTCTTGCTCTCTCACATTGGGCACTCTAATTACAGAGAATCACTCCCTTGAGCTCTCAGTTTGTTTCTTTCATTCGAAAACCGCTCTTTTTGACTTGAGCATCGGAGTCTTCCCGCCGGAGTACCCTTCGACGGTCTGTTGCAGGTATTATATCTCTTTGATGGCAACCGTTCAAGTCTACAAGGAGCTGGTATCTGTGGAGTCATAACCCACCTCCAACACCTTAGAATGTAGATATCTTGGAAAAATACAATACACTAAAGGAAGAAGATGATACATTAGGAGAAAGGATATCTTATGGACAACATTATATAGAAAATGAATGTATAAAATTGGTAGGAATGTCTAAGAAATATAAATATGTAAGCGAACTAGATTGTAGAAGAATAATAGAGAATATATCCTTCGGATGCAAGACGAAAAAATTTATAAGAAAAAAAAATTATTTAAGAAAAAGAAATTTAAACCATGTAGGAAAAATAGATATAGATAAAGGAACAATTAGAGTGTAAATGCTATGCATGTGGACAAAACGGACATATAGCTAAAGAATGTAAGAATATAAAGAAATATAAAAATGAAGAAAACTTTTTAGAATATATGGATATAGAAAGTATAACAGATATATTTGAAACATTTTCAGACGAAGAAATATATTATCTTACGGATGCCTAGTAAAATGTATATGAGAAAGCTAACAGCTACAGAACAAGAAGCATGATTAGGAATAGAATTTTTAGGAGATTAAATAAAATTGTCTTAGAACATGCTTATAGCAGACACCCTAGAGAACTATTGAAAAGCAGATTATTAGATGATGTTCATTGGATAAAGAAGATAAGAGATAGGACAACAAAAGCTTTAAGAACAAATAAAGAAAATTTAATGAAGTAAAAAATCAAAATAGTCCTCTTATAATGGAAGCAAAAATGGACATAGTACATATGGATATTGACAAAATAGCAGAACAAATAATAGAACAACAGACTATGGAAAGTTGGTTAGAAAATATAAATTGGTACAATAACGAGTGAAGAGATAGTAGAATCATCAAATAGTTTTATAACAAGACAATTTGACCATGAAAAATATAAAGAAATGTTACAATATGAACCAAAACTATCACACAAGGAAATATTTGAAATAAAACAATCAAATAGATTCAAAAATCTATTTAAAAATCCAATATTCAAAAGACCAGGTGAGTATTTTTACGTAGCCAAAGTGGAAGAAGCATCTATAGATGTTGCAGATTTAAAAGGAAACACAAGAATAAGCATGCTAAATAAAAGTATAATAGAGAAGGAATTAAGAAACATTCCAAAAAATAGAAGAAAAATTTACACAAATCTTATGATTGGAGGATTAAATATAACAGTAAAAACACATTTTCAGCCAAATATAGATTCACCATTTTCTTTGATAATAGCTGATGATAGGATAACACATTCGTTAAAAGACTCTATAATAGGAGGAATAGAGGCAAATTTATGCTATCAAAAGATAAACCTAACAATATTTCCAAATTTTTCTATATCACTCCAAGATGAGAATATGGAATGTGCACTAAGATTATTTTATAAATTATTCATAGTATAGGCACTATCAGGAACTAAATTAATAAGTATAAAAGTAAAATTATTATATGCTTTAACCACTAAACATGAAGTATTCACGATCAAAAGTGGAATAACTCGTGAGAAACCAGATATATTTTCGGACTTAATTGAATATAGGCCTAGGACAAGCCCCATCAGCTATACAATACTAGAAGAATATTTCATAAATTTAGCCCAAACAAGAGAAAGAGGTTCAACTCCATTTATAAGACAGGGTTCAAGGCCCATATTTAGAGATAGAACTTATGGAATCCTGACATATCTACCAACCACAAGTAATGCAAAATATATAGATACAACAAATAAACCACAAAAGTATCAAATGTACTTTCTAGCAACATATGAAGGAGTTCATAGGAAAATCCTTCTAGATACAGAACCTTACAGATATAAATATCAAGGAAAAATCTATATTAGCACACATAGCACTATAATAACCTTAGTCATAGAAGGGGAACGTATAAGGATAAAATTACAAGTAGATGAAGAAATAGATATGTCACCAATATTATTAGGAATGGATTTTTAGAATCAGTAAGACCATACACTATTACAGAAGAAGAAATAATAATTATATATGAAGCAAAAAAGAAATTCATACCAACAACAAAAGTCTAGAAAAACAAGTTTTATCCTAGTAAAGATAGATAAGAAAAAGTATACTGCATTAATAGATATACGAGCTACATTAAACTTAGGACATAAGAATATTACAATGCAATGGAGAAAAAGTCCAAAACCGCTGCATATATATGGAATATCAGATCAAAAACACTTGGTAAATTATGTAGCATTGAATGTTAAAATAATAATACAAAATAAAATTCTAAACATGCCAATAATTTTCCAATATAATTTTAGAATTCCAATAATATTAGGAAATCCTTTATTGACCTATATACACCATGGAAAATATACAAGGATTATTATATATTTCAAACCCCATGTAAACATGTACTTAAAGCACATAGATTAAATCTAAATCAATTAAGATTACTGCAGTAGAATGGTGAAGAGGTAGAAAAATAAAAAATTAATAAAGGAGATATAATCATAATATAAAATAAAGAAAAGGAAAAAATGGAAATTAAAGAACTTTTAGCAACATTAGAATGAGAAAATCCTTTAGTAGAATAGGAAAAACATAAAACTGCAATTCCAAAAAGAATTAAAAATGATAAAAGAGATAGTTATGAAAGGGAAAAATATAAAAGCATCACCAAAACTATTAGAAGAATATAAAATGCACATAGAAAAAATGTTAGAAAAAGGATATTACAGAAGATCAACAAGCCAGCATATATGTTCTGTATTTATAGTGATGAAGCATTCAGAATTAAAAAGAGGAAAATCTAGACAAGTAATCAATTATAAACCACTAAATGATATATGTGAAAGGATGGCTTACCCAATTCCACATAAAGAAGTATTATTTAGGAGATTAGACAAAGCAAGATGATTTAGTACTTTTGATTTAAAATCAGGATTCTATCACTGCAAAATTAATGAAGAAGATAAACATTGGATAGCATTTACTACACCTCTAGGACTATATGAAATGAATGTATCACCTTTCGGATTTAATAACTTTCTAGCAAAGTTCCAAAAGTTTATAAATGAAAGAATAGAACAAATTAGGGATTTCACAATAGCATATATTGATGACATTCTAGTATATTCAGAAACCTTAGAAGAACATTATAAACACTTGAGAAAATTTTATGAAATAGCAAAAAATTCAGGATTCGTGTTGGGAAAGGATAAGTCAAAATTATTTTTAAAAGAAGTCGAATACTTAGGACAAAAAATAACAAAACAAGGAATAGAAGTTCAACCACATATATCAAATAAATTGTTAGAATTCAATATCGATATAAAAACTAAAACAGAATTACAATCATTTTTGGGAATAGCCAACACTTTAAGAAATTATATCCCTTAGTTAGCAATTATTTTACAAACTTTACAAAAAATGCTAAGAAAAGGACAAGAGGTAAAAATAGGTGTAGAGGAAAGAAAATTAATAGAAAAAATAAAGAAAATAGCCAGAAAGATAAAACCATTAAATATGCCAGAGGGAGAAACAAAATGGATATTATACATAGATGCATCAGAAAAAGCATTTGGAGCAGTATTAGTATTTGAGGAGAAAGGAAAAGAACATGTAGCAAGGTATCAGTCTGGAACCTTTAATGACAATGAAGTTAAATATACGTCAAATAAAAAAGAATTTCTAGCAATAATAAAAGCAATAAAAGCCTTTGAATTATTTATAATAGAATCAGTGTTTCTCATAAGAACAGGTAATAAAATAGCAATTTCATGGATAAAAAATACAATTACTGACAGTAATTTAAATACTAGAATTTTAAAATGGAAGACATATCTATCAAATTATAGTTTTACGATTGAACATGTTTCCAGGAAAAGAAATTACATAGCAGATTTTTTATCTAGGAAATGACAGATCTGATGGAAGAAAATCAGAAACTAAAGAAGAAATTAGAAGAGCTGAGTTAGCAACTATCCTCACAAATTCAAAAAATGACAACTGGAGAGTCAGGAAATAATGAGAAGCCAGAATCAGCAAATATACCTTCTGAAGAAAAGGAGACGGCAGAAAGTATAAACAAGTCTTATAATTTTATAGAAATTATGAAGAAAAAAGCTGTTACAAAATATTTCAATAGCTATTTTCAGAAATTTTATAAGTTCACTCAATTCTTAGCACTTGCCAAGGATTCCCAATGGTTGAGCTATCAGCCTTGGAAGTTTTTCAATAAAGGAATTATATACAATGGAGTACAGCATTTGTCAGAAATCTATATGATTTTGGCCTATTGGCATGTATATATCCCATTTCTGGTCAGAAATATAAATCATTCCCTGATGGAGTAGTAAAATCTATAGACAGATTCAAAAATTTTATCAAAGGAAAATAGATCGATATCAGGTTCTATCAGAGCTGTCCTAAGTTTGACTTAAGGACCTCCAGATGGTAAAGGCCATACAGCATTTATCAAATTAAGAATTACAACATCAGATATTTTATATGAACCTATAAAGAAAGAAATATCATAGGAAGAATTATGGGACGCCATTCCAGAGATAAAGGTTGTATCAGTAAAAACGTTGATAGAAGAATTATCTTAACATCAGGACTGCTTAACATGGGAGTATTATCATGATCAGTATACTTTAGTCATCACCAAGTCTCAGACTCCTCGGAGAAATAGGACAAAGAAGCTAGAAGAGTGGTTCAGAAAATTTCTAGAAGGGGATATAGAAATTACAGCAAAAGCAGCTCAGTCGTATTGTTAGAAAATGACTACATGAGATCACAAGTGCCGCTACTGCAAAAACAAGGTGGTCCAAGCAGATGCTCCACTCAGCAAAATAGTGATGCCACAGCTGTAAAGGCATCTACATCATTGTACTATAAAAGCATGATGTAACAGACCACGACAAGAAATGTCTGGTCTGTAATTGTACAAAAGAATATATACGTGTATGGAGGAAAATAAAAGAAGGATCTCCACTATGTAAGAATCTATCTTCTTTTGTAAAAAGGATGTGTGTAAGCCAAAATAACCAATGCTCTCGGTATCCCATCAACACATCTTTGTAACGATATATATATATATATATATATATATATATATCCCCTCATATCAGAAATAAGATCATCGAAAATTATGTTCGCACATCTGAAATCTCTTACAACTCTTATTGCTTAAGCATCTATAGAGGTTTTGGTAGTTCAGTCTAGAACTCCAAACCTTTTTATATTATAATTGTTATAATTTTTTCAGGAGAAGAACTGGTATCTAAACATCAACACCAAGGAGGAAAATCTTCGGAGCAAGACCTGCATGGCTTCTCAGGTAAAAGTCCAAGACTGTAGCTAGGCCATTGTCGTAAGAAGTAGATGTTAGGCCATTGGCATGAGTGAGTAGGTGAGCCAGAGATGGCTATGCCAGGCACTCTGTCGAAAATGGATTCTCCCTAGAGGTTGTGTTTTATTTATCAGTTCCAATCTTGAGAATTGTTATAATAAATTATAATATAAGTTGGTTTGTAGAAGCTAGGTTGGTTACCAAACCTCTGTTTCAAAAATGATGAACCCAAACCAATTATATATGCAATATGAATTAATTAAGCAAAGTCTAGAATAGGATCTTATACAAGGGAAATAGATATGTAATTTTTTAGAAATTTGTATATCTTGTACTAAAAATTTAAATACAGGAAATTCTTCTTGTACTAACAATTCAAATGCAGATAACTCCTCTTTAGTTAGTAAAATAGGATCTTCCCAACCACTATTAGTGATAGAAGTGGGATAGCTGCAGTAGATGTTTGTCTGGCTATCTGACAAATGATCATATGTCTCAGGAAATAGGATTATCTAGTAATCCTAGGACACTAAATACACCAATCCTCCATATAGAAAGTATATCGGCTAGAAATCCGACTGTACAGCCTCAAGGGCTGGGTCTTGAAGCGGCATCTTCAAGATTTGGTCTAGAAATACAAAGCCACCCACAATCTATATGTCAGGATAATCACAAAATTCTGCAATTTTCAAAACATGGTATCAGAGTGAACTTCTTAAAAGAATTCCAAGACAGAGTGAACTTCTTAAAAAACAAAGCTATAAATACAATCCGAAGATGTTCCTATATACAATCTACATTCCTCAAGCTTTGAAACTCTATATACAATCTGTATTCCTCAAACAATGTTAAGGAATAATGATATATACAATCTGCATGCGGATTATTCGCTTCCGCTGTGCATTACTTTCAAAAATTTTTGAACTCTATATACAGGAAATCCATATGCAGATTTTAAATTTTGAATGATTTTGATTTTTGTGCATATTAATTGTTATACACAAAATTTTGAATTTTGAATGATTTTTGTGCATTTAAAATTTTAAGTTGGTTCCCTCCTGATAATTCCATCAAGTTCAACTCTGATGGATCAGTGAAGTCCCCTTCTGATAAAGCTAGTGCTAGTGGTCTCGTTAGGGATTCTCATGGCAACTGGATCCTTGGTTATACGATCAACATCGGTGTCTCTGATGGTCTTTCTGCTGAGCTGTGGGGACTCAAGGAAGGGCTTAGAATTGCTATTGGTAGAGGTTATTCTGACTTGATAATTGAATCTGACTCCACCACCCTCATATCCTTCCTTATCAAGGGTGTCCTTCCATCCCACCCGCTATTTCATGTCATTGAAGAATACATAAGCCTCATGTCTTCCTTATACTCTGCTCGAGCTCTTCACACCTTCAGAGAAGGCAACAAATGTGCTTATCACTTGGTGAACATTGCTCACTCAAAGCCGTTTGGTCTTACCATCCTTCCTACCCCCCTAGCAGCCTTCGCTCTCTGTTGTATGCTGATAAGTTGCTTTCCTTCGTTGAGAGTCTGTTAGTCTGTTGGCCTTTTTTGGCCGCCCATGCTTTTTTTCTTCGTGTTTCTGTCTTTCGTTCCCTACCAAAAAAAATAATGTTGAAAAATTTGAATCTTAAATTAATTTGGTTCTTGTGCATATTTATTGTTATAATTGTGATACAATAATAAAAATTTAAATTTTGAATGTGTAACACCGAAAATCTGATGTTAGAAATTTTGTTAATATTTTTATAATATAATAGAAAATTTTAAATTTTATTGATTTTTGATTTTGGAGTTATAAATTAAAAATTTTGGTATATTAAATTATCCGTGTTTGCAATTCGTAGTGTATTCTATTATTGGTAAAATCTAGAGTTTTAATATAATAAGAGTATATATATATAGATTTATTTATAAAAAAAAAAAAGAAAAAAAACAGAGAGGAGACGAAGCGTTTTGGGGCAAAACGCTCCGTCCCGCTTTTTTTTGGAAATTAGGGTTTGAAAAACCCTAATCTGCCTCTCTCCTTTGTCTCCCTCTCTCTCGAACTCTCTCTGTTCTCTGCCTCTCCCTTTCCTCCGCCACCCTCTGCCTCTCACCGGTGGTTCCTCCGACCACCGTCATCACTGCCACCACCTAGACGATCGCTCGTCTTTCTCTCTCTCTCTCTCTCGAATTCCCCCTGTTTCTTCGACTCTCTCTTTGTTCTTCTCTGCCACGTTCTCCCTCTCTACTGTCTCTCTCTCTACCTCCCACGGCTGCGTTTTCCCCTGACCTCCGCCACCAACCCTTGCGGCCCTTCGTCTCTTTCTCTCTCTCTCTCTCTCTCTCTCTCTCTCTCTCTCTCTCTCTTTCTCATGCGCGACAACTCCCTTTGTCTCCCTCTTCCTTGCTCGTACACAACGTTGCTCTCTCTACCGAGAGCCTTCCTACAACCTTCGTTGCTCTTTGCCCCGACTGCACTATTAGAAACCCTAGGTCGCGATTCCTCCACTGCACAAGTGAGGGCTGATTGTTGATCAATAGGTTAGGGGTTTTGATTCTTTTGATAATTTAAACATAATTACTAAATTTTGCTTCGGTATTGGAAGCACTGTAGGTATCGGATTGAATTGAGAAGGCACTCAGATTAGGGCTGCGAACTGTAAAAAGCCCTTGGTGAGGGAATTTCTATTCCCTTCAATAACTGATCGAATTTAGATAGAGTTTAGGATAAGAGACTTGTATATATCTCCTGAAAATATGTTGAATTCGAAGTAAATGCATTTTTCTGAAAATTCTGTCTATAGTTATTAAGGTAAAGTTTAGAATTTTACATGAATTAGAATGTCTAGAATGAGAGAATGTGTTAGATGATAATAGAATTTTGTTGGGTTGATTAGAATAGCTTTCCTTGAAGTTTGATTTAAATATACATGAAAATATTAGGAATTTGGGGTTAGAGCTTAACGACTGTTATAATCTTTTTCATTATAAATTGTTCTGCATATAGGCAATTTAAATACAATCTCCGTATTATGAAACTAGACTTTCACACCTTGAAAATGTCATATGGTTTGAAATGTTTGGATGAGAATTGAAAAGTTTATGATTTTTCAAAAAATTTTTACCTAGTAAAAAACTAATTATTCATGCTTGTTTTTGACTTTGAGTGGTCTTTTAGGTTGAATTAGAGTCGACTTTGATCATGTTATTTATTTATAAATGAAATGTAATTGATGACATTAGAGTATACTCATGAATTGGAGAATTGGGAATTATACAAAATTAGGAAAAATTGATAAACCCTAAAAATAATTGGAAATTGATGATATAATTGTGATTGTGGATTTAGGAAAAATTTAATTGAGTATCGAAATAAGGTTTCTTTGGGAAAGTGTGGAAATTGGGAGTGGGTACCCTCCCTAGAGGTGAGTAGATGGTTATGTATCATATGAATGAATAAATGATTTTAAATACGATTTGCAAACTTGATTTTGAAATGAATTTATAATATTTTGTGATTATGGTGAGTCTGAAATGAATTTTGTGATAAATCCATGACTCGTGAGTTGAATATTGATTTGTTTGCACCATGTTACATTTGTGTACACATATGAATTGTGAAATATTGCTCTATTTTATACATTGAGCATGAATTGATTTTGGTATTGATTGTGGTAACGTGGTGTTAGAAAAAGACTATAGTCTGAGTTCTGTCACGGACCTGGCTAGCGGGGTGGCATGGTTTGGTCTAACTTGTGATTAAATTAGAGGTTTGGAGGTGGCGGATTGGAGAGCCACTCAAGTCATCCGGATAATGTGGTGGCACCCGACGAAAAAATTTTCGGGCCAACGCCAAAGGGAAAGGGGATTTTTATGCAAAAATTGTAAAAAATTCTTTGACGGATCCTGCCAATGGCCGTTTGTAGGATAATGTTTTCGGCACACTCCAAAATTTATGGAAAAATGAATTTGAATTGTTTGATTTGATTATATGAGTCATGGTGATTTGATATGAATGATTTTATGTAAATGAATTTTTTATTGCATTAAATTATATTTGATACATGTATTTGGCTTCACCACCCTCACCCCTCATTTATATGTTGCATATCATTGAACTTCACTCACTGAGTATTCCTAATACTCACCCCTCCCTTATATTTTTTAGAGGAAGTATAGAGTGACGATGCCTACTAATACTGATTGGAGGTTTATTTTGTTAGATTTAGGTAGGTATGGTTTATGTATTTAATTTGGGAGTGTAGATAGTTAGACTATGGAAAGAAAGTTCTGTACATCTCATACCATGAGGATTTTACTGATATTGGTTGAATTCTTCGAGTAAGTATTGGTAAAATCCAAACGAATATGATTTGAGACTTTATTCTTTTGTTTGAATTATTTTTGAAAAAAAGTTTTATCATGTATTGGGACATTTGGATTGTACTGCTGGATTTCGATAATTTCTTTTGGGTTTTATGAAGTTCTGTATATCTCATATTGTGTGGACTTTACTGATACTGGTTTGAGTTTTTCGAGCAATTATTGGTAAAATCCAACGGCTATGATTTGGGACTTCATTTATTTTGATTGAAAATATTTTTGATATTTTACTTCAGATTTGTAAATGATGGAATGATTGAGAATGGCTGGGATGGCCACACTGCATGTATGCATGTACAGGATCCCTTCCCAAATGTGTCCTGATGTGTGCTTGTTTGTACAGGGATGGACCGAATGGGTCCTTGCATGTGTATTGTTTTTTACGATTTCTTATTTTGATGGGTTTATTGTTTTGGAAAACTTATTGTAAAATTGGAAAGCCATGCGATATCTCGATATATGGGCAGATCATGCCCGTATGTTGAGATAACGTGGCGATTGTTACGTGCTTGACGGGAGAGTCGGGGCATGATAGAATGAATTTAGTATTTGTTCAAAAGTAAAAACCAATCATTTTTAAAAATTTGGTTCCGATTTCAACAAAAAAATACTGGGTTTCGGTTCCAGTTTCTATTCTAGTTTCGATTTCGATTCCGCTTCGGTTCCGATTCCGGTTCCTAAAATTTAGGAACCGGAACGGAACCATATATTTTCGGTTTCGGTTTTGATTTATGAATTGTAATCGAAAAAATGATTCTGATTCGGTTTTTTAAACCATCAATTCGATTCGGTTCACAGTTCGATTCACGGTTCACAGTTCGGTTCAGAGTTCACAAGTTTTATTTTGTGAGGATGGAAGGGGGAGAGAGAAAGAGAGTGATCATTCACTTGATTATGTTTGAAAATTAAAAATAATTTCGTAGCATTTCTAGGTCCTCGATCAGTTGATATGATTGATTATGTTTGCCATTATCCACTCACGGTTAACGGTGCTTTGGAATGGGGAGGCTCTAACTTATTTTGCTTTGGGAAAGGGTCTGAAGCAAGGTAATCCTTTGTCTCTCTACTTGTTTATTCTGGTTATGGAGAAGCTATCATATATGTTCCAGCTAGGGTTAGTGAGGGCAGATTGAGTTCTATTCAAACATCTCATTTAAAACCAGTTATTTCTCACTAGTTCTTTGTCACTGACCTCATGTTTTTTTAGGATGAAAAGCCAAGTGTCATGGCTATAGTTTTAGACTACCTCTATGAGTTTTCTGAGTATAGTGGGTTAGTCTTGAATCCATGAAAATCCAAACTATTTGTTTTGCCTCGAGCCCCATTGTCTTTGAAGAGATGTCTGATCTCGCAGTGCTAGTTTCATCTGACGGAAGACTTTAGAATATATTTAGGAGTCCCCATTACTCATAGTGGGGTTATTTGGTCCCTGTAATAGTATTTGGTCGAGCTGGTCCACAGCAAAATTTCTGGCTAAAAGTCTAAATCATTCAATAATGCTGGTTGGATTATCTTGATTCAGGCATTCATATCCTTGGTTCCAGTTTATGCTATGCAGTCAGCTTGGCTTCCTGAATCGATTTGTGAGCGGTTGGATGGATTGAACCATCAATTCCTTTGGGGGTTGTGGTTTTTCGGCCAAAGGAAGTTAGGGACTTGGGATTTGAAAGTCTAGAGACGTTAAACGGGCTTTCCTTCCCAAATTCGGTTAGTGTCTGCTCTTTTAGAACTTAGCTTTATGGTATGAGGTGCTTAGGCACAAATACCTCCGCCAGGGTGATTTCCTTCATTGTAGTTGTGCCTTGGTTTATTCTTCCCTCTATAATAGTCTACTTTGGATTCACGAATCGCTAAGGTTGGGGTGTGTTGGAATTTGGGTAATGGGAGGAATATTTTATTTTGGGAAGACAATTGGATTGGTACAGGCCCATTGTATTAAAGGACCTCAAGGGATGCTTTGGTTCCATCTGTAGTAGTTTTGGTGAGTCATTTCTTCACTTTAGCTAGGCAGGGGATATTTTGGCCCTTGCTGTCATCCTCCCAGCCTTAGTGGAGGATGTAGCACCGAAAATCTAGTGTTAAGAATTTTTTTTTATTAAACATCATTATAATATAAAGGAAAATTTTATATTTTTATTTTGATTTTCGATTTTGGGGTATTGATTTTAAATTTTTGGTATATTTTGAGTTGTCGTGTTGCAAATTCGTAGTACATTCTATTTTTGGTAAATTTGGAACTCCAATGTGATGAGAATATGAAAAAAAATATATAATAGATATTGTTATTTATAAAATAATAATAATAAAATAATAATAAAATAATAATAATAATAATAATAAAATAAAAATAAAAAAAGGGGAGATGGAACACAGCGAAACACTGCGTTCCCCCCCAAATCACGATTAGGGCTAAAAGCCCTAATCCTTTCTTTCCCTTTCTTCCTCTTTCGATCTCAGTCGCTCTGCTCTCTCTTCCTCTCCTTCGTTCGACCGAAGCTCTCTATCCCTCTCGCGATCTCTCTTCGTCTCTCATCTTCGATCGATCCGCCACTACCTCCTCTGCCGCGAACAACCAAACTCCACCACCACTACGAGCCACCATGTCACCATCTCTTAGTCTCTCTCTCAGTCTCACTCTATCTCACTGTCTCTTCGTCTCCCTCGCGCCATCTCTCTGTCTCTCACTCTCCACCGTTCAACGCCCTACTCAGCTACCCTCTCCGCCGCTCGCCGTCTCTCTCTCTCTATCGTCTTCCCCTATTTCTCTCTCCCTAACACACTCTGTTTCTCTCTCTTTCTCCTACGATCGCGCTCTCTCTCTCTGTTTCACTCTCACTCACTGCCTCTTTCCCTCTCTACCATCTCTCTCTCTACCTTCAACAGCGACGCCTCCTCTGACCACCACACACGGCTCATCTCTGCGCTCCCTTTCCCGTGCGAACAGAGAGCTCTCCCTCTCTTTCCTCTCTTCCCGCACACGAACAGAGTTCTCATTCTCTCACCTGTGCGTGCGATGGAAGAACTTCCACTTCCTTCCTCTTTTGCCCGCTCGTAGTGCTCATTGTGAGCACTTCCCCCTGCCAACGATCCAAACCAGCGGCCATTGAATCCTTTGAAAACCCTAGGCCGCGGGACTGCAAATCCTTCTCTGCATAGTTAAGAATGGATTTTTTGATTTTAGTTCTAGGGTTTGAATATTCTTAGTAGATAGGTTTAATTTCTAACAATTGCTTCATATTGGAAGCATTGCAGGTTCCGGAATGAGCTGAATGGCGTACGGAAGCTAGGTCTGCGAATTGAGAAACCTTAGGTGAGGGATTTCTGATCCATTCGATTAGTTAACTGAATTTTAGGGTAAATTTAGCATAAGAAGTATCGTATATGTTAGGATGTATATTAAATTCGTTTAGGATGCGTTTTCTAATATCTTATATGTAATTAGTAAAGTTTAGTATTGGATAATTTATAAATTAGACTCTTTGATATGGAAGAAGCATGATAAGGAATGCTAGAAGTATGTTGGGTTGAATAGAGTAGTTTCCTCAAAGTTTAAATCGAAATTTGCATGAAAAGTGTTAATAGTTATGTGAAATTGAAAGAAAATCAAAAAATATTGGGATTTAAAGTCCATTAGAGATGTAAATGATCTTCGGGTGATGAAATCAGAATTTAGAAATTGTGGATGTGAAATTAAGGGTATATTAAAGTAGGAAAATGGAAAACCCCTTCATATATAGATTTTATTTGATGATAATTGCAATGTTTGATTAGGTTAATCATTTGGGGACTTAAAGAGGGGTTTATTCAGATTTGATTGATAATTAGAGAGTGAATACCCTCTCTAGAGGTGAGTGGATGGTTCATTGTGTTCATGAATGAGAAACCTGTTTCAAAATTGCTTTATAAATGATTTTTGAAAGATTTTACAGGATTTATGTAAATTGTTTTGTGACTGTGGGCTGTCTGAATTGGATTGTGAAATATAAATGCATCCATTGTGTTTAAGGATGATTCTGTGCCATATGTTATTTGATATTGCTGCATGAATTGATTTGGCATGAGATTGTTGATTATTTGATGGAAAATTATGGCACATTGTTGTGAAATGGATTGATTGAGAAATAAAAGGGTGTCGCAGATGACTATAGTCATATTCCCACCACAGAGTGACCCGACGGGGTGGCGTGGTTTGGGGTTTGGATGTGCGGGGGAGTTTGACGTCCCTCCCTCTGTCGAGCCAATGCCAAGGAAGGGGGTTTGTTTTGAGATATTGGATAGAAAAACCCTTGGCGGGCTTTAGTCTAGGTTTGGCCGCCCTAAGACGGAAGTATTTTTCGATGGAACCCCAGGATTTTCTGAAAGGATAATTGACATAGATGCATATTTTGTAAATTGTGATTTATTGAAATGTTTTATGTATATAAACTGCTATTTATGCGATATGTTTTGACTGCCCCACATTCACCCCTTATTTATGAACACAATCACACTATTGTACTCCACTCATTGAGTATACCCCAATACTCACCTCTCTCTTCGCATTTTTCAGAGGAGACTTAGCTGGAAGACTCATCGTCGGAGCTTGTGAAGTATTTTTGGCGAATTGTATAGGTATTTGGCATATGTAGGATTCTTGGAGAATCATAGTTCTCCGTACCATGGAAAAAAGGAAGTCTGTACACTCAATACTGTGCGGATTTTATTGATACTACCTGAGTTCTTGGCAAGTATTGATAAAATCCGACGATTTTTGATTTGTACGTTATTATTTTGATTTCTCTATTTTTGAAAAACTGTTTTATTCTGTACTAGGACATTTGGATTAAAATTATTGGCTTTTGTTAGTTTCCTTTGATTTTGTGAAGTTTTGTACATCTCATACCGTTAGGATTTTACCGATACTAACTTGTTTTCTTCGGTAAGTGTTGGTAAAATCTGACGGCTATATTTTGGGACTTCTTGTTTGTTAAATGCTTTATTTGTGTTGAAAATTTTGGGTGGCTAGGATGGTCACATCGCATGCGTGCATGTACAGGTTGCCACTCCAATTGTGTGCTGATGTGTACTCGTGCATGTACAGGTTTCGACTCCCCGATGTATACTGATGTATGATTGCATGTACAGGATCCCACTCTCCGATGTGTGCCGATGTGTGTGTTTATATGTTCAGGGATGAGCCGGATGGGCTCCTTGCATGTTTATTGTTTAAATGATTTCTTATTTTGAAGAGTCTTATGCTTTTGATGATTTATTGTAAATTTGATAGCCTTGTGGAGTCCCGCTATATGGGGAGGTTCTGTCCGTGTACAGAGATGATGCGACAACTATCGCATGCTCAATCCAAGGATCGGGGCGTGACAGCTTTATTGGTATCGGAGCTCAGGTTCACGATTTTAAAAATTTGATGGTTTTGGAATGTTTTCAATTGTTTCCAAATATCCCGAAAGTTTTCTAAAGATTTTGAAATGTTTGGTTTTTGAAAAAGGTTTTTGGAGAATGTACAAAGTCTTCCATGGATTTCTTAGGAAATTGGGAATATTCTTTTAGGGGATTAAGCACTTGGATTAGTTCATATTTTAATTTCTATGTTTGGACCCTCTTTGTAGAACTTTATCTCCTAGATGATGAATAAGGAACCCCATGAAATATTTTCCACTTTATCTCCACATCTTTAGTAATGTATCACTCTATAAATGGTGACTTGATTGTGACTCAAGACCTTCTGTCACTTGTTTGGTCAAATATTGGGGACCTTAGTAGTGGTTTCGGCCCTCGGACCTATATCTTGATATTAGAAGTTTGGTGTATATGTATATTTGGTATAACAATGTGGAGCCTTCGGAAACTCATAGAGGTGTATTATCATGTGTTCAATGATGGCATTTATTTGAACTTTTAGTAGTTTGGCTAATAGAAGGTAAATGAGGAATTTTAGAGAAATCAACTAGAAGTTCATCCCCACATTGTCTTCAGATTTGTATGATGATGGCAAAGGTAGAATTTTGGGTAATGTGATCTGAAATTTAGTTTGGGATTTGGATCTACACGCAAATTGAGGCTCAGACATGAATACTTGTGTCATACCTTTATACAAAAAAAAAAGTGTCTAAATTGCTTTTTTAAAAAAAAAAAAAAAAGCTTGTTCAACATTAGTGGAAGATTTGTTCTTGCAGTACCTTTGCTCTCAAATTTTAGCATGCTTGCTATTAGTTAAATTCTGTCTTATTAACTTTTGGAGATGTAATTCTAGGGTGGATGATTGGATGTATGAGATAAAGAATAAGGCCTGCTTTGATTGATGAGAAAATGAGAGAACAGTAAATGTGGTTTAGTTGTGCTATAAAGATCATTTATTATACTAGTTAGGCAAAACAACAACATAAAATTTCTAGGAGTTCAAAGAGGTGAAGGAAGTCCAAAGAATAAGAAAACATTTGAAATTAGTGAGATATGATATGTATATCTGAAACAGAATAGAAAAGAGAAAATGGATTAATGTGGCTAAACCCAAATATGAAATTGATTCACAACACTCCTTAGGAACAGTCAAACATCAAAGTATTGAAATCTGGTTTGAAGATTTCAAAAGCCAACTTTAGATCTTTGTTTTTGTAGCTGAGATTTATCATTGTACATCTTGGGTGATTACAAACTAAAAGGGATTTTAATTTTTTTTTTTAATGCTTGTTATTGCTTTTGCTTCAATGAGGTTAAATTTGGCTTGGGTGCATAGAACAAATATTAGGTCTAGAGCAGTAATTTTCATTACATAAGAATAGATACATTGATGCTATTTTAGTTGGTTCAGATTGAGCATACATAAGAATGCTCATGGTAATCCAGTTGAGGCCAGGCTGTTGGCATTGCTTGAGACAAGGAGGGAACTTGGGGGTCTGGTTTCTGTTCTTTTCTGAGGTGACAAAAAAAAAAAAGAACTGTGGTAGTTGAACTTAGTGCTATTATGATGGTTTTGGACTTATTTCGGTTGAGTGGCTTTAGAAGGGTAATTTTTGAGTCTGATGCTTTTGCATTATCAAAGAATAATTTGTGGTAATAAACATTAGCTTAAGCCCATGAGGTGAGATTGTAGAGTACTGTAGAGAGCTTCTTGGTAGAGACTTGGAGTGCCGGCTATTGCATTTATTGGAATGTGCAGATTTCATGTCCAGTTTGCAGCCAGACTTCTACAGTTCCTCTAGGCCAACTATTCCACACATTCCTTCTACTGGAGTAGCACTCTGTCCCTAGCTGATAGCTCCATGTTATGGGTTGTGATTTGGATCTGATTTCCATTTACCTCTTCTGTTTTTGGATTTTGTAGAGTCCTTTCTTATAACTACCTTTACTATATCTGTGTAGCACACCTTTTGGTACTGTATAGTGGTTTTGTTTTGCTTTACCAATAGAAGGGCTATTCTCCCAAATTTTTTCAAAGTGACACTTAGGTCTCATTGTGCATATGAATGGTAATCAACTATTGTGGATGAAATTTCTCTCTTCGCATCATTTCAGTCCTTGGGAGGGCTCCTTTTTGGAGTTACTCTCGGGAGTTCTTCTTTGAGGGTGATTTATCCTCTTCTTTATTCTGCAAAGTCTCTAACTCAAATGTTCTTTTCTTTTGCTATTGAAAAGATTGTAATCGACCACCCTATATGTATCGTGATGGTAAGTCTTATCTGAGTTAGAGACTGATTAGCTTCATTAATAAGGAGTTCAGAATGTGAAATCTCTTCAAAGGAAGTTCTAATAAGAAGGTAATGGACTTAATCCATCAGTATAGATCAAATTATGTTGTTTGAAATTGTAATACAGTGGAAGAAGGTTGAGGCATCAGATAAAGCCAAGATGACTTACTGACTAGGCTCCTGTGCTGGCGCACATGTATAAGATGTTACATTCTTTTGTTAGATTGCATCATGCTTTGGGAATTGCTGCATCTGAAGATGGATACTTCTGTTAGTCCTATAAAGGAATTGTGCCTTCTTTACTAGCATGAATGGCTATGGTGAAGGTGGATGCACTTGTATGGTGATGTGGGCAAAAATTTGGTCCTTGAAACGGGATGCAGTTGGTTGTTTTAGGAGCAGGAAGTATGTTCCGAAAATTGAAAAAGGTTGATAAAGTTGTCTAAATTTGGCTCCTACAGAGGATTGTCTTCTAGTCTTCCTGGGATCATATTATAGAATTGGAATGAGGTTTTATGAAAGTTTCAAAATGTTTAGCATCTGGGAAACATAAGAATCTATGCTTTGAATCAAGTTAACTTCTTGATAGTATTGAATTTATGCTCCTTCATACACTAATTCCCTTAACTTGTACACTTCAATGCCTCCAAAATGATTCTAGCTCTCTGTTTGTTCTTATGTATGGTTATTATTTTTACTTTTGGCCATGTTTAGTTGTGAATTAGACAGAAACAATCTTAGATGATCATGAAGGTTATTTGGCTGCTTTCGCATGATGATCAAGATCAGTAGATTGATAACATAAAGGGCCCCATCTTTTGGAAAATCAATACCAAGATCTTTTCCATAATATGGACAACTTTGCGGTTGAAGTTATTAACTATCACAATAATTTACATGAAATGGTATCTCGTTGCATTCTTGAGTTAGATGATAATATGGTGATGTTGATGATGGAAAAATCTAGGAAATTTTAGTATGGCTTCGAAGGAGACAATATGGAGGCACGAGTATCCTACCTTTTTGTTGCATTACAGTGTTAGAAATGCATATTCAAACAAACTATGAAACTTTTGGATCTGAATATTTATGAGTAGTCAATGATATTATTTGGTTTATCTAATGCCCCTAGCACACTCTTGTAAATAATAACTCAAGTTCTATATCCCTTTGTAGGGAAGTTTATAAATAGTGTGCTCATGATAGTATTATGGTGTGAGATTTTGTATAATAGTTTAAAACAACAAAAGGTGGTTAAAGTGACACATCTAAGTCTTCTAAAGTTTTAGTGGCTATTGGTGATACATTTATCGTTGGAGCTAGTCTTTCGGAAGTCAATATTGGTTGGGAAATACTATAGAATATGATAATGTATTTATGGTTTGAATTTACTTATTGAAGGTCTTGTTTTCAATAAGGCGTCAAGGGTTTGATAGTAATGTAACCTGAGAAATAATAGTGGTGGAAAAGTGTGGGTATAGAATTGATGTACAATAATTATTTAAATTTCGAGGACGAATTTTTTTTTTAAGGGGTTAAGAGTTGAAACACCGAAAATCTAGTGTTAGGAATTTTTTTTTATTAAACATCATTATAATATAAAGGAAAATTTTAAATTTTTATTTTGATTTTCGATTTTGGGGTCTTGATTTTAAATTTTTGGTATATTTTGAGTTGCCGTGTTGCAAATTCATAGTACATTCTATTTTTGATAAATTTGGAACTCCAATGTGATGAGAATATGAAAAAATATATATAATATATAGTGTTATTTATAAAAAAATAAAAAAAATAATAATAAATTAAAAATAAAAAAAAGGGAGACGGAACACAGCGAAACGTTGCGTTCCCCCCAAATCACAATTAAGGCTAAAAGCCCTAATCCTTTCTTTCCCTTTTTTCCTCTTTCGATCTTAGTCTCTCTGCTCTCTCTTTCTCTCCTTCGTTCGACCGAAGCTCTTTATCCCTCTCGCGATCTCTCTTCGTCTCTCATCTTTGATCGATTCGCCACCACCTCCTTTGCTGCGAACAACCAAACTCCACCACCACTACGAGCCACCATGTCACTATCTCTCAGTCTCGCTCTATCTCACTGTCTCTTCATCTCCCTCGCACCATCTCTCTGTCTCTCACTCTCCACCGTTTACCACCCTCCTCCGCCACCCTCTCCACCGCTCGCCGTCTCTCTCTCTCTATCGTCTTCCCCTGTTTCTCTCTCCCTAACACACTCTGTTTCTCTCTCTTTCTCCTACGATCGCGCTCTCTCTCTCTATTTCACTCTCACTCACTGCCTCTCTCCCTCTCTACCATCTCTCTCTCTACCTTCAACTGTGATGCCTCCTCCGACCCCCACACACGGCTCATCTCTACACTCCCTTTCCCTCACGAACAGAGAGCTCTCCCTCTCTTTCCTCTCTTCCCGCACGTGAACAGAGTTCTCATTCTCTCACCTGTGTGCGCGATGGTGGAACTTCCACTTCCTTCCTCTTTTGCCCGCTCATAGTGCTCACTGTGAGCACTTCCCTCTGCTGACGATCCAAACCAGCAGTCATTGAATCTTTTGAAAACTCTAGGCTGCGGGACTGCCAATCCTTCTCTGCATAGGTAAGAATGGATTTTCTGATTTTAGTTCTAGGGTTTGAATATTCTTAGTAGCTAGGTTTAATGTAACACCGAAAATTCGGTGTTAGAAATGTTCTATGAAATATAGTGAAAAAAATTAAATTTTGCATTGATTTTCGATTTTGGGATATAAATTTTTAAAATTTTGATATAATTGAAATGCCATGTTGCAAACTCATAGTGCAATCTATTGTTCGTAGATTTCAAAACTTTAATATAAGGAGAGCATAAGAGTATATATATTTCTATATATATTTATTTATTTAAAAAAAAACGAAAAAAAAGGGGGGACAAAACGTAGCAAAACGCTGCGTTTTGCCCCAAATGAGGATTAGGGCTTTTAGCCCTAATCCCTCTTTCTTCCTCCCCTCTTTCGTCTCTCACACTCTCTGCACTCTCTCCCTCCCGCAATCTCTCCCTCTCTTCGCTCGATTGTCAACCACCGCTATCCACCACCACCGTCGCCTCTCTCCCTCTACTCACTCTCTATTTCTCTCTATTTTCAGCCTTTGCATTCTCTCTCCTTTCGCGATTTCCCCATTCGCCATCTCTCGGTCTCTCTCTCTCTCTCTCTCTCTACCACAGTCTCTCTCGATCTCTCTCTCTATCCGGATTCTCGCCATCTCTTGCTGTCTCTCTCATAGTCCCTCTCTTCCGCGCACGAATGGAACTCTCCCTCTCCCTCGCGCGATGGCAGGATCCTCCCCCTTCACTGTTCGCTCGCACAGCGCTTGCTGTGAGTACCTTGTTGCCAAACGATCAACCCAGCAGCCCTTGGGATCTCTTGACAGCCCTAGGTCAAGCCTGCAACCGCCCCTCTGCATAGGTAGAATCGGTCCTAACCCTAGCTTTAGGGTTTTGAAATTCTGTAGTAATAAGTTTAGATTTACTGAACTTAACTTCGATTTGGTAGCCTTGCAGGTCTGCGGATGGACTGAGGAGACTTCTGAGCGAGGATCACGAACCGCGAAAAACCCTAGGTGAGGGATTTTCAATCCCTTAAAGAATTCAAATTAATTTTTGCTAAATTTAGGTAGAAATTATATTTATATATATTCTAAAATGTGTTAAACTCGTAAGAAATGTCTTTTCCTAAGAGTTGTATGAAATTATTGAGATTAGGTCTAAAATTCGATATAAATTTGACTGCGAAGCATGATAGAATATCGTAGATAATATTAGAGTTTTGTTTGATTGATTTGTGTAGTTGTTCTTGAGATTTGAATTGAAATTGGAATGAATTAAATTAGGATTATGTAATTCGGGAGAAAATTGGTAAAATTGAGGAATATTGTAAATTTAAAGTCGTCGGTGATTTGAAATGATCCTAAAATGATGAAATGAAAGTGTAAGAACGTGGTTGTGTAAATTTAAGCTATTTTAAATAAAAGGAAAATTAGAAAACCCTTTTATAGAGCCTTAATTGATGATGATTCATGTTGATTGGTCTAGGTTGACCTTTGGAGACTCGAGGGGAGTCTTTTTGAGTTGATTTCGAAAATAGGGAGTGAATACCCTCCCTAGAGGTGAGTGGACGGATCGTTGTGTAGTAAATAAGCAAAATATCTTTAAATTCTTTGATAAATGATTTGAAATGATTTTCATATGATTTTTATGCAATTATTTGTGATTGTGGGATGTCTAAAATGAGAATTTGAAGTATGAATGCATCCTATGTGATTTTACATGAACTTGTGCCGTCTGTTTTGACTTCTTGGATGGTAAATGCTTGTAGCATGAATTTCGGATTGAATTGATAAAATATGGCACATGGATTGAAATTTGAATGATTGCGAAATTATGGTATTGTGAATTGATGATTGTGAAATGAAAGGTGCCGTAGATGACTATAGTCATACCCCCCACGGAGCGACCCGACGGGGTGACGTGGGTTGGGGTTATATGCGAGAGAGGTATGCGGCCTCTGCTCTGCCACATCGGACTATCCGGATTGCACCCCGGTGAGGTTCGAGCCAACGCCAAGGAAGGGGGTAGTTTTGAAAAACTGAAATAGAAAACCCCTTGGCAGACTTTCGTCTTGGTTCGGCCAAACGCAAGACGGAAGTGTTTTCAATGGGACCCTTGTGATTTTCTGAGAAAATGTTTAATATGGATGCATATTTTATAAATGATGTTGAATTACTGAAATGTTTGGATATGGAAAATGATGTTTGAAGTATGCTTTGACATTCCCCACTTTCACCCCTTATTTATTACACAATCATGCCATTGCACTCCACTCTCTGAGTATTTATAATACTCACCCCCCTCTTTAACATTTTTCAGAGGAAGATTAGACTTGTGACAGAGATTAGAGCTTGGGGAGGGCCTACCAGCTGGCTTTTGTAGGTATACATCAAGATGTATAGTCATTTTGGTTTGAATTGAAATCCGAAGAAAGGAAGACTTGTACAATTCTTTTTGGTATGGATTTAATCGATACTTGTTTCTTGTATAGGAATAAGTATTGATGGAATCCTTACGTGGTTGTTATTTACTTTCTTTCTCTCCTAGTTTTGGTAAAAATTCATTTTTGAGTGGGACATTTGGTTTGTAATATTGAAAATAGTTATTTTCTTTCGATTTCACGAAGTCTTGGACAACTCATATCGTTTGGATCTTACTGACATTAGCTTGATTGTTTCAGGCAAGTGTTAGAAAAATCCTACGACTATGTTTTGGGACTTCTTGTTTGTTAAGTGCTTTCCTTACACTGTAAACTTTGAAATGGCTTGGGTGGCCATATTGTGTGCCGTGCATGCACAGGTTCCCTCTCCCCGATTGTGTGTTGATGTGTAAATGCGCATGCACAGGTTCCCTCTCCCCGATGTGTGCTCGTGTGTACAGGGATGGACCGGATGTGTCCTTGCATGTGTTTTGTTATGTGATGTTTTCTATTTTTGATGATTGATGTATGGAAAGAACTGTGGTGCTGTCTTTGTAGCCTTGCGGAGTGCCGGTATATGGGGAGGTTCTGCCCGTATACCGAGATTTTGCGACGGCTGTCGCGTGGTCGATCCGAGGATCGAGGCGTGACATTTAATTTCTAACAATTGCTTCATATTGGAAGCATTGCAGGTTCTAGAATGAGCTCAATGGCATACAGAAGCTAGGTCTGCGAATTGAGAAACCCTAGGTGAGGGATTTCTGATCCATTCGATTAGTTAACTGAATTTTAGGGTAATTTTAGCATAAGAAGTATCGTATATGTTAGGATGATTATTAAATTCGTTTAGGATGCGTTTTCTAATATCTTATATGTAATTAGTAAAGTTTAATGTTGGATAATTCATAAATTAGACTCTTTGATATGGAAGAAGCATGATAAGGAATGTTAGAAGTATGTTGGGTTGAATAGAGTAGTTTCCTCAAAGTTTAAATCGAAATTTGCATGAAAAGTGTTAATAGTTATGTGAAATTCGAAGAAAATCGGAAAATATTGGGATTTAAAGTCCATTAGAGATGTAAATGATCTTCGGGTGATGAAATCAGATTTAGAAATTGTGGATGTGAAATTAAGGGTATATTAAAGTAGGAAAATGGAAAACCTTGTTATAGAGATTTTATTTGATGATAATTGTAATGTTTGATTAGGTTAATCATTTGGAGACTTAAAGAGGGGTCTATTCGGATTTGATTGATAATTAGAGAGTAAATACCCTCTCTAGAGGCGAGTAGATGGTTCATTGTATTCATGAATGACAAACCTGTTTTAAAATTGCTTTATAAATGATTTTTGAAAGATTTTACAGGATTTTTGTAAATTGTTTTGTGACTGTGGGCTGTCGGAACTGGATTATAAAATATAAATGTATCCATTGTGTTTAAGAATGATTCTGTGCCATATGTTATTTGATATTGCTCTATGAATTGATTTGGTATGAGATTGTTGATTATTTGATAGAAAATTATGGCACATTGTTGTGAAATGGATTGATTGAGAAATGAAAGGGTGCCGCAGTTGACTATAGTCATATTCCCACCACGGAGCGACCCGACGGGGTGGCGTGGTTTGGGGTTTGGATGTGTGGGAGAGTTTGACGTCCCTCCCTCTGTCGAAGTCGTGCTATATCTGGTGCATCCCGGTGAGGTACGAGCCAATGCCAAGGAATGGGGTTTGTTTTGAGACATTGGATAGAAAAACCCTTGGCGGGCTTTCGTCTGGGTTTGGCCACCCTAAGACGGAAGTGTTTTTCGATGGGACCCCAGAATTTTCTGAAAGGATAATTGACATGGATGCATATTTTATAAATTGTGATTTATTGAAATATTTTATGCATATGAACTACTATTTATGAGATATGTTTTGACTGCCCTACATTCATCCCTTATTTATGAACACAATCACACCATTGCACTCCACTCACTGAGTATACCCCAATACTCACCCCTCTCTCTCAATTTTTCAGAGGAGACTTAGCTGGAAGACTACTCGTCAGAGCTTGTGAAGTATTTTTGGCGAATTGTTTAGGTATTTGGCATATGCAGGATTCTTGGAGAATCATAGTTCTTGGTACCATGGAAAAAGGGAAGTTTGGACACTCCATACTGTGTGGATTTTATTGATACTGGCTGAGTTCTTTGCAAGTATTGATAAAATTTGACGATTTTTTATTTTTACCTTATTATTTTGATTTCTCTATTTTTGAAAAACTGTTTTATTTTGTACTAGGACATTTGGATTAAAATTGTTGGCTTTTGTTAGTTTCCTTTGATTTTGTGAAGTTCTGTATATCTCATACCGTTAGGATTTTACCGATACTAACTTGTTTTCTTCGGTAAGTGTTCGTAAATTCTGATGACTATGTTTTGGGACTTCTTGTTTGTTAAATGCTTTATTTGTGTTGAAGATTTTGGGTGGATAGGATGGTCACATCACATGCATGCATGTACAGGTTGCCACTCCCCATTGTGTGCTGATGTGTACTCGTGCATGTACAGGTTCCCACTCCCCGATGTGTCCTGATGTATGATTGCATATACAGGATCCCACTCCCCGATGTGTGCCAATGTGTGTGTTCGTACATTCAGAGATGAGCCGGATGGACTCCTTGCATGTGTATTGTTTAAATGATTTCTTGTTTTGAAAAGTCTTATGCTTTTGATGATTTATTGTAAATTTGATAGCCTTGCAGAGTTCTAGTATATGGAAAGGTTCTACCCATGTACTGAGACGATGCGACGGCTGTCGCGTGCTCGATCCGAGGATCGGGGCATGACAGAGGAGATGAGGGCCGTGCTGATTTCCCATGATTTTGAGGCCCAAAATGTAGTCAGTTGGGTGGGAGATTCATCAGGAGTCTTCTTAGTGAGATCAACTTATACCATGTTCGGTTGTTTAGGAGTGTCAGACTGTGTTTTGGTCCATCTCTTGGACGTGGATTTGGACGTTGAAGTATTAAGAACGGGTCAAAAGTTCTGGTGTGCCTTTTCATCCATGGTATTTTGATGCCGAACAATTTATGATTCAGTCGGGGCACGTTAATGATCCTGTGTCCCCTTTGCCGGGTTCTATATACTCATGCTCATCTTGTTGAACATTGAGCATCTGATTTGGGCTCGGATTTTGCTTTCATCCTCTCTCTATTTCTCATCAGATGTTGGGGAACCCACCGGTGAATGAGTGGCTCGAACATAATTGTTGGTCTCATGCTCTTCATATGGGCTTTCCGTGGTCAGTCTGCATTGTGTATACACTTTGGGAAATCTGGAAAACTCGATGTAGATGCGTCTTTGAGCACTTTTGTAACACCGAAAATTCGGTGTTAGAAATGTTCTGTGAAATATAATGGAAAATTTTAAATTTTGCATTGATTTTCGATTTTGGGGTATAAATATTAAATTTTTGGTATAATTAAAATGCCGAGTCGTAAATTCGTAGTGGATTCTATTTTAGGTAAATTTAAAATTTCATCATAGTAAGAATATAAAAACAAATATATATATATATTTGCAAAAAAAAAAAAAAAAAAAAAGAGAGAGAGAGAAGAGTGGGGAGACGCAGCGTTTCAGTCCGAAACGCTGCGTACCCCCTTCTTCCCAAATCGATTAGGGCTGAGAGCCCTAATCGATCTCACACTCTCACTCCCTCTCCCTCTCGCGTAGTCGCCGCACTCCGCCTCTCTCTCCCTCACCGCTAGCCACCACCGTGAACTACCGTTGTCTCTCTCCCTCTACTCACTCTCCATTTCTCTCTCTATTTCCATTCTCTGCACTCTCTCTCCCTTCGCGATTCCCCGTTCGCCATCTCGATCTCACCTCCATCGATCGCCACCACTGCGGCCACCGCGAACCACCGCGGTCGCCACCTCTTCGTCTTACACCATCACTCTCTATCTATCTCTCCCTCGCAGTCCCTCAGTCTTCAGTGTCTCTCACTCTCACCCTTGCGCGACAGAGACCTCGTGTTCTCCCTCTCGCTCGCACGGTGCTCGCTGTGAGCATCTCCTTCGACCAACGATCAACCTAGCAGCCCTTGGGATCTCTTGACAGCCCTAGGTCAAGCCTGCGACCGCCCATTTGCATAGGTAGAATCGGTCCTAACCCTAGCTTTAGGGTTTTGAAATTCTGTAGTAATAAGTTTAGATTTACTGAACTTAACTTCGATTTAGTAGCTTTGCAGGTCTGAGGATGGACTGAGGAGACTTCTGAGCGAAGATTTGCGAACCGCGAAAAACCCTAGGTGAGGGATTTTCAATCCCTTAAAGAATTCAAATTAATTTTTGCTAAATTTAGGTAGAAATTATATTTATATATATTCTAAAATATGTTAGACTCGTAAGAAATTTCTTTTCCTAAGAGTTGTATGAAATTATTGAGATTAGGTCTAGAATTCGATATAAATTTGACTGCGAAGCATGATAGAATGTCGTAGATAGTATTAGAGATTTGTTTGATTGATTTGCGTAGTTGTTCTTGAGATTTGAATTGAAATTGGAATAAATTAAATTAGGATTATGTAATTCGGGAGAAAATTGGTAAAATTGAGGAATATTGTAAATTTAAAGTCGTCGATGATTTGAAATGATCCTAAATTGATGAAATGAAAGTGTAAGAACGTGGTTGTGTAAATTTAAGCTATTTTAAATAAAAGGGAAATTAGAAAACTCTTTTATAGAGACTTAATTGATGATGATTCGTGTTGATTGGTCTAGGTTGACCTTTGGAGACTCGAGGGGAGTCTTTTTGAGTTGATTTCGAAAATAGGGAGTGGATACCCTCCCTAGAGGTGAGTGGACGGATCGTTGTGTAGTAAATAAGCAAAATATCTTTAAATTCTTTGATAAATGATTTGAAATGATTTTCATATGATTTTATGCAATTATTTATGATTGTGGGATGTCTAAAATGAGAATTTGAAGTATGAATGCATCCTATGTGATTTTACATGAACTTGTGCCGTCTGTTTTGACTTCTTGAATGGTAAATGCTTGTAGCATGAATTTCGGATTGAATTGATAAAATATGGCACATGGATTGAAATTTGAATGATTGCGAAATTATGGTATTGTGAATTGATGATTGTGAAATGAAAGGTGTCGTAGATGACTATAGTCATACCCCCCACGGAACGACCCGACGGGGTGACGTGGGTTGGGGTTATATGCGAGAGAAGTATGCGGCCTCTGCTCTGCCACGTCGGACTATCCGGTTGCACCCCGGTGAGGTTCGAGCTAACGCCAAGGAAGGGGGTAGTTTTGAAAAACTGAAATGGAAAACCCCTTGGCGGACTTTCGTCTTGGTTCGGCCAAACGCAAGACGGAAGTGTTTTCGATGGGACCCTTGTGATTTTCTGAGAAAATGTTTGATATGGATGCAAATTTTATAAATGATGTTGAATTACTGAAATGTTTAGATATGGAAAATGATATTTGAAGTATGCTTTGACATTCCCCATTTTCACCCCTTATTTATTACACAATCATGCCATTGCACTCCACTCACTGAGTATTTATAGTACTCACCCCACTCTTTAACATTTTTCAGAGAAAGAGTAGACTTGTGACAGAGATTGGAGCTTGGGGAGGGCCTACCAGCTGGCTTTTGTAGGTATACATCGTGATGTATAGTCATTTTGGTTTCAATTGAAATCCGAAGAAAGGAAGACTTGTACATTTCTTTTTGATACGGATTTAATTGATACTTGTTTCCTGTATAGGAACAAGTATTGATAGAATCCTTACGTGATTGCTGTTTACTTTCTTTCTCTCCTATTTTTGGTAAAAACCCATTTTTTGAGTGGGACATTTGGTTTGTAATATTGAGAATGGTTATTTTCTTTCGATTTCACGAAGTCTTGGACAACTCATATCGTTTGGATCTTACTGACATTAGCTTGATTGTTTCAGGCAAGTGTTAGAAAAATCCTACGACTATGTTTTGGGACTTCTTGTTTGTTAAGTGCTTTCCTTATATTGTAAACTTTGAAATGGCTTGGATGGCCATATTGTGTGCCATGCATGCACAGGTTCCCTCTCCCCGATTGTGTGTTGATGTGTAAATGCGCATGCACAGGTTCCCTCTCCCCGATGTGTGCTCGTGTGTACAGGGATGGACTAGATGTATCATTGCATGTGTTTTGTTATGTGATGTTTTCTATTTTTGATGATTGATGTATGGAAAGAACTGTGGTGCTGTCTTTGTAGCCTTGCGGAGTCCCGGTATATGGGGAGGTTCTGCCCGTATACCGAGATTTCGCGGCGGCTGTCGCGTGGTCGATCCGAGGATCGGGGCGTGACAGCTTTAGTGGTATCAGAGCTTAGGCTCACGATTTTAAAAGTTTATTGGTTTTTGAATGTTTTAAATTGTTTCCAAATGTCCCGAAAAGATTCTAAAGACTTTGAAGTATTTGGTTTTTGAAAAAGGTGTTTTTGAGAATATATAAGTCTTCCATGGATTTCTTAGGAGGATAGGAATGCTCATTTTTAGGGGGTTAAATACCTAGTTCAATTCCTATTCTATTTGCTGAGATTTGACTCTTCTTCGTAGAACCGTCCCTCATAGAGGAAGATTGAGGAACCGAATGAGATTCCTCCTACACACCTCTACATATTAATTATAGTCTTCATATATCTTGATTTCACCTCCTTATTGAGTTGTGGTTAAGATTCTTGCTAGTAGATTGCTTACGGTACTCGGTGATACTATTATCTATAATTTGATAACTAGGGTATTTTTATTGAAGATAGATTCTACATCTGGTTTTAGTGGGTTATTAGGTGGTTCATTTTGCTAAGAAGCATGATAAAAGAGTATATTTGAGATTTAAAAGGACTTGTCTATTAGGGTTTCATTTAGAGGGCACTTTGAGGAGTGTTCGTAGTTGTGGAGCCTTGATAGCACGGTGGTGGTGAAGGATTAGATTGAAATGATGACATGAAAAGTTACAAATGTGATGCCGTGACTTTGGTAGGGTTTCCTACAATCGGAAGAAGGAAAGGTTGTAATGAGGCTGTAGATTGGATAGTAAAGGAAGTGTGCACATTGAAATTTATGGTTCAAAATTGGTTGAGTTTGTGAAATTCAAGAAGATTTAAATGCCGAAAAGTTTGGAGTATTTTATTTAGAAATTGTGTTCAAAGGATTCTAATATGAGGAAAACCTGACAAATCTGCCTTCAAGGCGCTAATAAACAAATGGATATTTCTAAAAGGAATTTATGGATATTTCTTCTAGACAATTTAACCTTGGAAAAATGGATATTTCTTCTTAAACAAGCAATGGCCAAGCGATTCATGGTTAGGGATTGAAATACTAGAGCTGGTATCAATTATTTCTTTTTCCCTAAATAGTGGGAGTTTGAAATTTTTTTAATCATGGACATGAGAACTTTATTAGAACCATATGAATGCAAATTTAGTATATTAGATAGAATGAAGGAAAGGTTGGTAAGGATAAACTGAAATGATATTGACAAGAATTGTTAGAAAGTTTCTTCCTATTGCCTGTAACCGATATGGAAAATTTTGATGATTTGAGTGGATATTTGTATTGTGAAGATAATGTTACTGTTAATTATTGGCATAAAAGGGAATGCTTAGTTTTGTTTGTTAGTAAGTGCAATCTGTTATAAAGTTAGATAGGGAAATTTACAACATGAATTTGATATTATTTGATAGAGATGCAAGGGTTTGTTTTGTATATTAAGTATGATAAAATTTCTTGCCATGGAAGACATTAGTTTGTCAGGAAAATTAAGAACATTTGTTGTCCCACAATTATCTGAGTTTAGTTTTTTTTTTTAATATGGATCAAAGAGCAAAGGAAGATTTGTAATGCTGACTATGCGTTAGGTCAAATTTCAAAAATCACTTCTTTGGCCAATTGACCCAAGCTAAGGTCCACAAGGAGTACTACCATAGTGATGCACAATTTTGTATAATTTTGTTTTCATAATTGCATAAAAGGACTATTTGATGCTAAAGATGGTAAGTGGTTTGGGTTAATGCTAAGTAGATTCTTGGCAAATATGGAGTTTTCGGAAACTCATAGAGGTGTATATCATGTGTTCAATGATGGTATTTACTTGAACTTTTAGTAGTTCGGCTAATAGAAGGTAAATGAGGAATTTTAGAGAAATCAACTATAAGTTCGCCCTCACATTATCTTCTGATTTGTATGAGCTAGTGGATTAATCACTAAGTAGGGAAAATTTTGCAGAATCAGGCCATAATATATGTAGAAATTCCACAATTTGTTGGTGATGCTTATTGTCACGCCAGGAATGAAGGTTGAAGTCAGTGTAGAACAGATGTTCGACCGAGGGTTGTGTGCAAAATTTTGAGGAATCTGATAATCGAATAGGTAGGAACCATGAGGAAGATCTATTGAGTCTTATGGGGTCTGATGACGATTTGCTTTTGGAAAAAATTAGGGAACATGAATGATGGAGGTGGTAGTTGATGAGGGTTTAAATGAGGAAATCAAGCTAACTGAATCTGTTTTGGGGCATATTTTGCAGAATGAGGACGCTGTATGTTGTGGTGATAGCTGTAGGACTTAAAGAGACGTTACCAGTATGTTCAGTACCATGGAGTTTTCTAGTCGTAAAAGGGGCAGAAAACTTTTGCTTTCAAATTCCTTTCACAAAACAAGCATATTTTCAAAAAGTTTTGTGAAATAAATGGCTATGCCAGGAGTCATATTCCGTGTCTAACGATTATATTCATTCTAGTCTTGGCTTTCATCAAACATTTGTCTGTGACCATACTTGTTCAAGTAACCATAATGCATTGGTGAGCTCCCTTGGTGCTTTTGTTTTCTTTTTCCCCTGAAGGGTAAGAGGGATGACAGAGAACAATCCATTTCCAATAAATTGGACTCGAGGTTGACCAAACCTATTGTTGCTGCTATCATAGCCAATTCTGCCTTCTTATTTGTTACCAAAAGGAAAATGTCTAAGAAAGTGTTGCGATGGGGAAGTTTTAGATTTTCCAGTATGGGAAAATAAGTTATTTAATAAAGATGATTAGTTGGACTGTTAGTGGTTTAGGGGACAGAATGGAAAGAAGAAAGGTTAGAGATACTATCCTTAGGGTTGCTCCTAATATTGCCCTTGTTGAGAAGTCCCACTATTGAAGGTTAAGGATTTTAGACCTTTTAGTCTCACTACTACTCTCTATTGCATTATGGCTAAGGTGAAAGCTAATATGTTGAGATTATGATTCCATTTGTTGTAATCGAAGTGCTTTTGTCAGTGGGAGATTTGGTATTTTTGAAAATATTTCTTTAGAAAGAAGTAATTTGGTTTCAAAAGCAGGAAAACTTGTATATTTGCTAAGCCGATCAATTCGGAGTTTTTAAGAGAATAGGAAAGTTGTATTGAAAGCACTGTATGCAGATGAGAAGAGTGTAATGTCTATAGTGTAAAAGTGATAAATATAACAGACACTAAAAGTGGTTATTACTTTGAGAATTTGGGGATATTAATGCAAACACCGGATAATATGCAGATATATGTATTAGATTTGATTTGGATAGAATATTTGTGATATTGCATAATACTAAAGTGATTGAGAATGAGCATGATAGAAATATCTTGATTAAAAAGCTATCCGGCTAAGGATTGGAGATTTAAAACTTGGAAGCATACAAATATTGTTAGTGGATTAAATTTCCTCACTTAGTCTAGGCCATATTGAGGTTGATTTACATTTCGTCATACACAAGCTTGAGGATATAAGGATTTTCTCTATCTTGGGATCTGCAATTGGTATGGACATAACATGCTAGTGGACATTTCTTATTAAAGGTTTCTTTTGAAAGATAATTCAAGGAATTTTGTTTTGGAGTCTTGATAGCTTAGTTGTTGATTCTGAAGGTAACATAGTCCTAACATATTTTAAGAAGTATATGCCGGATCCATTTCATGTGATTGAAGCTTCTCTGATAGAATGAAATTCAGACCTAAGTTTCAAAGGGCAGCCTGTGTTAATACTAGATCAGCAGTTCCAAATAGTTGAGAAATAAGTAGATTCCTATAGTTAAAGTGTTGTGGAGAATATAATCAACTAGAAGAACAGAAATGGGAGACTGAAGAAGAAATACGAAAATAGCACCTGTAGTTCTTCGGTGTATAAATCGTATTTTAAATTTCGAGAACGAAATTTGTTTTTAGGGGGTTAAGTATTGTAACACCGAAAATTCGGTGTTAGAAATGTTCTGTGAAATATAATGGAAAATTTTAAATTTTGCATTGATTTTCGATTTTGGGGTATAAATTTTAAATTTTTGGTATAATTAAAATGCCGAGTCGTAAATTCGTAGTGGATTCTATTTTAGGTAAATTTAAAATTTCATCATAGTAAGAATATAAAAACAAATATATATATATATTTGCAAAAAAAAAAAAAAAAAAAAAAAAAAGAGAGAGAGAGAAGAGTGGGGAGACGCAGCGTTTCAGTCCGAAACGCCGCGTACCCCCTTCTTCCCAAATCGATTAGGGCTGAGAGCCCTAATCGATCTCACACTCTCACTCCCTCTCCCTCTCGCGTAGTCGCCGCACTCCGCCTCTCTCTCCCTCACCGCAAACCACCGCTAGCCACCACCGTGAACTACCGTCGTCTCTCTCCCTCTACTCACTCTCCATTTCTCTCTCTATTTCCAGTCTCTGCACTCTCTCTCCCTTCGCGATTCCCCGTTCGCCATCTCGATCTCACCTCCATCGATCGCCACCACTGCGGCCACCGCGAACCACCGCGGTCGCCACCTCTTCGTCCTACACTATCACTCTCTATCTATCTCTCCCTCGCAGTCCCTCAGTCTTCAGTGTCTCTCACTCTCACCCTTGCGCGACAGAGACCTCGCATTCTCCCTCTCGCTTGCATGGTGCATGCTGTGAGCATCTCCTTCGACCAACGATCAACCTAGCCGCCCTTGGGATCTCTTGACAGCCCTAGGTCAAGCCTGCGACCGCCCATTTGCATAGGTAGAATCGGTCCTAACCCTAGCTTTAGGGTTTTGAAATTCTGTAGTAATAAGTTTAGATTTACTGAACTTAACTTCGATTTAGTAGCTTTGCAGGTCTGAGGATGGACTGAGGAGACTTCTGAGCGAAGATTTGCGAACCGCGAAAAACCCTAGGTGAGGGATTTTCAATCCCTTAAAGAATTCAAATTAATTTTTGCTAAATTTAGGTAGAAATTATATTTATATATATTCTAAAATATGTTAGACTCGTAAGAAATTTCTTTTCCTAAGAGTTGTATGAAATTATTGAGATTAGGTCTAGAATTCGATATAAATTTGACTGCGAAGCATGATAGAATGTCGTAGATAGTATTAAAGATTTGTTTGATTGATTTGCGTAGTTGTTCTTGAGATTTGAATTGAAATTGGAATGAATTAAATTAGGATTATGTAATTCGGGAGAAAATTGGTAAAATTGAGGAATATTGTAAATTTAAAGTCGTCGATGATTTGAAATGATCCTAAATTGATGAAATGAAAGTGTAAGAACGTGGTTGTGTAAATTTAAGCTATTTTAAATAAAAGGGAAATTAGAAAACCTTTTTATAGAGCCTTAATTGATGATGATTCGTGTTGATTGGTCTAGGTTGACCTTTGGAGACTCGAGGGGAGTCTTTTTGAGTTGATTTCGAAAATAGGGAGTGGATACCCTCCCTAGAGGTGAGTGGACGGATCGTTGTGTAGTGAATAAGCAAAATATTTTTAAATTCTTTGATAAATGATTTGAAATGATTTTCATATGATTTTATGCAATTATTTGTGATTGTGGGATGTCTAAAATGAGAATTTGAAGTATGAATGCATCTTATGTGATTTTACATGAACTTGTGCCGTCTGTTTTGACTTCTTGAATGGTAAATGCTTGTAGCATGAATTTTGGATTGAATTGATAAAATATGGCACATGGATTGAAATTTGAATGATTGCGAAATTATGGTATTGTGAATTGATGATTGTGAAATGAAAGGTGCCGTAGATGACTATAGTCATACCCTCCACGGAGCGACCCGACGGGGTGACGTGGATTGGGGTTATATGCGAGAGAGGTATGCGGCCTCTGCTCTGCCACGTCAGACTATCCGGTTGCACCCCGGTGAGGTTCGAGCCAACGCCAAGGAAGGGGGTAGTTTTGAAAAACTGAAATGGAAAACCCCTTGGCGGACTTTCGTCTTGGTTCGGCCAAACGTAAGACGGAAGTGTTTTCGATGGGACCCTTGTGATTTTCTGAGAAAATGTTTGATATGGATGCATATTTTATAAATGATGTTGAATTACTGAAATGTTTGGATATGGAAAATGATGTTTGAAGTATGTTTTGACATTCCCCACTTTCACCCCTTATTTATTACACAATCATGCCATTGCACTCCACTCACTGAGTATTTATAATACTCACCCCACTCTTTAACATTTTTCAGAGGAAGAGTAGACTTGTGACAGAGATTGGAGCTTGGGGAGGGCCTACCAGCTGGCTTTTGTAGGTATACATCGTGATGTATAGTCATTTTGGTTTGAATTGAAATCCGAAGAAAGGAAGACTTGTACATTTCTTTTTGGTACGGATTTAATTGATACTTGTTTCCTGTATAGGAACAAGTATTGATAGAATTCTTACGTGATTGCTGTTTACTCTCTTTCTCTCCTATTTTTGGTAAAAATCCATTTTTTGAGTGGGACATTTGGTTTGTAATATTGAGAATGGTTATTTTCTTTCGATTTCACGAAATCTTGGACAACTCATATCGTTTGGATCTTACTGACATTAGCTTGATTGTTTCAGGCAAGTGTTAGAAAATCCTACGACTATGTTTTGGGACTTCTTGTTTGTTAAGTGCTTTCCTTATATTGTAAACTTTGAAATGGCTTGGATGGCCATATTGTGTGCCGTGTATGCACAGGTTCCCTCTCCCCGATTGTGTGTTGATGTGTAAATGTGCATGCACAGGTTCCCTCTCCCCGATGTGTGCTCGTGTGTACAGGGATGGACTGGATGTGTCCTTGCATGTGTTTTGTTATATGATGTTTTCTATTTTTGATGATTGATGTATGGAAAGAACTGTGGTGCTGTCTTTGTAGTCTTGCGGAGTCCCGGTATATGGGGAGGTTCTGCCCGTATACCGAGATTTCGCGGCGGCTGTCGCGTGGTCGATCCGAGGATCGGGGCGTGACAACTTTGCTTTTTCCCCATAAGGTGTCATCATAGCTGCTTCTGGTTACACTCCGAATGGGCAGATGCTTTTACTGCAGAGCTAAGTGATGTCTGTGAGGGCCTTAATCTCTTGATCTATATCAAACTCTTCCAAGCTGTTTTGGAGATCAATTCTAGTGAGCTTCTTGAAGCACTGTCATCTAAGATGGCTCTCTCTAATCTTGGATTCCATGTCATCTAGGAATGCAAACAACTTATCCATCAATCTTTGCTTCATCAGTGATGTTTATCCATAGAGTGCTGACCTCTTTGCTAGACTGGGACAGACAGTCCCACCGGGATTTCATAAGTTACCTCTCCTTCTAGTGAGGTGTACTTCTCTCTGAAGCATGATACCAGGAGTGTGAAATTTTAGAAGATAGTGATATCAGGAGTATGAATTTTTAGAAGATAGTTTTCCCCTTCCGTAGTATTACTATATATATATATATATATATATATGTAAGTTTATAGTATAATATGTTTTTCTTTTCTTTTCTTTTCTTTTCTTTCTTTTTTTTTTTTTTTCATTTTGCCGTCTTGTTTGCTTTCCTCTCTTTATGTTCATGCTTCATATGTTACAGTGATTGAAATCATACTTCGATACAAATTTAAAAACGCAAGTTTAATTGATAATGGACATGCAGACGAGTGGATTTGCCATGGTTTGAATCTTTCCAGTTACAGTGACCAATCCATGTGCACATGCAAGCAATGAAAAAGAGTAAAACAAAATAAAATAAAACATGTGAAAGTAAAAAAGAAAAGGGAAATAGGGATAAAATTAATACACCCTGAGGTGTGAAATTATGTGAGATAATTCCAAGAATTGCAAAATATAAAGGAAAAAAAAATTAAAAAAAAAAAAAACAAAAAAGGGATTTGTGATTCATATTTAATACATGTGCAACAAGCAAAGAAAAATTTGCTAGAAAACAGGGCAAAGCGACCAATACATAATTGTATGTGGAAAACAGGGGACGCCAACCTTTGCTTTTGAAGCATCCACGATACACCAGTCTAAAAAAACCTAGAGCCAACCTAAAGAACACCCGCAGCCGTACTAAAGTTCTCAACGGGAAGCAGTGATCCAACCACATGAACTCCCCCAAAAGGGAGAACCTAATTAGGCAAGTAAGCGACAAATTGTAAGCAATTGAAAATGGTTACTTGAATTTGAAAAAAAGTAAAGAGAAATTTATCATTCTTTTTTACCTCATTGTAGATGTGTGAACCTTGCATCTCGAAGAAACATGTTCCGGACACAATGCAACTCTTTCAGAACATTGCTGATGGTCATTCTTTCTTGAGGGGACTCCAAAGAGCAACCAATTCCAATCTTGATTAAGGAGACCACACACTCCATTTTACAACTAAAGCTAGAGCTATGCACAAGGACAGGATCCACAACATCTATGATCCGGTTTGGCAACGCCATCATAGTGAACTTGTGAAGATTAAGTCCATCAGAAAACATGGTGTCAGTGGGTCGTTTGGCCGTGATCATCTCCAACAATAAGATCCCATAGCTGTAAATGTCCCCCGCAGTCGTGATCTCACTTCCTAGACCGTACTCTGTTCGATCATTTCACATATTACTAGAAATACATTATATCTAAAGAAAGAAAATAGTACTTCTCCAAACCAAATAAGTGATAAAAGAGCAATGATTTTGGTGTACTCGTACATGTTGCGGTGCATGATACTATTTGTATAGTGCAATGGTTCGATGAATGAAATGATTTCATTTGTATATCTAAGTGATTACCATTTTCTTGGACAGCATGTGGATTACCCTTTAATTTCTCCGAATGATTCTAAAGATAGCAAACTTTAAAAAACCAAACTTAAGGATTGAGAAGTGCACTTACCTGGAGGAGCATAACCAATTGTCCCCCTTAATCCAATTGAGCTACTTTGGTCATCATTTCCTTTTGGAAGTAGAAACCTTGCCAATCCAAAATCCGCAACACGTGCAGTCATGCCATCATCCAAAAGAATGTTGCTTGGCTTTAGATCGCAATGGACAATTGGACTCTCACTTTGGTGATGAAGATATATGAGCGCACAAGCTATATCAATTGCAACATTGACTCTTTGGAGAATGTTTAGATGTCGAATCTCAATATTACTGCTATCTGTTTGTGAAGAAGGATGCAGCCAATTCTCTAAACTTCCATTGGTCACAAACTCATAAACCAAAGCCTTGAAATCATTCCCCTGCAAATCAATGCTTGAGCAAGCAGTTATGATCTTTACAAGATTTCGATGCCTAATATTTCTCATGGCTTCGCACTCAGCAAGGAAACTCTTGAAAGCTCCATGGCATTGAAGGTTGAAGACTTTGATTGCAACACAAGCACTAGATTCCCCGAGTATTCCTTTGTATACGGTGCCAAAACTTCCCCTACCAACCATATTTCCCAAGGAGAAGCCATTTGTTGCCTTCAGGAGACTTCTATATGACACTTCCAAAAGAACTTCACTTAAGGGTGCCATAGATGGTGGTTGCTTTTTCATCTTTGCTCGTCCTCTATATTGACAAAGAAGGAAAGATGACACCACAAATGCAATGAATATTACACCTCCAATCAGTATTAGCACCATGTGAACATGCAATACCTTTCTTTTCTTTGAGTCATTGGTAGTGTTACATACAGGCAAATGTAGTTCGCTTATTCCACTGCAAAGCCTATAATTTCCAGCCAAAGATACTGCACTTGTGTTTAGGAAAATGCCCTTCATTGGAACCTCGCCTTCAAAGTCATTGAAAGATAAATTTAGACTGTTTAGGAGAAATGATTCCAGAAATTTTGGAATGTGACCGGATAAATTGTTACGAGAAAGGTCAAGGTTTTGTATGCCTCTCAAAGAGCTTAATGACTCAGGAATAGATCCATTGAGTAAGTTCTCTGATAAGTATAAGTCTACAAGGCTGGTGCAACTACACAAGGTGCTCGGAAGCTCGCCTGATAAATGATTCTTCGATAAATCCAACCCAGCCAAGTGACTTAGATTACCAATCTCAAAGGGTAGGGTGCCAACAAGTTGGTTTCCAGACAAATTTAAGAAAATTGATAGTGCCGTAATACCAAATATTTGTTTTGGTATGGACCCACTAAAATTATTCAAGGAAAGATCCATTTGGATCAAATCGCCACATTTACCCAACTCTGGTGGTATGTTTCCTTGTAATATGTTGTTAGATAAATCGAGATCATTAAGTAATGACAGGTTTCCTATAGAAGCAGGAATCTTCCCAGAAAGTTTGTTGGACATGAGAGACAACATTTGTAAACTCTGAAGCTTACCAATCTCTGTGGGTATTGGCCCAATCATATGATTAGTTCGCAAAGCCAACATACTAAGGTTAACAAGGTTACCTATCTCTGGAGGGATAAATCCGGATATTTCATTTTCATCCAGGACTAAATAATTCAATGTGGAGGAGAGATTACCGATTTCCTTTGGCAATGTCCCAGCTAGTCGGTTGGCATCTACCACTAAGTATTCCAACTTAGTACAATTTGAAAGAGATTTGATGAAGTTCATGCCACTGGGCTCTCCTCCTAAACCAGTATGGCTAATATCAACTACGCTCAAATTTTGTAGGCCTCCAAAATCAACCAAAATTTCTCCGGTAAAATTGCTTTGTGCCAATTCAAGATGCTCAAGGTGAGTTGCATTGGATAATGTGATTGGAAGAGGACCATTGAAGTCGTTCTCGTAGATTTGAAACCATTCAATATTAGGAAGTGTGAGGCCAATGTTGGAGGGAAGTGTGCCGTGAAAATGATTTTGGGCAACGGAAAAAATAGAAATCGAAGATAAGTTATATATGGATGTAGGGATCATACCATGAAGCCCATTGGAACCGAGTCCAAGAGCTTTTAAATTTCGTAGACGACCCAAAACCTCTGGAATTGTCCCTCCCAAGTTGTTATCTTTCAGAGATAAGTATTCGAGCGATGTGAGGTTTCCAAGAAACGGACTTATGCCTCCTGTTAAATTGTTTGAATGGAAATAGAGGTAAGTGAGTTTTTGCAACTGGCCAAGCTCCTTTGGAATTTTGCCTATTAACTTGTTATTGTTCATTCCTAGCACTACTAGGTTGGTGCAATGAGATAGAGTACCAGGGATATTCCCTTCAAAGGAATTATAACTTAGAACCAAATGGCTCAGCCTGCGCAAATGACCAAGTTCTGAAGGGATTTGGCCGTGGAAATTATTGTCGCTTAGGGAGAGTCTCTTAAGGAAGCTTAAGTTCCCTACATGAGGAGGCAACAACCCACGCAAGCCACTCAAAGTCAAATTCAAAACAGTGACCCTTACTTGTCGGCGAGAGCACGTCACACCCTCCCATTTGCAGAAGTGCATAGAATTATTCCAAGAGCTCATCACCCCTTGAGGATCATAAACAATGCTCTTTTTAAAGGCCAGCAGAGCGTCGTGATCACTGTTGTTTGTGTGCTGCATGGCCACGGCTAATGGCTTTGTCTTAGTTTTGTGGAGAATTGAGGTGTTGAGGAAGCATAACAAGAGTAAAAGTGTTTGCATCTTATTAGCTACGCAGAGCACATTAAAGCAGGTCATCTCTGAATGAATCAAGAAAGCTGAGTGGCTCCACCTTCACGTTATTCATAGATGATGATTTTAAATACCAATCCTCATGGAGGCAAGGATTGACTTCTCAAGTCAAGAAGTAACCAGCTAGACTTTTAAAAGTATGAGTCTAGTTTTCTCCACGCGTGAAGCTGTCGCTTTCAAAGCTCATGTGGTGGGTTACGTATGTAGCCACATCAACCGTGTGGAAATCTAGATATTTTTGAACGAAAATACAATTTAAATATCTATTATCTTTAGTTATTCATATAGCATTTTAATAACTTATAGTGTCGTAAAGATTTTTTCATATCTTGACACCCGAAGTCAATCCTTGGTTCTATGAGGATCTCTGTTTAGCATCATAATCAGCTGGGAATGCAGTAAAAAGAGTCAAACAATAAAATATATTTAAATTCTATTCATACATATATTTTCACCCAAAAAAATATTTATGTTCTATTTTAAAAATACAATAGTTCATTTACCAAATGTTTCGATATAAATTGATTTTAAAATAATTTCTGCGTCTATTGACGTTGAGAACATTCGCAAGTAGAAAAAGGAGCCACCTTAATAGAGGACTTAAAAGCTATTTTTAGGAAACTTGACTATAATGCCCTCCCTTCTTGTACAATAAACAATAATTTTTTTTAAAACTTATTTTTTATTGACAAAAAATTTTAAATTTATCTCTCTATCTCAATCCCTCGTCTTCTTGGAACCAAGCAATCATATATATTAGAATTCATTTCCAATTCCAAGTTTTGTCTATGTACTTTTTAGAGTACTTCTCTTAAAATTGGTTTAATTCTCACTTTGATCTCCTATATAAATATATTTTGATCCTAAATAGTTGAGGGATGGGACGGCAAAGCACGTACTACACGTGGCAGAGGGCAGAGTGAGTATGTAAAAAGGACGTCAATTGCAAGTGGAGTGGCCGTGTTTAGTTGGAATTGGAATCAATGATTAGAATTACCATGCCTTCTGTGGATGGGAATGGAATTGGAGGAATCAGCCGAATGACATCCAGAGGGGATGGAATGTTAATCGACCCTGACGTGTGTCATGCCACCTTTCTTTTCTTTCCTTTCTTTTAATAATATTTTGTTTTATATGAACATAGTAAATTTGATTAGGTGACTACGATTTCTCAACAGTTTTAAATCATGCGCTTGCTCACAAACTGAACATAAATCAATTTACTCACGCATACTCTTACTCCTTCCCTTTTGACTGAAATTGTGAATCTCTCTCACTCCCTCTCTCCCCCCCTCACTCGAATCCTCACAAACTAAAACTTCTGAACATTTTACTTGTAACAATGTTCTTGCGTGACCCTTAGTGAAAGGCATGAGAACTTGTAAACATGTTCTCGGATGACCCCAAGAGGAAGGCATGATAACTTGTAAATATGAGTAAGCAATACTTATTTGATTATTAGATTTAGTTAGGGGGCATTTCCCTAAGCAAAACATGAGCTCTAGCTTATCAATATGAGCTGGCATACCAGATGGTATGACGTTGAATTTGGAAACATGAGCCAACAATATGTGTTTTACTTTCAGCTGTTTAAATTAAAAGTATGCACGTGCAGATGGTTTGGGGATTAACAAAACAAACTATCTCAAAAAACGAATAAGGCATAATATGCATAAAACATGGTGATTTGGCTTTAGGAAAAGAAAGATTGTTTGAAAGCATAATAATATGTATTGAAAATGTTAACCAAAATGGATAATCTCATAAAAAGTGACAACATGATGACAAGAGGAATAGACTTTACTACTTAAAAAGTAAGTAACTAAAATTGCACGGATAAAAAAGTTGAGAAGTGGATTAGGCAATCTAAGAAAAATAAATAAATAAAACTAGGCGAAATGAATGCCTCAGAAGAAGAGAGGCAATTTGGTTAACCAATAGCCAAATTATCCTTAATCATGAATACGCACATCCTCCGACCAAGATGCAGTGATTAGAGAAAAGAAAAATAAACTTCTACCATATAGTTGAAAAATGCAATTGCTCGGATAAATAAAAAAGTATACCATCATATAAAAGACATAAATCAAAACAATTTAATTAAAACTTAAAGCTTTTGGGAAAAAAAATGTTACTTATTCCTAACCCATTGACCCACCGATATCATCAAATCTGTAACCCTCAAAATCTTTGAATTGGAAGCTTAAAAGTATTTAGGCAAGGACTAAAATTTGTACAAAGCGTTCTTTAATAGTATTTTTAAGATAAGAATTATTAAAATATTTTAAAAAGAATGATAGTTTTCATGAAATAACTTTTAAAAGGGATGGTGTTGAAGGTGAATTATCACTCTACAGATACCGGTTTCTTGTTGACCCGAGTGGTTGTCGCCAAAGGGTCGTGATACTTGCAAAAACCGCTGGAGGGTGCTTCTGTAGGGAGATTTCGATACTTAAGTCAGAAAAATCGATTTTCGTATGAAAGGAAAAATAGACTGAGAGCTGAGAGAAAGTAATTCTCAATGATTATTGTGTCAAGAGTGTAAGACCCCGAAAACGTACTTATTCTGGAGAGTTTTGAGATGTTTTATACATATTGAAAGTTGGGCGCCGTCGCGATGCCCCAACCCTACCTTCCTTATCAAATTGATCCGGAGATCTCGGGGATTCAATATTTTAAATTGATTGCGATTCTCATCCTTTTAGAAAACTATCGTAATCTTGGAAAGATCTTTTCCTTAACTGAAAAGATCTTAATGTGTTATTTTTAGTAAGAAAAGGGAGTTACTGGAGTATTTTGACATTTCTTCTAAGTCATTAGAATCGTTACTTATCGATCGGTCGTTCGACCGATGAGAGGTGCTCAGGACTCTTTCGGTTGAGGAACCGTTGATTGGATACCCGATCGGGGCGATTAACTTTGCTTACCGAATATCGTTCGGCCGGCTGGGTAGCTAAGGCCCTATCGTTCAAGAGACCTAGGCGACTGAGACCCTTTGGCAGATAATTGTATTTAAACCTTAACCGATAATTATCCTTCGTGGGCTTTCTACATGGGCCTCTCTAGGCCTGACTCACCGGATCAGATTCTGGGATCTTGTCCCATCATTTGTCTCCAACTCATGGTTCTCTTGCCGAAGAGATGTCATGAGTTATGACGGTAAAAAAAGGCACGGAACTTTTTAATATGATCATAATTGCTTCGATTTCCACGGGTCGCCTTCTGTATGTCTCATGACGGTTTGTATTCTTTAAAGAATAGTGTATTTTGGCTTTTCTTCTTACTACTTCTCTGATTTCCCCCTTTGAGACCCATTAAAGACACCATCTCCAAAATTAATGGCAAAAACACCCATTTCTCGGGCTTTTCCAGGCATTGGTGACATCGTAAGTATTATGTCTCGGGTGAAACTCCAAGAGGTGCAAACCGAGATGCTAGTGGGGGACAATTATGCTTTGATATCCACTACGAAAGCCGACAGAGCTGACACGGCACCGGAGGGTTATGTTTAGATGTACCTATAATCAGTTAGATATGGGTTGAAAGTTCCATATATGGGCTCCTTCGCAGAGGTATTGTGTCGTTGGAATATATTTCCAACTCTTCTGATCCCAAGTGTCTGGCATTTGGTGGTTGTAGTGGCTTCCCTATTAGGGTTTTGTCGTCTTCACTTCGATTTTGATATTCTATCATATCTCTTCATTTTAATGAGGTGTGGAAGCGGTGGTTCGACTAAAGGTTGGTATAAATTACAGACTCGCCCTAAGTCTAACTGGAGATTCTTCTATAAAGAGTCCATTGATAAGAACTGGATGTAAAAATTCTTTTACGTTGAGTTCTTGGATAGGGAGTGCTTGTCCTTGCTACCCAAGATCTACAGAGTGCCTTCTGTGGGGCTGAAGCCCCCAACTACTTCGAAGCATGGCCGTTTCATTCGGTCAATTAGTGGCCATTGCAAGTCTACCGGTTGGAGTGTATGAGTTAAGTTCTTACTAGATGACTAGATGTTGTCCTTGGCTGGTTTGCTGATCGGGGAAAAGAGAAAAATTGACAAACCCCTTCTGTTAGACAGGGAGAGGGTCGAACTAGTTGATTCATTGAGTTCTCTTGACGATGTCATGTTAGAGAATGTTACGGTTGACGAGCTAGTTCGACATAACGTGAAAAGGCCTTTCCAGGAGAACACCGAGGCATCTGAGGCCCTAATTGGATCTTCTTCGGGGGCGACTGAGGCCCTTCCCAAGTCTTCTGCCCTTCGGTGAAAAGCAGGTTGATTTCCTCCTCCTCGCCTACATTGGTAGTTTCTGTCACGCCCCGATCCTCTGATCGACCACGCGACAGCCGCCGCGTAGTCTCGGTACACGGGCAGAACCTCCCCATATACCGGGACTCCGCAAGGCTATCAAATTTACAATAAATCATCGAAAAAAAAGAAAACATCACATAACAATACACACGCAAGGACCCATCCGGTCCATCCCTGTACACACGAGCACACATCGGGGAGAGGGAACCTGTACATGCACGAGTACACATCAGCACCCAACGGGGAGTGGGAACCTGTACATGCACGCATCGATGTGGCCATCCTAGCCACCCAAAATTCTCAACAAAAACAATCAAAGGACGCACCGGTCCATTTAACTCAAATCAGCACACACACAAGGCCAACCCAGCCAACCCAAATCACATGCATGCATCCGGCCATCTCGGCCTGTCAAAAATCGAATAAAGTCCAAATGTCTCATTTATACAATAAGTTTTTACCAAAATGAAATTTCAAAGAAAATGAACAAGTCTCTCTTCCATGGATTTCAAATCAAACTAAAATAACCTTACATCGCTCTTATACCTAACAAGCCAGCGGATGACTCTTCACAAGCTCCAACTGTTGTCACAGACCTGAACTTCCTCTGAAAGGTTTGAAAGAGAGGGGTGAGTATTGGGAAATACTCAGTGAGTGTATAGCATGTTATGATAATAAATGAGTGATGATTGTGGACATGTCAAATATCATTCTCAAAATCATACGGTCACATCAATAAATCTCAATATAAACAAGATCTCAACAAATCATGATAATTAAATCGTATGCATCCAGTTATCACATTTTTGTTTTTCAAAATCACGGGGTTGCCAAAATCTTTCCACCAAAGGCTTGGCCCAGACCAATGGTGAAATCGCCAAGGGATTCCTCATCAATGTCAATAAATCATACACAATACCCCCTTCCTTGGCTTTGGCTCGGGCCTCCCCTGGGGTGCAACCAGGCTAGTCCCAAGGAAGGATTGATTAGAGGCACCTCTCGAGCGCAGCTACCTCGTCATCCAATATAACAGCCCAACCACGTCACCCCGTCGGGTCGCTCCGTGGAGGGAATGACTATAGCCATTATCCTTGCACACCGCACCATTTCGCAATCATCAAATCATATACCAAGGTGTGCCAACAAAGACCATTTCACAATCATCAAATCACATATCAAAACGTGCAATGATTATTCAAATTCTCAGTACACAAGTTCACATCAATCGCTTTCAACGCAAGTCAATAAACATGGCACATCATTTTTCAAATAATACATGGATGCATTCGGTGATTCAAATCTCCTTTCGGGACATTCCACAATCATAAAATAATTTTAAAGCATTCGTAAACTCATTTGAAACATTTTGTAAAATCAGTATAAAGTATTTTCTCACTTAAAATCATAAGCATGTATCCACTCACCTCTTGGGAGGGTGATCACTCCCAATTCCTCGATAAATCCCCAAATGACTCCTTTCGAGTCTCCAAAAGGTCAGCCTAGTCAAATTATCACAATTTGTCATCAAATTTCCAATTATTTTAGGGTTTGTCATTTTCCCTAAGTTTGTACAAATCTTAATTCCTCAATTTTTGGATATACTCTAATGCCATCGATTGCATTTCACTTATAAATAAATAATCAATTGAAAATCAAACCCGATTCAACCCTAAAACCAATCAAAGTCGGAATATACTTAAAATAGATAAATTTCCTACGAAATGGAAAAATCTTTGAAAAATCATACACTTTTCGATTCCTATCCAATTTCCTCAAACCATATGTCATTTTCAAGGTATTAAAGTCTATTTTCATAATACAGAAGTTGTATTTTGATTTCCTATATGCAGGACCACTTAAAATGATAAAGACTGCATTGATCCTTAACTTAAATCCCAAATTCATTGTTTTCATGCATTCGTCAAATTAAACTCTAAGAGAAGTTATTCTAATCAAGTCAATACGATTCTATCCTCCGGAACAGTCCAATTCATATAAAATCCTATAATTAACCTAAATAATTACATAAAATCATCAGACAATGCATTCTAATTAAATCTAACATACATCCTACACATATACATTTCTTATCCTAATTTACCCTAAATTCATCCAATTAAATCGAATAAGTTAATATTTTACCTCACCTAGGGTTTACTGCAGTCCAAAACCCTAACTTCCGTGCATCCACAACGCTGTCCAAGCCTTGCAATGCTCCTAGACTGAAGTAAAGTTTAACAATTAGTCCTAATTATCAAGAGAAATCGAAACCTAGAGCTAGGGTTAGAATTCAGCTCTTACTTGCGTAGAGAAGAAATCGCAGGTCATGGTCTAAGGGCTTTCGAAAATCTGCAGTTAGGGACTTCAACGCGTTGCAGAAGAGCCCTCGGTAGAGAGCAGCACCGCGCGCGAGCGAAGGGAAGGCAACCAGCAGTCGCGCGCGAGGGAGGAGGGAGACGGGGCTATCGCGCGCGGGAGTGAGAGAGAACTCTGTCGCGCGAGAGAAAGAAGATAGAGAGAGACAAAGTAGCGATCGTGGCCGTGTGAGATGGTCGCGGAGCCACTGTGACCAGCTAATAGAGAGCGACAGATGAGAGGGAGAGAGTGAGACAGCGAGTGTTTGAGAGCAGAGAAGGGAGAAACAGATTCGAAGGGGAAAGAGAGAGTGAGATAAAGACAGCGGCGATGGCGGAACCACCGTGAGATGCTGTTCGCGACGGAGAGGGGCGGAGGAGAAGGAGGATTGCGACAGATTCGAAAGAGAGAGTGGGAGAGAGGGAGTAGTGATCGATTAGGGCTTCTGCCCTAATCGATTTGGGGACAATCGGGGACGCGGCGTTTCAAGTTGAAACGCTGCGTCTCCCCCCTTCTTTTGATTGATTTATTTATTTTTTTTTATTTTTTACAAATTAATTAATTAATTAATAAACAATTATCAATATATATATATATATATTTATACCCTAATTTTATTTAAAACTCTAAATTTATCATCAACATAGAATGTATGTACCTCGAATCGGAACACGGATATATATATATATATTTTTTTTTAAATATACCAAAAATTTCAATTTAAAACCCCAAAATCAAAAATCAATAAATTTTGAAATTTATAATTTTCTTTTGTAATTATCTAGATATTTACAAAATATCTTTAACACCGAATTTTCGGTGTTACAGTTTCGTCTAATCGTTCAGCCCTAGCAGCAATTATACCAATGGAGACTACCGTTTCAGAAGAGGGTAATTCATCGGGTGGAACGGGTGTCGATGCAGACGGGCTAAGGGAGGCTGGAGACTGTCCCCCAACCGGTGCCGGGGTGAGGACGAGTGTTTCTCGGGTTGTGAGGGGCGCAATAGCAGGACCTTTCTTCACTGTCCCGGTTTGGCCTGCACGTAAGGGAAAGTACAAGATTCTTGAAGGGGCAGCTTCTCCATCCACTATACCCGTTTGGTCTTTGGATGGTATGAAGGGTTCAAAAGAACGTGGAACCGTTGCAGTTTGTGTTAGGGATATGTAGTATAGCTACATAGACCTAGCAGAAGCGGAGCGTATTACCGGCTAATTTGAATTTCATCATTGTGACCCCGATCTCCATAGGATGTCTTACAAACAAGTCAGTGGGGCTCTTGAGACTTTAGGCTTAATGGTAGTACTTTTTCTATATCTTTTGGGTTTCTATTCATTTTTTACCTTTGTTAACTCAATCTTCTTCACAAACCATGGCTCTTGTCCGATTTCAAGGTCAATAGGGAAGGCAGATAATAAGCCATTTAGAGGGACATCCTTTTGAGTTAACCCATCCAGCTCGAACGCAGGAAGAGGTTGCGAAAATCAAGAGCATATCCGATACATTGCTTGAGCAAAAGGAAGAAGAGCTAGAAAGGTTTCGATTGGAGTTGGCCCAATGCGAGGTGCATCTTCGGCCGGTCGAAAAGTTAACTCAGCTTTGGGAGGAGTTCTTCGAATGGCGGAACATAGGATAGCAGAGTTCGATGAGTCTCGTACGAGGGAAGCTACTATTCACAAGGACTCCTAGCGTAGACTGGCCGAGAGATTGATGTGTGCCGAGGAGATAATCTGTTGTATGGGTCCTGCCTCCAGTCAAAGGAGAGGCCAATACTCGAAGTCCGTTTGGATAACTTCCACTTGAGATTCTATACTCATCGACCTTTGTTTGTTTGATGAGAAATTCTTGTTTTTTGCTGATAGATGTTGTCTTCTTCTTTTCTGGTTATAATTCTTATTGCGTTGTCTCAGCAGAGTGAAGGGGACTTAGGTTTTCTGCATGGTAGGGAACTTTTGGATGGGAAAACCGTTTATTGGTTTGGAGGGCTACATCTCTTGTTAGCGAGGCGTACGAACAGCAGAGGCTGAATGATTGAGGCCTTCCAAATGATAGGAAATCTTTAAGTTGTGGGCTGCATACATCCATTCGGGGAGTTACATCCCTTATTGATGACGCGCACAAACAATAGGAGCTGAACGACTAAGACCCTACAAACAATAGAAAATTTTTAAATTATGGGTCACGTCTACCCGTCCGAGGAGTTACATCTCCTATTGACGACGCGTATAAACGATATGAGTTGGGCAACTGATGTCATGCCCCGACCCACACCCGAGCCGGGCACGCGACCAGCCCGCCGCGGCACCTCGATGCACGGGCACCACGTCCCGCACATCAAAGCACGATAAGGCTGACAGCATTCACAAAATCCAGGTTTCCAAATCACAGAGATCCCCAAGAAATAAAAATAATACATGTATGTCTCAATGCAAATTAAAACAAGTTAGAGTTAACCTTGTACAGACAAGAAGAATTATAAATACAGTCATCCCAATTTAAACAAATTCAATGGTCATCCTAACTTCCTCAAAATGATACAATAACCTCAATACATAGCGGAATAGCGGGTAGTCATACCCCGGCTCAGTAGTCTTCAAAGAATGTCCAATACAATAATGCGCACAAATCTCTCAGTCTGAGTCTACACCTGTAGGAGGGGAATGTGAGGGGTGAGTACCGTAAAGAGGGGGGGTTGGTACTCAGCAAGTCGGGGGGATGACATGCTACAATTAATTTTTGGGTGAATTAGGAGTGTCAAAATTATGTCCCAATAAATCCATGGTATGCAAAAATATTATGACATCTCAATAAATCATTCACGGCATACGTATCAAATCAAATATGCATCCATTATGCATGTCCGTCATATCATGTAGAGCCGGCCGAAAATATCCCGGCAAAGGCCAACCATGGCCAAAGACGGGCAACGTTGGGAGTTTTCACGGTGCAAGTAATAAAATAAGGCTCTCCACCCCAACGTTGGCCACAGACTACTCCAACTAGCCTGTATATATATCGCACACGTATCAAGGATCAAGCGTGTATGGAAACCCGCCGGTGCTAGACCTACCAAGGTCCTCCCTGAAGTGGTTCAACCGACGACTGTCCATACAATATGTATGACAATCTGACGGATACCCCCTGCAGAGGCGTATCCGGGCACAACAAGTGCCTCTATCAAATGTCCTTCGTAGCTACGGAATGCCATAGGAAGCATATCATCATCATCACAGTATCCACAGGGGCATCCAACCCAAATCACATATCTCAAGCCAAATCTCAAGCCATAACATGTCAAAATCATGTGCCAATATGCAATGGAAGCATAAAATTTTGTGGATATATCAAAGTGTGGCACAATCATCAAGTGTCAAAATCATGAATGCATATCGATATAAACAAGTTGGGACACTCCATATATCACAAAACATTTTCATAAATCCAGGAAAATAGGTCAATCATATCATTTTAAATCATGCCTTTGAAAGCTTTTTAAAACACGGTATCAATTAAAAGTAGATGTCAAGTCCCACTCACAGTTAGGGGAGGATAATACACTCCCCAATATCTCCACAAAGTGTAAATCAAGTACTCCCTCCGTTCAACTCAAATAACTCTTAGGGAGACAAACAGTCTGCAGATTTTTTAACCTGCGCAGTCATGGAAAACAGACTATAACTTTGTCTATACTAGTCCAAATCAGATGATTCTTATCTCATTTTAAAGCTAAGAGATAGCACTATAACTTTCATTTTGCACACTTCCTCAGATTCAAATCACAGATTCCCGGTAAGCCTAATTTTGTTACTGTCATATTTAAGTTTTGGATTCTGTCCAGTTTTTGTGTAGAAGCCATAACTTTCGTTCTACTCACCAAACTCTAATGAAATTTTAACATGTTATAGTAAGATGTAGATCTACAACTTTCGTGTTTTGAGTTTTATCCAAATATGCCTGGAAGGGGTTCAACAAAATTCATGAACAAGACTGATACGTTTTAGTGAAACATAAAGTTTCTGTCAACACAGTTTTAAGGAAAATTGTATAACTTTCAATTTCCTCGTGAGAAATGGCTGAAATTTTTATATGTTATAGGCAAGAAGTATATATATAACTTTTATGTTTTGTGTTTCTTCAAACTAAGACTGGAGAGGGTTTTTTTTACTCACTACTGTCAAGGTTCGAAATTGGACACTTCTATGTCGAGTTTCAGGAAAAGTGCCATAACTTTTGGCACAGGCATCTAATTTTGGTGATTCTTATCTCGTTGGAAAGATAAGACTTTGATCTACAATTCATATAACTAACACATTTTCAAATTCTGACTCTAAGATATCTTAAAACGGAGATGAAATCATGGATAGAAATAAAATTTAAAGTGAGACAGGATAAAATTTCTTACATCACTTTCTTGGTCTTCCTCTCTTGCTTCTCTCCTTGTTCTCACGAATTTGGAAGAATGAACAAGCATTCTAAGGCCTTCTTCTTTTATTATTGTGTTAATAACTCACCACCCTAGGATCAAATCTCCAATTAATATAAACCATAGGATCATTTTGACTATTGCATGTGTTCTCATTGGTTTTCATGTGCATGTGTTCTTATTGGCCCACCTTGACTTTCTTATCTCCATTTGGCCAACACTTGTCCTCCTCACTATAACACTTGTTCAATACAAGAATACACTTGTCACATTTCATTTAAGTTTTGTTAATTGCTAACAAGTCCTTTGACTTATAAAAATTCTAATTTGACCCCTAAAATTTTCATAATTACACACTAGGCCCAAAATCTTATATTAGACCTAATTAAATTTATTTATTGTGAAATTAAGGTTTTGAATCTCTTTGAGTCAAAATTGATCCGATTTGTATTTTATCGTCAAATATCTAAGGTTGATTTATCGGAAAAATTTTCTTAGTGAAAATTTATGAATATAGTAGTAAAAACATCATATATATATATATATATGAAATGGAATTCACTATAGAATACACCGAGAGTCGATGTTACAACTGAGGTCCACCGATCTATATGAAATTTTTAAGTTGTGAGCCGCGTCTACCCATCCGGGAAGTTATATCCCCTATTGATGACATGTACGAATGATAGGAGCTGAGTGACTGAGGTCCTCCGAACGATAGAAAATTTTTAAGTTGTGGGGCACATCCACCCGTCCGAAGAGTTACATCTCTATTGACGACGCGTACGAACGATATGAGTTGGACGACTGAGGTTCTCCGAACGATAGGAAATTTTTAAATTTTGGGTCGCGTCCACCCTTCCGGGGAGTTACATCCCCTATTGACGACGCATACGAACGATAGGAGCTGGACGACTGAGGCCCTCTGAACGATAGGAAATTTTTAAGTTGTGGGCCGCGTCTAGCCGTCCGGGTAGTTACATCTCCTATTGACAACGCGTACGAACGATAGAAGCTGGATGACTGAGACCTTCCAAACGATAGGAACCAGTTGTGGAGTTGCAAAAAGTCCGTTAAATAGACGGCTTTAATAATTCGAGAAATACCCTCGCAACTCAGAAAAAACACCATCAATAGAATCCGATGATTACTTAGGAGCGGAAGGAAAAGGCTCCCGTTCACATAACAGAGTCCTGATTCCCAACAGCGTCTTGAATTTGATATTCATATGCTTAGTGCTGCACAAAACCTCTAATACATTCAAGCCCGGTCTGCCCAAGATAATATTGTAGAGCGAAAGGAGATCCACCATATTGAATATAACGGGAGCCATCACATGATTAGGGGGTGTTCCAAGGGTGACCGGGAGTGGGATAATATGCTCGAGGTATATCCACGCACCTGAAAGTCCCTTAACTGGGCCTGCGTGGGGTTGGAGATCGGAAGAAGTGAACCCCATTCATCTAAAAGTATCCTGATACAAGAGATTACAGCTAGCTCCTTGATCAACAAAGATCTTTCTAACTTCGAATTCCCTGATCTTGGCAGTTACTACAAGGTGATCATGCCGACTTAGGTCGATCTTGATTAGATCTTCATCGGTAAAATCGATGATGGGCCTCTTTTCCCTTTATCGTTTGTCGGCGCTCGCTGTTAGGACTTTTTTGTGATGCAAAGAGAATTGCCTTCAGGCAATAAAAAATTGGCATGATCAGGCTTGTAGCCTCATTTTCTGTTGGTTCATTACGGACCTGGAGTATTACCCCATCCCTTCTATCGGTCGGGCGTTGGGCGGCTTGGTGCACCCCCATCTATAGCCTCCCTTCGCGGACTAGGAACTCCAGTTCGTCCTTTAACTTCTTGTAGTCATCCGTTGTATCACTATAGTCACAGTGAAAGTGGCAGTACTTTGTTATGTCCTTGTTGGAATCGTCCTCAGTCGATCGTGGGGGCCATTAGACGTACGACTTGTATCTAATGAAATCTAAGACCCATCCAGGGGTCTTGTTCAGCAGGGTATAGTTGTTGTACCTCCTTGGAGGAGAGGGTTTTGCCCGATTCCTTCTGGGCAGAGACCTCCTGGGTGACTGGTTCTGCTCTTTTTGGACAAATTGGGCTCTCCTGTGATCGGACGCTTCTACGTCTTTAGCAACAATATACTTTTCAGCTGGACCATAAAATTCCTAGATGGTAGCAGGGAGTTTCTTCGTAATTGACACTTTCATACTGAAAGGTCGTAGGCCTGTTAATAGCGCAGCCTGTACAATCAATGATTCAAAGAAGGGACCCTCATCATCATCGCCTTGAACCTTTCCAGGAAATCCCTTAGGGATTCCTCTTTCTTTTGGTGTAGTAATAATAAAGCAGTGGACTTTCTCTTGACCCCCTGCTTATTATGAAGTGTGACTCGAACTGTTCGGGTAGTTGAGAGAAGGTTTTTGTACTCGATGGTAGGATAGAATTGAACCAGGTAAGTGTGTTTCCCAAAAGAGTAGTGGGAAAGTGCTTGCACTTGACCACGTCGAACATGTCTCTGGAGATCATCACAGTTATGAAATGGGCCACATAGTCCCGGGGATCCGTCGTTCCATTGTATCGCTCTATGGGGGTAGAAACACGTTGCGGGGCATAGGCTTTGAGGAGATCTTGGGGTCAAATGGTGAAGCGTGGGAGTAAAAGGAGATTTGGCTCCTTGGGGGTTGGTCCACCTAAGTTCATTGACAACCAGTTGCTCAATCTGCTTTTGAAGATCATCGGGGATTAGTTTGGAGTTTTCGGATGTCTCGCGGCGTGGGGGTCATGGTTGTCACTGAGGATGCCTAGATCCTTCGACAGAGGATTGACCTTCAAGCCTGAGGGCGTGGCTAAGGTCTTTCAATTGTTTGCTCACATCCTAGATTTTGGACTCCAGTCTCTCCATCTGGGGGCCGTTAACTCGCTCCAGAACAGGGGCCACAACTGGTTGGTCGGGAACTGCGGGTCATAAGGCCAGTTCTTGACGAGGTGGACCAAGGGAGACCGCTTGATCATGAGCAAAGTAATCGGGCACCGCAGGAGGGGCGGTCTCAAAGAGTGTGGCAGTGCACCATCCGATAAGAGGGGCGGATTTGGAGGATACTCTAGCTCTTGGAGGCATGATTGTCAAGATAACAGGAACTACTCTAGTCTATTTTCTACGGACGACACCAACTGTTGGAGGTGGGCTATGACTCTACAGATACCGCCTCCTTGCTGACCCGAGTGGTTACCGTCAAAGGAACGTGATACTTGCAAAAACCGCCAGAGGGTTCTCCGGTGAGAAGACTCCGATACTCAAGTCAGAAAGAGTGGTTTTCGTATGAAAGAAAAAATAGACTGAGAGTTGAGAGAAAGTAGTTCCTAGTGATTAGTGTGCCAAGAGCGTAAGACTTCGAGAATGTACCTGTTCTGGAGAGTTTTGATATATTTTATACCTTTTGAGAGTTGGATGCCGCCACGATGCTCCAAGCCTACTTTCCTTATCGAGCTGATCCGGCGATCTCGGGGATTCAATATTTCAAATTGATTACGATTCTCATCCTTTTGGAAAACTATCATAATCTTGGAAAGATCCCTTCCTTAACTGAAATGATCTCAAGGTGTTGTTCTTAGTAAGAAAAGGGAGTTACTAGAGTATTTTGACATTCCTTCTGAGTCATTAGAATCGTTACTTATCGATCGGCCATTCGACCAACGAGAGATCTTCAGGACTCCTTCGGTTGAGGAGCCGTTGATTGGATACGCGATCTGGGTGATTAACTTCGCTTACCAAAAATCGTTCGGTTGGCTGGGCGACTAAGATCCTATCGTTCGAGAGATCTGGGCAACTAAAACCCTTTGGTAGATAATTGTATTTAAATTTCAACCGGTAATTATCTTTCGTGGGCTTTCTACGTGGGCCTCTCTAGGGTTGACTTATCGAATCTGATTCTAGGATCTTGTCCCATCAAATGGGATTTGAGAAATAATCTCAAAAAGGGATAACAACACTCAAAACGGTTCCTGTGCTAGGGTTTTGAAAAAAGGTTGATTGATTAAGGACTTTCCGATGACAGCATGCTACCGGAACTTGGAACAAAGTTGAGAAGGGTATGAGAGTGTTTTTAATCACTAGACACTTCTACCATTGACGATCACCGAAAAACATGTGGAAGAATGGAAATCGAGAGAAAAAATAGAGAATGAGGTGGCTTGTAGCTCGATGACAGTTTTTAAAGTTATAATCAAACTTGGGGATAAAAATTTATAAGAAACAGGCTCTAATATGAAAGTTTGAAAGCTCATCGACAACAACAGTGGGCAGAGGTATCACGGTAATGCGAATTTTAGATACTATATGTGAGTTAATTCAACAGAAGATTTGAGTAAATGTCTTCAGCTTGGGGAATCCAAGCACAAGTTTGCATGTACTAAAATTCCAAATTTTGTTGTGAAATCTTACCGCTGCCATAGCCGTAATATTTTGTATTTTTTGTTGCATCTACAAAATATTTGAAACCAAGTCTGAAACCCTTTATATCGAAAAAAAAAAAAGGGTCTGAAACCCTAAGGCATGAGTAATGTTAGTTGTTGTCTTAATTCTTACCAAGTCTGTTTAACTTGCATATTTTACTCGTTCTTTCTTAGGTCGTCTAGAGGTTAACAGTCTGCATGTGGGTATTTGCAGTGAGGAATAACCTAAGTCAAATGCTATGGCCTTGTCCAAATCACGAAAGAGCTTCTCTTATGCAATCATTATGAGATGAAATAAAGTCTTTCTTCCTTTTTGTTCGGCTTTTTAAGCAATGCTCCTTTTAGATGGGAATATTCTCTTTAAAATAAAAGGATTTTTTATAGTTTGATTTTACATAATCCACATGCAATTTCAAGCCTACTAAGCGGGTCATTACAATAAGTGAATATTCTATTTACTAATAGTTAGAATTCTTTAAATGGCAATATCGAAATCCTAGATAGAACAAACTATAGATTTTTCCGCTTTTTTCTAACTTTCCTATCTTCTTAAGTTGTTCTAGCTTTTTTCAAACTTAAATGAGAAGACTAAAGTGAAAACAATACATAAGAAAAAGAAAAAGGAACATACCTACATTTCGCAGTTGCTTCCTTTTACTCTTCCCATGCAATGACAAACGCAATAAAAGACTGAAGAGGCTCACAGTGGAAATTGTAATTCTTTTAGCATCACGCATGCGAACTAAGGTTTAATTTATTTAAAAACTTAAAACACATGGAATATCTAGTGAATCGGCCTCTAATAGAAAAGCTGATTGCATTTTTATTTAAGAATTTCAAATTTAATTTTTGATACTTTTAGTAAATTTATTATATGCAAAATAATTGAGGTTCATCTCAATTATTCATTAGGCTGTTAGATTACAAAAAATTATTTCTTCTCAAGATGATCACATAAATGTTAATGAGTTGATTATTTCTTTTTAAAATTCACAAGGTCACTCTCTTTCTCTAACAGAATTTGTTGGAGGTGGGTTATGATTCCACAGATACCGGCTCTTCGTTGACCCGAGTAGTTGCCGTCAAAGGGATATGATACCTGCAAAAACCGTCAGAGGGTACTCTGACGAGGAGGCTCCGACGCTCAAGTCAGAAAGAACAGTTTTCGTATGAAAGGAAAACAGACTGAGAGCTCGAGAAAGTAATTCCTTGTGTTTAGAGTACCTAATGTGTAAGGCCGAGAGAGGGTACTTGTCTTGGAGGGTTTTTGAGATGTTTTATACCTATGAGAGTAGTATGCCGATGCAGTACTTCTACCCTACCTTCCTTATCAAGCCAGTTTGGAAATCTCGGAGATTCAATATTTCGAATCAACTGTGATCCTCATCTTTTGGGAAACTTTCGTATTTTGGAGAAAACTTTTCCTTAACTAAAAGATCCTCAGGATACTGTCCGCAATGAGGGGTGAAAATTAATAGGATATTTTGTTCTTCCTTTAGGATCATTGGTATTGTTAGCTATCGATCGGTCGCTTGACTGATAAAAGGTCTTCAGAGCTCTTTCGGTTGAGAAGCCGACCATTGGATACTCGATCAGGGTGGTTACCTTTACTTGATGAATCACATTCGGTTGGCGGGGTGACTAAGACCCTATCATTCGTGAGATCTAGGCGACTGAGACCCTTCAGTAGATAATCGTATTTGAACCTAGATCAGTAGCTGTCATTCGTGGGCTTTTCATGTAGACCTTTCCAAGACTCACTCATTGGATCGGGTTTAGAGTTACGTCTCATTATTTGCCCCCGATTCATGGCTTTTTTAGCAAAGAGGCGCCATGAGTAATTATTGCTGAAAAAATGTGCGAAACATTTTAATGTGACTCATATCGCTTCGATTTCTACGAATCGTCTTCTGTACGCTTCATAAGGGTTTATACATACTGCTATCTCAGTTTTCCTCCTTGTTGCTTTTATAATCTCCCTTCTGAGACCCATCAGAGAAAACATCTCCGAAAATAATGGTGAAAACGTCCGCTTTTCAGATTTTCCGAGCATTAGCGAGATTGCAATAATTATGTCCCAAAAGGATCTTCAAGAAGTGCAAACGGAATTGCTATTGGAAGATGACTACGCTCTGGTGTTTGAAACGGAGGTTGATAGGGCTAATACTATCACGCCCCGATCCTCGGATCGACCATGCGATAACCGTCGTGTTATTTCGGTACACGGGCATAACCTTCCCATATACCAGGATAGTGTAAGACATTTCAATATTTTAATAAAACTTCCAAAATCAATCAACTCATCAAAATAAGCAAAATCATAAAGTCAATACACATGCAAGGAGCCCATCCGGCTCATCTCTGTACATGCAAGCATACATCGACACACATCGGGGAGTGGGTTCCTGTACATACAAGCATACATCAGCACACATCGGGGAGTGGGTTTCTGTACATGCACGCATGCAGTGTGGCTATCCCAGCCAACCAGAATTCTCAATATAAATAAAGCGTTTAACATACAAGAAGTCCCAAATCATAGTCGTATGATTTTATTAACACTTGCCTGAAGAAGACAAGCCAGCATTAGTAAAGTCCAATCGATATGAGATATATAAAATTTCATAAAATTGAAAGAAAATAATGAATCTCAACATTACAAACCAAATGTCCCATTCAAAGAACAAGTTTTACCAAAAATGGAAGTCAAAAGGAAATAAACAAGTTCCAAACAAATTCCAACACAAACTATGTAAGAATTTCATCAATATTTGCTCCTATATATGAAACAAGTATCGATTTAATCCCTATCAAAAGAATTATACAAGTCTTTCCTTCCATGGATTTCAAAATCAACCAAAATAAACTTGCACCACTATGTACCTACACAAGTCAGCGAAATAAACCTTACCAAGCTTCAGTTTCTGTCGCAGACCTAAGCTTCCTCTGAAAAATGTTAAGGCGAGGGGTGAGTATTGGGAAATACTTAGTGAGTGGAGTGCAATGGTAGAATTGTGTAATAAATAAGGGGTAAATGTGGGAAAGTCAAAGTATATCTCGAACAACACTTTATATATATCAAAGCATTTTCAGTAAATCAAGATACTTTAGAAAATATGCATCCACATCAAATATTCTTTCAGAAAATCCAAAAGGTCTCATCGAAATCACTTCCATCCTGAGTTTGGCCGAACCAAGATAGAAGCCCGCCAAGGGGTTTTCCATTTTAGTATTTCAAACACGATCCCCTTCCTCGGCGTCGGCTTGAACTTCACCGGGGTGCAATCCGGATAGTCCGACGTGGCAGAGCAGAGACCATGTCTACCTCTCTAGCAATAAAACCCCAATCCACGTCACCCCGTCGGGTCACTCCATGGGGGGAATGACTATAGTCATTTCACTCGTGCACCATCATTTCACAATCATTCAAAATGCCATCAAAGTGCCATGTTTCATCAAACAAATCCCGAAATCATGCTACAAACATTTACCAATCTAATATCCAATGCAAATGGCACAAATTCATTTATAATTACATAGGATGCATTCGTAATTCAAATTTCCATTTCAGACATCCCACAATTACAAATAATTTCATATAAATCATGTAAAAATCATTTAAAATCATTGACAAAAGAATTTCAAAACAATTTTGCTCATTTACTGCACAATGGACCATCCAATCACCTCTAGGGAGGGTACCCACTCCCTATTTCCATAATTAATCCAAAATAACTCATTTTGAGTCTCCAAATATCAACCTAGACCAATCAACACAATTAATCATCAATTAAGGCTCCATTAAAGGGTTTTCAAATTTTCCCCCTATTTAAACTAGCCTTACTTTACACAATCACATTTCTAAACTCTCATTTCATCAATCTAGGATTATTTCCCATATGAATGATTTTAATTTTCAATATTCCTCAATCTTACCAATTTTCTCCCGAATTTACATAACTCTAATTTAATTCATGCCAATTTCAATTCAAACCCCAAGGAAAGCTATACAAATTAATCAAACAAAGCTCTACTACTATCTAAGACATTCTATCATGCTACACAGTCTAATTTATATCAAATTCTAGATTTAACCTAAATAACTTCTTGCAAAATTTCAAGAAAAATACATTTCCTTCGAATCTAGCATATTTTCAAAATATATCTACACGTATTCTTAACCTAAATTCAACAAAATAGTTTGAATATTGAAGGGATTGAATCCGTTACCTAGGGTTTTTTCGCAGTTCGCAGCCCTCATCTGGATGCCTTCTTAGTCCATTCCGAGACCTACAAAGCTTCCGATTCGAAGTAAAATTCAATAATCTAAACTTATTTACTAAGGAATTCAAAGCCCTAGAGCTAGGGTTAGGAACCGGTTCTTAACTATGCAGAGAAAGAATCGCGGTCGGCCAAGGGCTCTTCGAACATGGTGCTGTCGTGGCAGAGGGTAGCGAAGGTAGCAGAGAGCCTCTCACCAGAGAGAGTAGTGAGAGCTCTGCGAGCTATCGCGTGCGAAAGCAAGGAAGTGGTTCTGTTCGTACACAGATGAGAGGGACAGAGAGGTGTGAGAGAGAGTGAGAGATGGTGAGATAGAGATTGAAGACAGAGAAAGTGAAACAAAGAGAGAATGATAGTGGCTTACGGTGGTGGCCGCGTGCGGTGGTCGAGGAGCCACCATGAGTGGCAGAGAGAGCGACGGAAGAGAGGGAGACGAAGAGAAATCGTGATAGGGAGAGAGAGCAGGGAGTGAGAAAGAGATCGATTAGGGCTGAAAGCCCTAATCGATTTGGGATAATTGGGGACGCGGCATTTCGAGTCGAAATGCTGCGTCTACCCTCCTTCTCTCTTTCCTTTTTTTTAAATACACATATATTAATAAATAAATAAATAAACACTAATATATAATTTTTACCCACTTTTCATTAAATTTTAAATTTTCATAGAGATGAGATTCACTACGAATCGCGGACACGAGATTTTATATATATCCCAAATTCCAATTTAATACCCCAAAATCGAAAATCAATAAAATTTAAGATTTTCTTTTATAATTACTAAAATATTTTACAGAATATTTCAAATACCGAATTTTTGGTATTACAGATACGGTGCCAGAGGGTTGTGCGTCGATGTACCTACAATCGGTTAAGTGCGGACTAAAAGTTCTGTACATGGGTCCTTTCGCAGAGGTGTTATGCCGTTGGAATATATTTCCTACCCTTTTGATCCGGATTGTTTGGCGTCAGGTAGTTGTCGTGGCTTCCCTATTAGGGTTTTGCCACCTTCGTTTCGACTTTGACATTCTGTCATCCGTCTTTATTTTGATGAGATGCGGAGGCAGCGGTTCGACTAAGGGGTGGTACAAGTTATAAACTCGACTTGAGTCCAGTTGGAGGTTTTGCTACAAGGAGTCTATCGATAAGAACTGGATGCAGAAGTTCTTTTATGTTGAATTTCTAAATAAGGATTGTTTGCCCCTACTGCCTGAAGCTGATGGGGTGCCTTCTTTGGTGCTGAAACCTCTGACCATATCAAAGCATGATCACTTTATTCGGTCAGTCAGTGGTTATTGCAGGTCCACTGGTTGAAGCATACGGGTTGAGTCTCTACTGGATGATCAGATGCTGTCTTTGGTCGGCTTGTTGATTGGTGAAAAAAGGAAAATCGGCAAGCCCCTTCTGTTGGAGAGGGAGAGAATCGGGTTAATTGACTCCCTAAATTCTCTTGACGACGTTGTGTTAGAGAATATTACCATTGACAAGCTGGTTTGACCAGGTGTGAAGAGGTTCCTTCAGAAGGATATCAGGGCGGCTAAGGTCCTTCGGGGATCTTCTATCGGGGTGTCTAAGGCCCTTCTAGAGTCGCCATCTCCTTCAGTAAAGAGGAGGGTGACAGTGAAGAGGAGGGTGATTTCCTCTCCCTCGTCTGCGTTGATGATTCTACTTGATTGTTCGGTTCCAGTTGTAGGCGCACGGAGGGAGACTGTCATTTTAAACAAAGGCATTCCGCCGAGTGAAGTGAGTGTTGATGTGGACATATTAGGAGAATCCAGAGATAATCTTTCATCTTGTGCCACTATGGGGGAGAACGTTTCTAGAGTAGCGAGAGGCAAGATGACGGGGCCCTCTTCTGCTATTCCGGTCTGGCCTATGCGCCAGGAAAAACGTAAAGTTTTTGAAGGAGTGGCGTCTCTATCTGTCATCCTCGTTCAGTCCTTTGATGGTAGGAAGGGCTCAAAAGAACGTGGAACCATCGTCGTTTGCACTGAGGATATGCAATATAGTTACATAGACCTAGCGGAGGCGGATTGTATTGCTAACTAGTTTGACTTCTATCGATATGAGCTCGACTTCCACAGGATATCCTACGAGCAAGTTAGTGGGGCTCTCAAGTTCTTAAGCGAAATAGTACTGTCTTCTCTATACTTGTTTGGTTCTTTCTCATTCTTGTTTCTATTGACTCAATTCTTTCCTTTCAGACCTTGGTTCTTGCAGAATTTTAGGAATGGCAAGGGAAACAAGTGATACATCACTTGGAGGGGCATCTGACTGAGCTAACTCGTCCGGCCCAAGCGCAAGAGAAGATTCCTGCTCTGGAGAAAGAGGCCGCAGAGACTGAAAACACTCCTGGTATACTGCTTAATCAGAAGGAGGAAGAGCTAAAGAAGCTCCAATCCGAGTTGGCCCAATACCAAGGACAATGTGAGCCGTTGAAAGCACGTCTTTAATTGACCGAAAAGCTGACCCAACTTCGTGAGGAGTCTCTCCTATCAGCAAAACGCAGGATAGTTAAGCTTAAGGAGTCTCGTGCAAAGGATGCTACTATCATAAAAGACTCCCAACGCAAATTGTCTGAGAGATTACAATCCGCCGAAGAGATAATCTGCTATATGGGTTTAAGCGAAGCTCTCCCCCCGGTCGAGGAAGCGGCAAATGCTTGGATTCCGACTGTATAATTTTTGTTTGAAACTTGGTGCTTAGTGATCTTTGCCTGCTCAATAGGAAATTTTTGCTTTTTCATCAATAGAGGTCATCCTGTCACTTTCGGTTGTAACCCTTGTTGCGCTAATAAGTAACTTAGACTTCCCCTCCTGTAAGGGACTTTTGTTTGTTAGATACATGTGAACAACAGAAGTTGGGCAACTTAAGCCCTTCGAGCGATAGGAAATTTTTAGGTAGATTGGCTACGTCCATCCATCTAGGGAGTTTCGATGCTTACGAACGATAGGAGCTGGGTGGCATAGGCCCTCCGAGCGATAGGAAACCTTTGAGTAGATGGGCCACATCCACCCGTCTGGGGAATTCTATCCGCTAATGATGACGCGTATGCACGATAGAATCTGGGCGGCTGAGGCCCTCCGAATGATAGGAATTTTTAAGTAGTTGGGCCACGTCCACCTATCTGAGGAGTTATATGTGAACAACAAGAGTTGGGCAACTTAAGCCCTTTGAACGATAGGAAGTCTTTAGGTATATGGACCGCATCCACCGTTCGGGGAGTTACATATGAACAACAGGAGTTAGGCAACTTAAACCCTTCGAGCGATAGGAATTCTTTAGGTAGATGGGTCATGTTCACCCATCTGGGGAGTTCCGATGCGTACAAACGATAGGAGCTGGATGGCTTAGACCCTCCGAGCGATACGAAACCCTTTAAATAGATGGGCCGCGTCCATCGGTCCGGAGAGTTCTATCCCCTATTGACGACGCATATGCACGAGAGAAACTAGGCGACTGAGACCCTTCGAACGATAGAAATTTTTTAGTAGTTGGGCCGCATCCACCCGTCTAGGGAGTTATATCCCCGATTAACGACGCGTACGAACGGTAGAAGCTGGACAGCTGAGCCCCTCTAAACGATAGGAAATTTTTAAGTAGTTAGGCCATGTCCACCCATTCAAGAAGTTACATCCGTTATTGATGACGCGTTCGAACGATAGAAGCTAGGTAACTGAGATCCTCCGAACGATAGGAAATTTTTAAGTAGTTGGCCCATATCCACTCGTCTGGGGAATTACATCCCCTACTGACGACGCGTTCGAGCAATAGAAACTGGGCGACTAAGACCCTCCGAACGATAAGAAACCTTTAAGTAGATGGGCCGCACCCACCCATCCGGGAAGTTCTATCTTCTATTAACGACGCATTTGCACGATAGAAACTGGGCAGCTGAAACTCTCTGAACAATAAAAATTTTTAAGTAGTTGGACCGCATCCACCCATTTGAGAAGTTACATCCCCTATTGACGACGCGTACGAACAGTAGAAGCTGGGTGGCTGAGTCCCTCCGAACGATAAGAAAATTTTAAGTAATTGGGCTGCGTCTACCCGTTCAGGGAGTTACATCCCTTATTGACGATGTGTTCCAGCAGTAGAAGCTGGGTGACTAACTCATTCCGGAATAGGGGCCGCAATCAGTTGGTCGGGCTGTAGGGCCTGTTCCTGATGAGGTGGGCAAAGGGAGGCCACCTGATCGTGAGCAAAGTGATCGGATGCTGCAGGAAGAGCGGCCTCAGAAAGTGTGGCGGTGCACCCTTCTACAATAAGGGCGGCTTTTGAGGATACTCTAATTCTCGGGGGCATGGTTATCAGCGGAAGTTGCTCTAGTCTATTCTCACTGACGGCGCCAATCTGTTGGAGGTGGGTTATGGCTCCACAGATATCGGCTCTTCATTAACCCGAGCAATTGTCGTCAAACGGATGTGATACCTGCAAAAACCGCCGAAAGATATTCTGATGGAGAGGCTCCGATACTCAAATTAGAAAGAGCAGTTTTCGTATGAAAAGAAAACAGACTAAGAGTTCGAGGGAGTAATTCATTGTGTTTGGAGTGCTTAATGTGTAAGGCCGAGAGAGCGTATCTTTTTTGAAGGGTTTTTGAGATGTTTTATACCTGTGAGAGTTATGCCGCTGCAGTGCTTCAACCCTACCTTCCTTATCGAAACGGTCCGGAAATATCTAGCATTCAATATTTCAAATCAACTGTGATCCTCATCTTTTGGGAAAATTTCGTATTCTGGAGGGAATTTTTCTTTAACTGAAAGATCTTCAGGATGCTGTCCGCAATGAGGGACAAAAGTTAATAGGATATTTTGGTCTTTCTTTAGGATCGTTAATATTGTTAGCAATCGATCGGTTGCTCGACTGATGAAGGGTCTTGAGGGCTTTTTCGGTTAAGGAGCTGACCATTTGATACACGATCAGGGTGGTTGCCTTTACTTAATAAATCACGTTGGATTGGCACGGTAACTAAGGTCCTATCGCTCGGGAGACCTGGGTGACTGAGACCCTTCGATAGATAATAGTATTTGAACCTAGATCGGTAGCTATCCTTCGTGGGCTTTTCATGTGGGCCTTTCTAAAGCTGACTCATCGAATCGAGTTTAGGGTTATGTCCCATTAGAATTATTTCTTCCTCTTTAAGTAACTTCTGTGCTTTTTATTATCTAAAAGATTAACCACTCTCTCTTTCTTTTTATCTTTACAGAAATTAATCTCTCAAAAATTTCATTCACTCTCCTGCTTGTGTGTGTGAAGACACTAACCACTCCCTTTTCTATCTTCTCTGTTTCCCTCTCTTTGAAAAGGAAAATCCTTCTCTTCTTAGGTGCTGATTATTTTATGTTTGGGAAGATAAAAAGTGTTGGGGATATTTTGGAGAAAATTTAAGCCTTTGATAATGTGAAGAAAACAATTGTGATGACCTTAGAGAGGTCGCTTGAATTGAAAGATAGAAAAATCTAAATCAATTGATTTGTGTAAATATATTTTGGTTGATGGATGATTCTAATTAGATGAAAGCCAATGGTCAAATAACAATAGGATTAGTAATTGTTGAGAAAGCCCTTTGCCTATGAATTAGGAACACAAAGCCGCTAAAATTTTAGATGAAAAAATTTAAAGGAAATATCAATTCCGGAGTTGCAATGTCATTTGCAAACTCATGAAATTTGTCTGAATCGGAAGTCTAATGATAAAGTTGAAAAATTATTACAGCCCAATTCATTTAGCTCCAAGCCTCTCTTCTCCACTCTGTACTGTCGTGTTTAATCTGACCATTTTTCTTCCGTTTCAAATTGATTGATTTATTAGTCAAAAATAGATTAGAATTAGAACATCGTTCAAATTCATTTTTATCTCGTATTATTGTATTTTTTAATTATAAAGAGTTTAGATTAAAATATTACATATAAAAAGTTGATTTAAAATCAATAAGAAAATTATTGATCAATAAAATAAAGAGGATAGATAATGAGACACAAAAAAAAAAAAAAAAAAAGGAGATCGGTGACCGCGGAAACGAGTGTGGGCCGAAGCAAAGGAATGCTATAGGGATGGGTCTGTGAGATGATCTCACTGAATCAAATAAATATAACAATGAAGGGATCTACGGTGTGATTGCCCCCAATCCAAAAAGGGTGACAAATTTGAAGACAAAGCCCATCCATTTTAGCTGATGATCAGATCTAGAAAGAAATCTAAAACTTGGATAACTTTTCAAGAAAAGGATAACTTTTCCCTTTCCCTTTCTATTTCATACCTAAAATAATATACGGTAAAATTTTGATTTTTACATTGGTCAACTTTGTGTTGATCATTTGCAATCTATCCCATGTTTCCAACCGTTAAAAGTTGAGAAGTAATATAATAATATGAAACTCTAATGATTCATTAATTCAATAAACTATTACAATTTGTTAGATTCACATAGAAACACATAGCAACAAATATGGAAATAAATAAAGATAGATATTTTCAAAATCAAATCATTTATTAATTTATTTTAAAACATAATATACTTTAATAATTAATTTTATTTTGATACATAATATTTTTTAATATCCCCTTAAACTCAATGCAGTATAATAAAAAATAATTGATTCTAAAAGAAATGACATACCATGAAGGGGCCATTGGGCCTCACCAAGACTAGCAATACTGAAGTGTAGTGACAAAAAAAACTCCAGTAAGAACAGTGAGAATCTGATAAGTATAGTAAACATAGGATCTAATAAGAGCGATGATAAAGAGACTCTTATAATATCATGTTACCATGATTAGGATTGAATTCAGAAGTAGCAAAGTTTCGTATATACCAAACGACTACTAAATGATCGAATGAGTGGTAGGCAATTGGAAAAGATAAAACTATTGTAGAGATTCGAATGGTCATTGCAGAGAATTTAGATGGCACGTGTGGGCATGTGGGAGGGCTCTTGGAGATTTGGTTCTTGCCTGTGTGATAGTCTCGAAGCCAAATGGCCATTTGATGATCTAATAAATGGGACCGAATCTGGACAGAAGACCTAAAACATCTAGAGATGTTTTTGTAACCATTTTGTTATGAAACCCTAATAATTCATTCCATTAATAAAGTATCACAATATATTAGATTTATATAGAAAACTCATTGTTATAAATATAGAAATAAAGAAAGTTAACTATTCATAAAATTAAATCAATTCTTGATTTATTCTGATGCATAATATTATTTAATAATTTATTTGAATTTAATATATAGTATTTTCATGGTTCCCATATCACACAGGGCTTTCATTCTTTCTTATATTCCATCATCTAGATAGAAAACTGAAAGAGAAATTAAATTGTTCTCTTAGAAATATGTGTGGATCTGCATGACCAGGCACACAATTCTAAACCACAATTGGTCGTCATGAATTTAGGTATATTTTCATATATTGATATAATAATTTCTTGATGGTTTAATATGAGATTTTGGACGTATAAATGACGATTTTTTATCAAAAAGTTAATAATAAAAATCCCTCCAAAATGAACAACAAAGGGAACAATGGCTATCACTCTTCATCTTATAAAGGTCCTCTAATTTTAACCTTAGTGCAGTGATTGGCCACCATATGCCAAGAAAATTTAATTAAAAATACAAATGTGAACATACCTTGAATAGAAAATATAAGTCAAAAATACTTGTGAATCTCAATATTTTGGATGGATAGTGTGTTTATTTTTTTTTTAATTCTAATAAATACCTCCCATATGTCTCCCAGGTCATATAATATTGTGAGTTTTAATGTTTGATTTTATTGTGTGATGTTTTTTTAAATTAAGGGTATATGAGATTAAGGTTATATAAGTTTATATAATGATGTAATTCTTTTTTAAATAAATATTATATAAATTAAAATCAATATAAAATTTAAATTTCCTTTCTTAAGAGAAACTAACGAGTGTATATAAACTATATTTTTGCTCGTATTATATTGTTGAATTTTGATTTTATTTAGTCTTATCCCATAAATGTGAACGTGGGATCATATTTTCCACGTTCAATGTTTGATTACGACCATTGGAATCCCATTGAAAAATAGTGCAGTTTGGTGTATACCAAATGATGAATAGATTATTAGACAGGTGGCAAGAGGCAGGAAAAGATGTCTTGAACACAAGCTCTTGTAGGGATGCTAATCGGTGTTGGGAGAATCTTGTGCCAGCGTGTCACACCCCGACCAGCAGGTCCAAGCACGCGACAATCGTTGCATGATTTAGAAGTACGTGCAATCACCAATATATACCCCAAGATTCCACAAGACTATAATAATATCTTTTTCAATAAAGAAAACCCAGCTTGCACAATATTTCAAAATCAAAGATATAATAAACAAAAAGTTGTTCAACATTTCAAAATATAGCTTTCAAAACATAAAATTTCTATTTTAAAAAAACAAGAGGAAAATGTATTACATAAAGAGTTTCAAAAATGTCCTCCGATGGATTCATCTATATGCCACAAAATCCTCATTAAGAAGGACCAATACCACAGTCGGCCCCGGAAAGCTATTTTCTTTGGCTGGATCTAACTACGAATGAGATCATCTTATCACTACACTTCCTCTGAAAAGAGATAAGAGGATGAATGGGTAACTATAAAATACTCAGTGAGTGGAGTGCAATAGCATAGCTATATAAGTAAGTGAGTAGTGAGTATGGAAGTGTCAAACAATAATTCTCAAAACATATTTATGTTCCAATGAAACATCAAGCAGTCATTCAAATATTTACATCAAGAGCCATGACTTTTTTATAACATAATATACACTTTTCCAATATCATGAGGTTTGCCTCAAAATCTTTCTATCGATAGTTTGGTCTGGATCATCTAGTGGAATCGCCAAGGGATTTTCATTACCATCATTTCTAAAACATCAACCTCGAACTTGGCATTAGTTCGGTGTCTCTTTGGAGGTACAACCGAATTGTCTCGAAATGGACTTAGGGGCATCTCTCTATCGCCGCTTACCCCTCAAGTCTACCAAACTCTCCACGTCGCCCCCTCGAATCAGTCCGTGAAAGTTTAAACTAGATCAATCATCACATAAACTGGGTGCTCACACCCCATATATGCACCATGGGGGTTCAGGCTTATACCCCAAAGCTAATACATAAACCATTTTACAAATATCATATCTTATGTCATATAAATCATCAAGTTTCACCGTTCATAAATCCAGCAAATATCATTTATAGGAAAAATTCAGTATGCCTGAAAATATATTTACAATCGTAGAAATCTCATGGCTCAAATCAAAAACATTTTAATGGACATTCCACAATTACAAAACATTTTATAAAATCAAGTTAAAAAAAAATTATTTTAGAAAATCATAAAAAATCATTTCTCATTCACAAATATAACAAACCATCCACTCAAAGTTTAGGGAGCGTAGTCATTCTCAAATCCGTCCATGATAAATGGTCTGATTTCGATCAGCTCAGTCTTGCCCTTAGTAGTCATCATCAAATAACTAACAATATCAACATTTATCAGTTTAGGTTGACCAGAAACCCTAACATCCAAATCCAAAATTTTTCCCTCACTTACTGCACTTGAAAATCTCCTAAATCCCAACAAATCGAGAGTTAAATAAGGTAAAATTTGGGTTAAAAAAATTATATTATCATGTTTGTGTCTCCAAGAGATCCTTATGGTTTGGTTCACACCAAACCTTTGATTTTTCTTCTTTGTGACAGCACTAAACCCTTAGACTTTCCTCAAAATTTAAGATCAAGATCTAACTTTGGAAAGTTCATATGTATTTTGGAGCCTTTAATCTGGACTTGCAGTGGTGGATTGATTGGATTCTAGAAGAAGAGAGAAAAGAGAGAAGGGAAGAGAGGAGAATACTCTAAAGATAATTGAGAAGTGCCCTTTCGTAGGTTTTGGAATCTCATGCTCTTTTTATTTTCAAACACATTTTCAATAATTTCTTAATAGTCCCTTTCACATTTCTAAATTACACAAATGTCCAATATGTTCTTTTGGGTCATTAGGATGATCACCCAAATAAGTTTAAGTGTTTGGAGTTATATTTTATTGAGATTGTGGTGTCTTGCCAATGAACAAATAAAGTTGAAGTAAAAGTATACTATGAAAAATAAGTTAGAAATGTAAAAATTTAGAATATATAGGAATATAGAATATAACACAAATTTAACATAAAATTGATGAAAGGTTTGGGTGGCTTGGTCATAATATATCTTTTTGGAAACTTAGAGGTTAAGGGTTCAATTCTCAACAATGGCAAAGAACGAAGGGTTTTGTCATAATTTCTTCAAGCAAGGGTAAGTGAAGACCGAAGAGCAATTTCCAAAGCAAGAGCAAGTGAAGACTGAAGGGGTAAAAAAAATTTCTTAATGTTCGATCAGTGCAAAACATTCTCAGTGTTCAGTCAATACAAAGACAAATTCACCGATGGGACTTAATTGTATTGTATTAAAAAATGATTGGGAAATGTACTAACAGTCAGATCATATGTTTCACAATATACCGGTGGTATAATTATTTTAATACCAAACAGGTAAGATAGATGATAGAGTAAGGTACCGATGGGAAAATAACAAAAGTGTACCGACAGGTGTATAAAATGAGGGATTACAAATTCTATCTTTCAGTATATACCTAGAAATCTCACAATTTCAATACCGATGGGTTCTTACAATACCGACGAGAGTCTCAATACTAATAGGTGACTAGATGGTCAACAAGAAATTAGGAACTTAATACCGATAGAGAAATAGTGTACTAATAGACTATAAATTTCACACTACGATCAAGAAATAATACCGATAGGGTGAATGTAAGTGAGATACTAACAGCTTGTAGGTAATCAAATAATCATTGACAGATACAAACTTCACAATACACCGATAGGATTTTCACTCATAAAACAACAGATAGTCAGCTTCAACTACCGATTAGAAAATCAAAGTTTAAAGATCTATTCACCGAACATTGAAACTCTGCCAAGTACTGATCAGTAAAAATATATCAACTATCGATCACCAAGCACTCAAGTAACCGATAGCTTTAGTGATTAGGACTGTAATGATCGATAACTTAAAAATTAAAAATCTATCGACTAAGTGTTTAAAGGATTCTTGATCATTCTAAATAGTAAAAATTTAAATTTTTATCCCCATCAATTATTCTCCCACATTTTCACAAATATAAAAATTTTAAATAGCCCTTTTTGAGTAAACATCACAATTCGGACTTGTCGGTATTGCACAGCACATGATGGTGCATGGAACTCTCTCTAGAGGTCTGGTCACCATCGTTAGAATCATCTCAAAGAGTAAAAAATGTGGCATATACCATATGGTTATTAGATGACGTAATGAATAGCTCCAAATCTAGATAGAGGAATTAAAAAGCTAAAAGCTTTTTTGCAACTCTTTTTGTAAATGGGCTCTGATACCATGTAGAAATAAGAATGAGAAAGAGAAAGAATTTTTTGTGCTTCTATGTGTTTAATATATTAAATAAATGAGCTATTTATACAAGTTATGGAAATGTAAATTTAAGGAAAAACTTTAAAATCAAAATAATCAAATATTTTCTAAAATATATAATATGCCAATCTATTGGATAAATACAGTAATATAACTTGGCATATGAGAAAATATACTAAAAATGGTAATGAATGATGACAGAATGAGCTCATATGTGGATATATATGTTAACACTAATAAATAATTCCCATATGTCTTGCGGGGTCAAATTGTGAATTCTAACTAAATATACTAAGTGAATTTTCAAGCCTTCTCCTATCACTAAACCATAAAAATAAAGATTAACAAACAATTCCCTTAGCATTTTGCCCAAAATTTTAGGGTAGTATCTATGGTTTAAAATACCTAAATGATACAAATACTCATAATTTGCCTTCAAGCCTTATAGGTGGTACATGTGAGTGTTTTTGCAGTATGATCACAGATGGTTGCAACATAAATATTGCTTGTACCCATAGATATTGTTTGTGAAAAGTTTTAGTCAGTTTTCCATTTTTTTTTTTTTTTTTGAAGAGAGTAATAGAGAGACAAAGACAGAGAGTTGTGCATGAAGAGAGAGAAAATAGGAGATTTGTCATTTTAGTCATTTGGAAACACTAAACAATAGGATTATGATTCCAATCCCTCTCCTGTTTCCACTACAAAAAAAATACGGAATTAGCGACGGAAAGTTTAGAAAAATTCGGCGTTAATTTGTTTAGTAACGAATTTAGCGATGAAAAAATTTCTATGGCTAATAGTGCATCGCAAAAATTTAGCAACAGATTTTAAAAATCCGTCGCTAAATTTAGTGATGGATTCAAAAATCCGTGGTTAAATTTTGCATTTTATATTTTTATTTTTAGAGCCCGCCGGCCCACCCCCTGGCAGCCGCCCTGCTCCTGCTTCTTGCCCGTTCGTGTATGAGCCAACTTCCTGCTGCTTTATATTTTTGTAGAAAATGTGCACTCGCCCAAATTCGAACCTGGGACTAAGGGGAGATCTGGAGTGTTCTCAACCACTATGTCATATTAACTTATCTCATATATATATTTTTTATTTATTTCATTACTTTCTTTCTAACTCTTACCATTAAAAATACAATTTCCTAATTTAATAAAAATACAAAATATAAAATTATATTTAATAAAAACACAAAATTATACATAATAAAAGAACAAAATTATCTTTAATAAAAATACAAAATTATATTTAATAAAAATCAATACCCTAATTTAATAAACATATAAAATACAAATTTATATTTAATAAAAATACAAAATTATATTTAATAAAATTTCAATAACTTAATTACCGATCAATTTAGTGACGGATTTTGAAATCTGTGGCTAAATTTAACCACGGATTTTTAAATCCGTTGCTAATTAGCCACCGATTTGAAATTCATCATTAAGTTTAGCAATGAAAGATAATTCGTCACTAAATTTAGCGACGAAAACGTAATCCGTCGCTAATTTGCGAAGGATTATAAATTTTATCGCTAAATTAGCGACGGATAATTATTTTCGTCACTAAATTAGCGATGAAAATTAATTCGTGGCTAATTAGCTACGAAATCTATTTTGTCGCAAATTTCATCGCTAATTTACGACGAATTCGATTTTTATCGCTAAATTCATGGCTAAATAGCAATGAATTTTTTCCATGGCTAAATTTCGTCGCTAAAATCATGTTTTTTTATAATGTTTCAAAGTCGGCGTAACCTTTTTGGAATTTGTAAATTAATTAATTTAATTACAAAAATGATTTTTTATATATTTGTTGAAAGCATAAAAAATAAAATTAAATTAAATAATTAGATAAAATACAATGCATTTTTATAGCACTTTTACGCAATTTCTTTTAGGAATAATTTTTTTTAGTTCCATTTATTTTCTCAGAAAAAGATTTCCTTCTCCACTGTATATATTTTCATTGGTAAATCTTTTTCATTGTTTTGAATTATATTTATTTAATTAGTCATTCTAAAATAGTTCCTCGAATATTGTTTTTTAGAACTCTAAGATTGATGATACATATAATAGGTATATGTTATAGTTACATCGAGTTAAATTTAAAATTTATAACTAATTGATAAAATTAGACATTTCATCCATTGACAATCTCAAATTAATGAGAGATGATTTAACTTGATTATCTTTTGTAGACCCACTACAATAGTAGTTAATGTAAGTGTTTAGCACTAATCGAGATATATAATGTAATTTCTCAAAATGTGCTAGGTAATGGAAATCAATACTCTATGACTTTATGCGGTTCACATGTTCTTAATCTTAACTACATCTGGATAAATTTTTGAAATTAGAATTATGTATTTTACTATATTACGAGTAAGACATTTTATAAGTTAAAAGTTTTATACATTGGGAATGTAGTGCTGATTATTTGGGAGATATATATGCAATACAAAATCTATATTGACTACATCGGATATCGTCCTCTTGGATCATTTTAATAAATTATCCAAAAATTGAATTCAGTGATATAATGTTGTATTATATTGGATGTTTTTAAATTTGTCTAAGACCATTGGTCAATGGGAAACAATTTAGACAGTTTTGGATATTCTCTTTTTGTACAAAAGATTCAATTAAATTAATTAATTGAGGACATGATAATACATTTAATTTATCTTATCTCAATTATAAATATTACATAAATTGGGCAACATGTAGAAATATATATAAGTCAAGGACAAAAACTATATGTTACTATTTGTTAAATTCTGTAAATAATACAATATTTGTTTTGGAGTACACATTGAAATTAATTATATATAAAATAATTTTAATATAGATAATGGTTTAACAGAATTATATTATAATTATTTTGCAGACAAAATAAAAATATTTTAGATTCCTTCTTTATCCTAAAACTCTATTAGATTTGATTATTTATTCAATATGACTTGCGATTTAATACTTGACTTTTGAGTGTCGACATAATATATGTAATGTGTTCATAGGGTCTTAGCTTCATATTCGAAAGAAAAAATGGAAAATTTTGGGAGTAGGGATTTTCTATTTTTCATATGGAAAAAATATAATTTAAAATTAAATTGTATATACATAAATGATATGTGACGTTGAGGGTAAATAGCTAGATTTTGTGCGAGAAGTGAGATTTTGTTTGAGAGGGATGCAGATTTTGTACGCCCTTTAGGTATTTTATTCTTTACCTTTTTTACTTTTTAGGTTAATATTAATTTGTTACCAATCTTGAATAATATCTTTTGTGCTTCACATTTTAACTCAAATCTTGCATTGTGCACAAGATATTTACTAATGGACCCCCTTTCTTAAAAAGGTCTTACCAAGTAGAGTGGACCCCATCCAGTGGCAATACACTTAGATTTTTCAGTTATAGATAGGCCTATGTCGCCTCGGCTTACAAATGGGATCTATCCCCCTAATAGGCCTCAGTCATCCCATCCAGTCAAAGAAATCTATCTTTTTGAAGGGTCTTAGCTACCATGATAGCAATCAACGGAACCAAACACCTTCACCTCCCCGTATACTTTAGTTTCCTAAATAATCATAACGTCGAATCTTCAATATTCAAAGATCCGAAATCCCCGAATCATTTCATGAGGAAATTAGGATTTACAAAGCCCACTACAGCACGGACCTAAAGAGAATATTATATAGGAACAATTGGTGCATCGACCAAGTAAGCTCTCTAGCCCCCACACAAGGGACACAGAAACTAAGAGAGATTTATCCTTCCTCCACTCTCAGTCTGTTTTCTTCCTATCGAAACCGCTTTTTCTGACTTAAGTGTCGGAGTCTCCCCCGTCGGAGTACCCTCTAGTGGTATTTTGTAGGTTTCAAACCTCGTCATCAGTCGTCTGATCCAGTCTGGAAGAGTCAGATCTGTAAAAATAAAACCTACCTCCAATAGATTAGCGTCATCTATGGGAAACAGGCTTGAGAGTTCTTATTGAATATCTGTGTCAAAGTAGATATGCCTCTGAAATGAAGAAGTAAAGCAACTTCGAGAGCCGTATTTGCGGTAGACGGCCTTGCCGCTATCCCCACTAACACAGCCCCTTCTGTGGCACCCATTCAATCGATCGGTAACTCTCCTACCCACGCCCGATATCCTCGGTCAGGGCCGATTCCACAACCCAGGCCCCAGGAACGCCCAGCCATGGTTCCTGCGTCGATACCTCCAGGAGTGGCCACTCAGCCCCAGGTGGACAGATTAGAGTCCAAGATTCAGGACATGAGCAGGCGGCTAGAGGGTGACCTCTCACCATAATTCTGATGATCTTAGAAGACAAGTTGAACAACTCGTCGCCGACAAACTCAATCGAGTCAATGCTCAGGAGGATCAAGCTCCTCTCTATTCTAGCGTTTCACCCTTCGATTAGAAAATCTCTTTAAAACCTATGCCTCGCAGCGTACTTTTGCCTTCCATGGAAAGATCGACGGGACAACTGACCCTCGTGACCATACGGCGCACTTCGTAATAGTAATGATCTCAAAGGACATAACTGATACGGCCATGTGCAAACATTTTCCTACCACTCTTAAGGGGAATGTGCTGACATGGTTCAACTCACTTTCGCTGCTAAGCATAAAAGCTTTTCCCCAACTTCGACAACAGTTCGAGACCCACTTTGTGATAAGTTAGGGAGTCAAGAGAAAATCCACTTCCCTGTTGTTGATACATCAGAAGGAGGACGAGTCCTTGAGTGACATTTTAGAGAGATTCAAGGCAGAGATAATGAAGGTCCCATCCTTAAACCACTCTATCGTGCTAACAGCGCTACTCACTAGCAGCGCCGAAAAATACATTGCCACCGAAGACGCTGAGCTCTTTGATCAAAGAAAAGGTCAGATGTCATGAAGAAAACGTAGTTGATCGCTTGATAGCCTACGCCCAAAAGAAACCAACCAGTTATCCCACCTCCGCAAAGGTTTAATACTTACACTCCCTTGAATGAGACTCTCACTCAAGTTCTGCTCCAAATTAGGGACCACCCCTATGTCCGATGGCCCCCTCAACCCGTGGAAGACGATCCCCAAAAGGACAGAAGCAAATACTATCATTTTCATTGCGATTACGATCACACGACTAACAACAGCAGAAGACTCAAAGATGTACTTGAGTTCCTTATCAGAAGTGGAAAATTGCAAAGGTTCATCAGTAGGGAGGCTAGGGACAGACGGAGCACCGAATTTTTTTGTTACAAATTTTGCAACGAAATTATATTTGTCACAAATTTGTCATCGCAAAATTTACGACGAAATTTATATTCATTGCAAATTTTGCGACAAAAAAAAAAATTGTTACAAATTAGCAACGAAATATACAACATAATTTCATTGCAAAATTAGGGACAAAATTTTTTTGTCCCAAAATTAGTGATGAATAATTTTTCATTGCAAAATTAGTCACTCAATTGAATTTAGAGACCAATTTAGTAACGATTCTGGTAATTTTAGCAATGAAATTTGTGACGAACATGACTATCAACGACGAATTTTGTGATAAATCTGAATTTTTAGCGACAAATATAAAATTTATTTGCTTATTTATATTATTTTTCCCTCCATAACCTGTTTTTATACCTGCTCATCCTATATCATTATAAATTAACCATCCAACCGTCATCAACAAGCATTATCATCAAATTTTTGATGTCTCTACTCATTCTTGCAACTAACCATCCAACATGATCATTCAACTAAGATTTCAACGAAAGATAATCATTTTAACACTACTAAGAATCACAACAACAATAGTATCAAAAACAAGCACAATAACATCAAGTCCAAATGTTCAAATATCAACAAGCATAGTATCAACAACCAAGAAAATCAAAGTAAGCAATGTCAAATGTGATCATCAAATAACAATAAATAATTGCAAGAACCAGCACCACCATCATCATCATCAAAATCATCACCATCTTCACCATTAGCACCATCACGAGCATTATCATGAGGAGATAGAGAAGGGAGAATTTGACTTGGAGCAGAGGCTAACTCAAGATGCTACGTGATTAACATCTGTTATGTGCAGAACTCATTAAATTTTTTTTGTGTTGTGCACGAAGTTCGTTAAATTCTTGATCTCTTTGCCTCTGTAGTGCGTGTACCTCTTAAAGTTTGTTATCTCTTTGCACTAATATGTCTTTCAATTGGCTCACCTCTTGATTCGATTGCATTATTTCTACCCTTACTACTGGTGGCGTGGAAGAAGATACACGAGAGATTTTGTAAGTCCTGCTCAAAGAACCCATTCCAAGTACTCTGCCCCCCTTTTGCTCTACCACTAGCCTCCATCTATAAAGCCATATTATCAACAGATGGCTCAGAAGATCTAGCATCATCACTAACATTCAAACTTCTTAGTACAAGCTCATTATATCTTTCATGCATTGTCATAAGAAAAATTAAAAGAAAATTAAAATAACAATATAATAGAGACGCATATAATCTGGATTAGATATATATATATATATATATGAAAGCAAATAAAAAAATTTAGTAATATGAATCATGAGACTATATAACTTGTTTAAAGAAATAGCAATACTTCTACAAATATTACTTTATATGATCTAAATTATGAATGTTAATATTAACATTAAATAAGTTAAAAGTTGTGAAAATAAATAAGAAAATCTCTATCAAATGATTCATTATACAAATATTATATATAAGTAAGAAGTTGATATTTCAAGAGATATAAGTGAAATCGTGCAAAGTGGACCTGATGAATATTCAATTTTTATAGCTAAAATTATGAATTATTGAAAGGAAAGATCTTTTTTAAAGTGTAACTAAGTACAACAAAATAGGGATTGAGTGCAAAGACATTATCTATATCCAAAATTGGATTAATAATAATCAAATAGAAGAGTATATATTAGGAATCAAAGAATCAAATAAGCAATGAAAAGAAGCTTAGGAGGGGACTAACCTAATAAATTCATCTTCTTACATTATTATAGTAGGTTCAACACAACATGTTCAAATCAATACTGAAAATGTTTATAAAATAATTGAAAGTTGAAATTATATATCCTAACTACTCTAACTCTCTCTTCGCTCCACGTCTTGTCTTTTTTTTTTTTAAATGTCTGCGTGAAAGTGTCTATGAATAATGGCTTGGCTCTTATTTCCTTGGCCTAAAAAAACACTATTAGAAATAAGAAAATAGTTTAAAAATAATTGAATTACATTAAAAAATTAGTATTTGAATGAAATTACCAATCTATTTCTATGTTCTTCTATATTAATCAAGCCTCTAGCATACATCGCAGACGATTCTCCAAAATTATAAGCTCGATTTTTCTTATTGTATTCACTCCTTCATTTGCTCTCATCGGATTCCTAGAATTCCACAATTCTGCCCTAATTCTTCTTGGTGATGTAGTTTGGCTTCTTTTCGCTGGTCTTTGCATGATTTAATATGCGTTGGATGTGATCGCCCCATTTTTTCTAAAAATACTTTTGATTTCAAACTCCTCAGTCTCATCCCAAATGAATGTTCGCTACAATGAAAAAAAATCAATTAGTCATATTAAAGTTATAAACTTAGTTTTATATATTAACTGAATGACATAACTTACCTTGAACTCGCTCCACCATAACTCTTTTGTTTCTTCTGGGGTGCTTGTGAAAGTCATGGAAATCCCCCCCAATAGTTATTTACTATTCTATTAAGCTCATGAATAACAGGTACAGAATTTGTAAATCTATCATAATGTTACAAACAAACAATGATAAAGAAATAAGATAGTTAAAAGAATTATATAATTTATAAATAAAAGAATCTATACTTATGAAATTTTAAAATTTAGTATTTATGAATCTCTGCAAGGAGTTATCATCTCTCGGTTATCTTCCCTCTCAACATATGAATGTTGTACTAAAGATACAATCGAAGGGGCCGGTGAAAGTACATTACTAGCCATTGTTGAGAATGGGAAAGTGCTACAACCGAAGGGGGGTGAAGGTGAATTAGTAGCAAGGGAATGAGATTGCGAAGGTGGTGAAGTGGATTGCGATGGTGAAGAGCATGATCTTCCATCAATATTTCGTATATGACCGCCATGTCAAAACTATCAATTATAAATATTAGAATAATCAAAAAAATAATAATTGCATGTTCATCAAATACATAATGGAGTACATGAAAAAACATACCATATTTAAAATGATGAACTAAATGCGAGAAAGAAGCCACCAATACTTCAAAAAATCCTCTCTAATGACCTATAGAAAAAATGGCAATATATTAAAAAATGAAATATATAAAATTAAAAATGAGGCACTAAATAGACAACACTAAACTAACTTACCCACCATCAAAAATAGATTACCATATATGAAACTAAATATCAGATTTTTATTATATTAAGAGAACAAAACTTACCTGCCATCAAAAATCAAAGTTCTCATTATCATTCTCATCCTCATCATCTGTCTCAAAATTAGGTTCTTCATCATCATCATCATCCCCATCCACATTATCTGTCTTAAAATTAGATTCTTCATCGTCATCTTCATGAATTTCACTTGGATCCACATCTATCATTACTCCATTGGGATCTCGTAACGTTGGAATATTATATTTCTCGATTTGAAATGTGTTGGCAACTTACTCTTATTGATATACTATGTCTTCCCAAAGTTCCTCAATTTTTTTCCATGCTTTCATTTTACAAACAGCCCACCAATCAATTTTGTCACGTTTCAAACTGGGATATGATGCATAAATTACTTGAATCGCTTGTTGTGCCAATACAACACAAATAGTTCATATCTTTTATCCAATTTTTTATGATTTATTTCAACCAAATTAAATTGTCGATGCACCTTTATTCCTTTGACGGGGTCAAACCATCGACACATAAATAAAATGACCCACAACTCTAGTCCAGGGTAGTCTACCTCTAGGATTTCATCCAACAAACCATAAAGACCATCATTTGCACCTCCATCATTAGATAACTGAATACAAACCCCACTATTCATTGTACTTTTCCCGATTCCATATTCTTGAGTATGAAAATTATATCTGTTTATGAAATATGCTGGCCAAGTTCATACCCTTGATTTTGGACTCCATGAAAGATGGATTATCAATTCTTCCTGAAGTTGAACTTGATTATCATAAACCTAAAGTCAAGTAAATATGTTCATATATTTTAAAGTAAAAATATAAATAATTTATAGTCTACTTACATATTTTTTAAACCATGATATAAATTCTTCATCACAAAAATGATCAAATTCATGTGTCGAAAGTTCAGAATATAAGTTTTGAAAAATTTTACTGTCAAAGAAAACGGATTTTAACACAAAAAGTTTACGACACAAGAAATATATTGATTAGTAAATGTAAACTAACTCGAAATATGGCGTCACTTCTGGACAGTTCAGTAAAATATATGTATGGACTACTCGCCATTCTTGACCAGTTAAGTATCTATGCTTACATGGCCCACTTAGTCGACCAAGGTAGATAAAAATTAAGAATGACTTCCAACTGAGATCAACAGGACCCTCATCATTTCTTCACGCTCTTCATCTCTTGTACTGTACGTGAGGCTCAAAATAATATGAGGTAAACGTTGTCACATCCTCCACAATATATGCATTAACAATGGAGGCTTCAACACGTATCTTATTTTTCACTTTTTTTTTCAAATGGTATAGGAATCTAATTACAATAAAACAAAGTGTATTAGAAAATAATATATAATGAAATTAGTCATTTGACATGCACTGAAAAGAAAGTATAGAAGATGAAAAATTCACCTTTCAAACGGATACATCCATCCAAATTGGATGGGGCCTGCAACTTTGGTCTCATATGGCAATTGAACCAAAAGATGTTCCATGGAATCAAAAAATAATGGTGGAAATATCCTTTCTAAGTTACATAAAATGATAGGAACATCTCTTTCTAACTTTTCCATATGTGAATGTCTCAATACTGTCGAGCAAATGTCATGAAGGAAAATGCTTAATTTTGTAATGGCACCCCATACAAAATTTGGTAAGAGTTCCTTCAAAGCAATAGGAATTAGCCTTTGCATAAATATATGACAGTCATGATTTTTCAAACCAATCAACTTGTATTCCTTCAAATTAACACTTCTCCTAAGATTTGAGACATAACTATCAGGAAAGCTCAATGATTTTAACCATCCATAAACAGTCCTCTCTGATCCTTATTCAATGTATAAATTGCATAGGTTTTGGTCCTCTACTACTTTCATCGACATCAAGTGTGGGTCATTTACAAAGAAGGCGCATATCTTTTCTTGCATTCAAGTTGTCTTTCATTTTTCTAGTGATATCCATCATTGTATTTATCACATCATCAAAAACATTTTTCTTGATATGTATTACATCGAGATTATGATGAATCAGATGAGTCCTCCAATATAGTAAATCCCAAAATATACTCTGTTTAGTCTATTTATGAGTACTTCCATAACCATGTGTTATACCATGTGACTCTACAAAAATAGATCGAAAGTTAAGTACTCTATACCAAATTTGTTCACCGGTTAATCTTAAAGGGAGAGGTGTTATTTCAATTTTATTCATAGTGAATTCATCAGTATTCCTTCAAAATTTATGATTTAGAGGTAAAAATTATCTATGACAATCAAAATAACTCGCCTTCTTCCCATATTTGAATCTGAATGATTTTGATCTCTCCATACATATTGGACATCCTAAAATCCCAATGGTACTCCATCCAGATAACATACCATAAGTTGGAAAGTCATTTATGGTCCAAAGAATAGTAGCCTTCATTACAAACTTCTGATTAGTATGAATATCATATGTAAGAACACCTTCATCCCATAGTTGTTTCAACTCTGCAATCAATGGTTGCATGTAAACATCAATTAACTTCTTCGGATTTTGCGGGCCAGGCATGACCAATGTCAAAAACATATACAGTGTCTTTATGCACATACCGGGTGGAAGAATATAGGGAGTTAAGATAACTGGTCAACAAGAATAAGTTCTTCTTGATTTGCCAAATGGAGCAAACCCATCAGCATAGAGACTTAACCTAATGTTTCGAGTCTCTTTTGCAAACTCAGGATATGTTCTATCAAAATATTTCCACACCTTTGCATCCGAAGGATGATATATTAGCCCCTCTTCTATTTCATGATTTGCATGCCAAGTCATGTGTTCAGCAGTGGCCTTAGATGCATAAAGCCTTTGTAACCTGGGAGTTAAGAACAAATAAAACATTTGTCTATATGGTTTACGTCATTGATTATGACCCGACCTCCTAGTACTCCTGTACTTACATTAGTCACAGAATTTTCAAAATTCTGCATTTTCATCATCTCCCCAATATAAAATACAACCATCTCTGCAAATATCAATCCTTTCCATGAAAAAACCTAATTCTTTCATCAGCTTTTTCATACTGTGGGCATAATGTGATCATGTAGCAATACTTCTCCGATAACTTGAACAAAATCATTGAAATAATCTTTAGACATATTATGCTTTGCCTTGACATTCAACAGTCTTGTGGTTAGAGATAATTTAGTGTGGCTGTCACAACCAGCCCATAAAGGTTCATCTACAGCTCTCAACACTTCCTGAAATTGGAGAGATGACTTATTATTCACATTTTCAACACTTGTTACTCCTACCTCCTCCAATGGTGATGCATAACTAATATACATTTGTTCAAATGTTGGAGCAAAACTAATACTTACAACTCTCAGTTCGGGAACAAAATTCGAACCCGCTGCATCAATTACCATCCTCTGATATGGATTCAATTGATCATAATAACTCTGATCCCCACTAACTTAGAATATATGTTTTGTCCATACCCTTCACCAGATATGAACGGTTCATCATGACATGTCCAATTATAATAATTTGGGTTAAAACAAAATTTACAAACATGTTCCCTAACTTTATCACTCCGAAAAAGTTTATCATTATGACACTTTCCACACAGACACCTTAACTTATTCTCATCTATAAAATCAACTTTATTACAAACAAAATCCAAAAATTATTCCAACCCAATAATAAACTCATCAGTTAAACCCCAACATTTAGGTAAATTCTTTTTATATATCCAACCTCTTTCATTCCACATTTTCCCTATTTACAAATTTAAAATTGATAAAATATTAATAAAAACTACTACAAATAAAAGTTATTTGATGTGATTCAAAAAACAATCAAATTACATTGATGAAATATATAAATAGTTACGTTGACAGAATATGTGATTGGGCACACATACTCAAAATAGTAATATCATTAATAATAGTAACTTCATTAATCCCAGCTAAGTTGATAAAAAATATTAAAAATTATAAATTATAAATGCACACATACTCATAAAATTACGCATTAAAATATTAAATATTATGGCGTTAATTTCACAAAAAATTAATATAACATCAAATAATATAATAAAATTAATTAATATTAAACTAATTTTACAAAATATTATTATAACATTAAATATACCATATAATCAAATAAACTATTAAATATTTAACATTATCATATAATCAAAAAACAATCAGATTACACATGGGATTCCAAGTCTATATAAAGAATTAAAATTAACAAATCACAATAAAATAATAACATCATTAAATCAGCTACTAAATACAATTATAATAAACACAAATGAAGGAAGTAATATAGAAATAAAAAAAAAAAAATATATACATTAACATAATCACATTTTTCAGAACCAAAAATTCTAAATTACTTATTATTACGGTACAAATTAAAACGTTCCTCACCACCAAATAATATTCCACCAATGGCCTTAGATATCAATAGCAGTAAGAACTTCCAATCTGAATGTTTGACAATGGTAAACTTAGAGACAACAATAACAATTATAAATAACAAAGATATTATTAAAGCAAAATTATAAAATTCATTTTTTTAAAAGAATAACATTTATAAAATATATTTAATAAAAAAATTTACAATTGGTCACAGAAGGGGAGCCCCTCCCCCGTGGCTACATAGCGAAGGGGCCAGTGGCCCTGACGTGATAGGGCCGCGAAGGGGGCAGCCCCCCTTCATGCGGCCCTGCCCCCTTCGCGGCCCTACCCCCTTCGCGCGGCCCTACCCCCTTCGCATGGCTGGGCTGAGCAGGGGGCAGCACCCAATTCGCACTGTTGGGCCGTGCAGGGGCCAGCAACCCTTTCACACGGTAGGGAAGCGAAGGGGGTAGCGGCCCCTTTGCACGACTGGGCCGCATAGGGGGTAGCCCCCCATGCGGCGGGGCTAGAAAGAGGGGGAGGCTCCCCTTCCACCAAATACGGCAAATCCGACAACTGTGCCGTAGGATTTGCCTTGTATGACACAGATCCGATGGTACACTGCTAGATCTGCCTTCCTCCTTACAGATCTGGTGCTATCGCCGGATCTCCATCCCGCGGCCGTGAGAAAGAGAGAGAGAAAGAGAGGGAGAAATTACGTTTCACCATCACTGATCTGCCATTAAAGCACCCGAACCAATCTCCCTTCGCAGATCTTAAAAAATGAGAGAGGAGCTCTTCAAAAAAGAGAGAAATTCGCTAAGTTCAATTGAGAAAGAAGACTCAAGTTAGTGAGATAAGTGGAATTCTACGATGAACAATTTTTTCGTTACAATTTGCAACGAATTTAACGACACTTGTGATTTGTGATAAATTTTGCTACAAAAAATTCATTCAATGTACTAAACTGGGAACCAAAGAGACAAACTATTAACAATATTTACTTATGATGCATACTATAACATAATTATAGAAAATATTCATTATGTTGATCAATAATAAAGAAATGATCCTCCTTTAACTCCAACTTTAGTGAATCGAATACTTAAACAAATTTGTAAGTTTTTGACTAAAATGAATGTATATTTTTATCATTACATGAAACAACTATACCACTGTAAAAGATAACACTATATTATTATTTTTTAATATAATCAAAAAATGAATGAATTAATCTTTTTGTTAGAAGTTATTGGTTTGGTGAGCATCTTAAGATTCCTTACACTTTCAATGAATGTCACCATTTTCAAATCGATTTTTAACTCTAAAAAATGTTAATAAAAGGAATAATTAACATGGAAAATTATGGAAAATTTTTAACTCTAAAAAATGTCAAATAAGATATCAAATCAGCAATGAATTTTGCCACGAATATCATGTTTATCGCTAATTGGCAACAAATTTAGCTACAAATAGTCAAATTTTCTACGATAATATATGTTTTCGTAGCAAATTTTGAGATGAATAAATTATTTGTCGCTATATTTGCGACGAATCTTTTTTTTCATCACAAAATTTGTAACAAATATTTTTTCTGTCCCAAATTTTGTGACGAAATAATTATTCATCGCAAATTTTCCAACGAAATAATTTTTCATTGAAAAATTTGCGACGAAAAATATTCTTTGCCACAGAATTTGAGACGAAAAATATTTTTGTTGCAAATTAGCAATGAAATTGTTTTTTTGTCACAAAATTTCTAACGAAAATATAAATTCATTGCAAATTTTCTATTTGTCGCTAAATTAGCGACGACAGGTTATTTCGTCGCTAAATTAGCGACGAAGTCCAAATTCGTTGCAAATTTAGCAATGAATTTATATTTTCATTGCTAATTTGCAATTAATTTGGTGACAAATATTTTTCGTGGAAAATTAGCAACGGATTTTACAACGTAATTTATTTTTGTTGCTAATTTTGTGACGAAATTTTTTTGTTGCTAATTTCGTTACGATATGCGATGATTTCTTTTCTTGTTGCTAATTTTGATACAGATTTGTGACAAAATGTTTTCGTTGCTAAAATTTATTGCTAAATCAGTGTTTTTTTGTAGTGGACCCACTAGTCATCACAGCCAAGATAGGCTTATATGAAGTTCGGAGGATCTTTGTCGACCATGAAGCGAGGTGTGATCTCCTATATTGGGATGCTTTCAAACGAATGGGCTACAAGCTAATGCACCTACAACCCCATGTGGGTTTGATTAGAGGGCTCTCTATCGGCCTCACACTTTGGGCACTCTTATTACTAGGAACCACTCCCTGGACCTCTCAATCTATTTTTTCTCTCATTCGAAAATCACTCTTTCTGACTTGAGCGTCGGAGTCTTCCTGTCGAAGTACTCTCTGATGGTTTTTGCAGGTGTTACATCCCTTTGACGATAACTATTCGAGTCTATAAAGAGTCGGTATCTGTGGAGCCATAACCCACCTCTAACAGAATGGCGTCGTCCGAAAGAAAACAGGCAAGAGCATCTTTTGTTATTCTGACAACCATGCCTCTGAGGACCAGAGTATCTTCGAAAGCCGCCCCTATTGTAGAAGGGCGCACTGCAACACTTTCTGAGGCCGCCCTTCCTGTAGCGCCCGATCTCCCTGTTTACGATCATGTGGCCTCCCCTTGCCTGCCTCATCAGGAACAGGTCCTACAGCCTGTGGTCCCCAACCAGTCGAATGCGTCCCTTGCTTAGGAAGGAATCAGCCACCCCAAATGGAGAGGCTAAAGTCAAAGATTCAGGACATGAGCAAGTAATTGAGGGCCTTAGCCGCTCCTTTAGACCTGAAGGCCAATCCTCTATTGGGGGATCTAGACGTCCCCAGTGACGACCGTCGCCCCCACACTATGAAGTGTCCAAAAACTCCAAATTAGCCCCCTGTGATCTTTGAAAGTAGGTCGAGCAACTTGTTGCCGATGAACTCAGGCGGGTCAATGCCTAAGGAGACCAAACCTCCTCCTACTATCACGCTTCACCTTTTCATCCCAGGATCTCTTAGGAACCTATGCCCCGCAACGTGCTCTTGCCCCCCATAGAAAGGTAAAATGGGACAACGGACCCCCAAGATCATGTGGCCCACTTTGTAATCGTGATGATTTCCAGAGACATGTCCGATGCGGCCATGTGTAAACATTTTCCCACCACTCTTTTGGAAAACGCACTTACTTGGTTCAATTCTCTTCAACCTCATAGTTGTCATTGCACCATAAGGAAAAAGAGTCCCTAAGGGACTTCCTAGAAAGATTCAAAGTAGAAATGATAAGGGTTCCATCTTTAAACCATTCGATTACGATGGTTACGCTGCTAATAGGATTACGGCCTTCCAGCATGAAAGTGTCAATCACGAAGAAATCTCCTGCTACTATTTAAGAATTTTACGCCCGAGCTAAGAAATATATTGCTGTTGAGGATGCTGAGGTGTTCGATAATAGGAAGGATCAATTCGTTCGAAAAGAATGCAACCGATCACCTAGAAGGTCTCCACTAAGGAAGAGCCGAACGAACCCCCTCCTTCACGGAGGTATAACAACTACACCCCATTAAACGAGACCCCTGGCCGGGTCTTAGCTTTAATCAAAGGCAAGTCGTACATCCGATAGACCCCACGGTTGACTGAGGACGACTCCATCAAGGACAGAATGAAATACTATCACTTCCACCGTGATTATGGCCAGACGACAGACGATTGTAAGAAGTTGAAAGATGAACTAGAATTCCTGGTGCGTGATGGGAGACTTCAAGAGTTCGTCATCAGGAGGGAAGGAGATTCCCCCGCCGATCATTGGTGTGAACCGCAGCAACGTGACTGGGCAGGGGACTGGCAAGTTGCTCGGCCCCCGGCCGACAGGAGAGAGGGAGTAATACTTCAAATTCAGGAAAAACTAGCTCTCCAGAAGCTTCCTCATTCTTTCGATAGTTTATCAGAAAATGAAGCAGGACGCCTGATCATGCCGATCTTCTATTTCCCAAAGGCACTTCCTTCTGCACCACAAGAAGTCTTATCGACAAGCACCGATAAGCGACAAGGGGGAAAGAGGACCGTCAATGGCTTCACAGATGAAGATCTAGTAGGGATAAACCCAAGTCGGCATGACCCCCAAGTGATAACTACCAGGATTGGGCAATATGAAATTAGAAGAATCTTTGTCGAGTAGGGGCAGACTGTAATCTCCTATATCGGGATACTTTCAGACAAATGGGATTTACTTCTGCCCATCTCCAGCCTCACGCAGGCCTAGTCAAAGGGCTTTCAGGCGAATGGATATACCCTGAGAGTATCTTGCTTCTAGTTATCCTCGGAACGCCCCCTAACCCAATGACGGCCTCTGTCGAATTCAACATGGTGGATCTTCCTTCGCTTTACAATGTCATCCGAGGTAGACCGGGCCTAAATGCCCTAGAAGCTCTGTCTAGCATTAAGCACATGAAGATCAAGTTCAGAATGCTGTTAGGGAGTGGGACATTGTCATGCGATTAGGAGCCTTCGACTTCTACTCCTAAGTGATCATCAGGCTTTACTACCAGTGGTTTTCCTTCCGGACTATGGGGGTATTTTTCAAATTATTGAAGCAATCGACTTAATGAATTTTTCGCAAGCACACGCCCAGCTCCTATCGTTCATATGTGTTATCAACAAGGGATAGAACTCCCCGGATTGGTAGACGCGGCCCCCTTTATTTAAAAATTTTTCTATCACTCAGAGGGTCTAAGTCACCCAGCTCTTATCATTTGTACCGTCATCAATAAGGGATGAAACTCCCTAGATGGATGGACGCGACCTCCTTTATTTAAAAATTTTTCTATCACTCGGAGGGCTTAAGTCACCCAGCTCTTATCATTCGTACGCATCGTCAGTAAGGGAAGAAACTCCCCGGATAGGTGGATGTGGCCCCCTTTATTTAAAAATTTTTCTATTACTCGGAGGGTCTAAGTCGCCTAGTTTCTATCGTTCAAACGTGATGTCAATAAGGGATGGAACATCCTTAACTGGTGGACGTGGCCCCTTTTATCTAAAGATTTCCTATCGCTCATAGGGTCTAAGTCGCTCGCACTACCGATCGCACATGCTGTCAATGAGGGGTAAAACTCCCTAGGCGGGCGGACACGGCCCTTCCATCTAAAAGCTTCTTACTAAGCAGGGGACCTAAGTCACCCTGATTCTACTAGGTTGACGCAACAAGGGTTACAGCTGAAAGTAACGAGATGACCTCTATCGATAATGAAGCAGAAGTTTCTCATTGAACAGGCAAAATTTTAAATAGGAGTTATACAGTTGGGCTCTAAGTATTTGCCGCTCCTTCGACCGGAGGTAGAGCATCGCCTAGACCCATACAACACATTATCTCTTCGGTACACTTTAATCTCTCGGTCAATTTGCATTAGGAGTTTTAGCATCCTTCATACGAGAGTCCTCAAACTTAGCTATTCTGCATTCTGCTGTTCGAAAAGACTCTTCCCGAAGCTGGGCCAACTTCTTGATTGATCGAAAACGTGCCTAGCGCACCTTGGCTTCCGATTTCAACCGTTCACATTACTATTGGCATTGGGACAACTCTAATCGAAGTCGTCTCAGCTCTTCCTCCTTCTAATTGAGCAACGCACCATATGTGTTCTCGGTCTTTGTGACCTCTTCCTCCAAACAGGAATCTCTTCCTGCGCTTGAGCCAGACGAGTTAACTTAGAAAGACGCCCCTCTAAGTGACGTACCACCTATCTCCCCTGCTGTTCCTGAAATTCGGCTAGGCAATGGTTTGAAAGGAAAGCTGAGTCAATAGAGGCAAAAATGAGAAAGAACTTAACAAGTATAAAGAATGCCATACCATTCAATCTAATGACTTAAAAGCCCCGCCAACTTACTCATAAGACATCCTGTGGAAGTCGAGCTCGCACCGATAAAAGTCAAACCGGTTGGCGATGCAATCCGCCTCAGCCAGGTCTATGTAGCTATAGTGCATATCCCCAACACAAACGGTGATAGTTCCACGCTCTTTTGAGCCCTTCTTACCATCAAAAGACTAAATGGGGATAGCAGATGGAGAAGTCACCCCTTCAAAAACCTTACGCTTTCCCTTATGCATAGGCCAAACCGAAACAACAGAAGAGGGCCCTGCCATCTTGCCTCTCGCAACTCGGGAAATACTCGCTCTCCCCATGGCGCCAGATGAAGGATCATCTCCCGATCCTCCTAATTTGTCAACACCAGCATTCATGTCACCCGAGGGACTATCTTCAACCAGGACGGAAGTCTCCCTTGGTGTAACTGCCACTGGGGCCGAACGATCGAGCAAAATCACCAATGAAGACGAGGGAGAAGAAATCTCCCTCCTGCTCACCGCAGGAGGTGGCGAATCAAGAAGGGCCTTAGTCGCCCCGGAAGAAGATCCTAGGAGGGCCTTAGATGCCCTGATGTCCTCTCGAAGGGACCTTTTTACACCTGATCGAACTAGCTTATCAATAGTAACTTCCTCTAACTTGATGTCGTCAAGAGAGTCCAAAGAATCAACCAGTTCGACCCTCCCCCTCTCTAGTAGAAGGGGCCTATCAATTTTTCTCTTTTCCCCAATCAGCAGGCTAGCTAAGGACAACATCTGATTATCCAGTAGGCATTCGACCCATACGCTTCAACTGATAGACTTGCAGTAACCACTAATCGACCGAATGAAGCGATCGTGCTTTGATGCAGCTGGGGGTTTCAGCCCCAAAAAAGGCACCTTATCGGCTTCGGGTAGTCTCGGCATATGATCCCTATTCAAGAACTCAACATAAAATAACTTCTGCATCAAGTTCTTGTCGATGGATTCCTTATAGCAAAACCTTCAGTTGGACTCAGGTCAGGTTTGTAATTTATACCAGCCCTTGGTCGAGCCACTAGTTCCATATCTCATCAAAATGAAGATGGATAACAAGATGTCGAAATCAAAGCGAAGACGATAAAACCCTAGCAGGGAAGCTACTACAACTACCAGACGCTAGGCACTTGGGATCAAAAAGGTCAGAAATATATTCCAATGGTATAGCACCTCCGCGAAAGGACCGGTGTACGGGACTTTTAGCCCATACTTAACCGATTGTAGGTACATCGATACATAACCCTCTAGCACCGTATTACCCCTATCAACCTCCGTTGTAGATACCAGGGCATAATCATCTCCCAACAGCATCTTTGTTTGCACCTTTTGGAGCTCTCTCAAGGACATGGTATTCACAATGTCACTAATGTCTGGAAAAGCCTGAGAAGTGGACGTTTTCCTCATTATTTTTGGAAATGGCTTCTCTGATGGGTCTTACTAGGGGATTAGAAAAGTAACGAGAAAGAAAGCTGGGGTGTGATACCCTCTAATGAGTGTAAACCCTTATGAAGCGTACAGAAGATGATTCACAAAAATCGAAGCGACAGGAGTCATGTTAAAAAGTTCTACACCTTTCTCAACAATCATTACTCATGACACGTCTTTGTCAAGAAGGTCATGAGTCGGGGGCAATAAGGGGACATAACCCCAAACCCGATCTGATGAGTCGGCCTTGGAAAAGCCTACGAAGGGCGACTACCGATCGAGGTTCAAATATGATTACCTACCGAAGAGCCTCAGTCACCCAGACCTCCCGAATGATAAGGTCTCAGTTGCCCCGCCAACTGATGTAATCCTCCAAGCAGAAGATTATCACCCCAATCAGGTATCTATCCGTTGGTCCATTGATCAAACCAACCCTGAAGATCCTTCGTCGGTCGAACGACCGATCGATAGCTAATGACTTAAACAATTTTAAAGGAAGGTCAAAGTATCCTATTAACTATTGTTTCCTATTGAGAGCAGCATTTCTAGAATCTTTCAGTTAAGGAAAGGTCCCTCCAAAATGCAAAAATTTCTCTAAGGATGAGGATCACAATCAATTCGAAATATTGAATCCCCGAGATTCTCGAATTGGCTCGATAAGGAAAGTAGGGTTGAAGCACCTTGGCGTGCATGATTCTCACACGTATAAGATATCTCAGAACCCTCCAACTCAGGTACGCACTCTCGGCCTCACACTTTGGGCACTTTTATTACAGGGAACCATTCCTTGGAACTCTCAGTCTTTTCTATCTCTCATTCGAAAATCGCTCTTTCTGACTTGAGCGTCGGAATCTACCCACCGGAGTACCCTTTGATGGTTTTTGCAAGTATTACATCCCTTTGACGACAACCGTTTGAGTCTGTAAAGAGCCGGTATCTGTGGAGCCATAACCCATCTCCAATAAATTATGAGCGCAAACCGGCTAAAATTTTAGGTAAAAAAAGATTTGAAAGGAAATTCCAGCTCCAGAGTTGCAATTTGTCTAAATAGGAAGTCTAATGGTAAAGATGAAAAATTATTACAGCCCAATTTTTTCAACTCCAAGCCTCTCTTCTCTACTCTACATCTGCATCGATTGATTGATTTATTGATAAAAATAGAATAGAATTAGAACATCCTTCTAATTCATTTCTCTCACATATTAGTGTATTTTTTTAATTATAAAAAACTTTAGATATAAAAAGTTGATTTAAAATCAATAAGAAAATTATTGAACAATAAAATAAAGAGGATAGATAATGAGACACCGAAAGAGGAGATTTGTGACCGTGGGAACATGTGTGCGCCAAAGGAGAGGAATGGTATGGTGATGGGTCTATGGCATGATCTCATTGAATCGAATAAATATAACAATGAAGGGATCGATGGTGTGATTGCCCCCAATCCAAAAAGGGCGACAAATTTGAAGACAAAGGTCCGGCCATTTTAACCCATGACCAGATCCAGATAGAAATTTAAAATTTGGATTACTTTTCAAGAAGAGGATTGCATTTTCCTTTGCCTTTCTATTTCCTACCTAAGATGATAAAAGGAAAAAAAATCTGATTTTTACATTGGTCAACTTTGTGTTGCTCATTTGCTATTTATTCCTTGTTTCCGAACATTAAAAATGAGAAATAATACAATCATATGAAACTCTAATAATTTATTACTCCAATAAAGCATTACAATCTATAGGGTTTACATAGAAATCTATTGTTACAAATATGAAAATAAATAAAGTTAAATATTTTCAAAAACAAATTAATTATTAGTTTATTCTAATACATAATATTATTAATAATTAATTTTATTTTAATACATAATAATTTTTAAATTAATTATTAGTTTGCTCCAACAAATGCAAAGGCACTTTTAACTTTTACTCCACGCGGAAAGTTGCTGTGGGCAAAGCTCGTGTGGTGGGTCAGTTATGCATCCATCAACCGTATGGACCGGATTCCAAATTAAAGAAAGCTTGAGTCCATGTAGAAAGTTGTGGTGGTGGTGGTGGTGGTGGTGGTGGTAGGTAGATTAATAAATGCTCATGTCCCAGCTATTGACTGACTGACTCTATCAAGTATGGAGATAAGGATTTAAAGGTAGAAATCTTTTAGTTATTTATCTAGTATCAAGTCCTCATGGAGATAAGGATCGACTTCTCAAAGTATAGAGATAAGGATTGACTTCTTAAGTCAAGAAGTAAACAGTTAGACTTTGTTTTGCCCATTATAAGGGTATTGTGAATGAAAATGATAGAGATATTTTGTCTAAAAAACTAAGAAACTCAGCCAAGTTTTCTAACTCAATTTGGGGTATACATTTTCAGCCCTCTTGAACTTTGACAAGACCACTGATGTTTGGCCGATTTTTGCATGGAACCCTCTACTAGGTAACTTTAAAAGAAAGGGTCAACTTTTCTTTCCATATTCTATCATAGTTATTTTAACTTTTAAATCCAACGTGTCTAATCTTAATCTATTCAATTATATTATTTTTTGCATTTATCTAAATCTTAATTTAACACAAAATTCAAATTCTCTCCTAATAAATGCGAATAGACTTTTACTCCATGCAGGAAGTTGCTGTGGGCTAAGCTCATGGATTCAAAATTAAAGAGATCTTGAGTCCACGCAGAAAGTTTGTGGTGGTGGTGTTAGATTAATAAATGTGTGCCCACGTGAAAGAATGAAGCTCAATAGGAGAATTCCTGCTAAAAGATTGACCGGTTGAGTGAGAAACCAATTGAACTTAAGTATATTTTTATAATTTTATTGGGAATCAATATGGGATTCATGACTTGTCCGTCCTTTAAGAAATTGAACATTTACGAATAATTCTCACTTTGGATGGCTCTTACGAAATCTTCACGATGCCAGGTAATCTTTTTCTTCTTTAAACGACTCACACTCTAATACTAAATAGTATTTTTTCTTCTTTAGACGACTCTTACTCTGTACCAAATAGTCATTTTCTCCTTTAGACGGCCTCACTCTGGTTTTTATCAAACATACGGTAGCTCTCATCCATATTAGCAATACCAATTTTGTCATGGGTTCACATAATAGATTTAACTTCAATACGAGAATTCATCTCAAAAGATTAACCTGTTGAGTAAGAGAGCCATTAAATTTAAATATCATTTTATAATTTATAGGAATCACTAAACCGTAGGGACCGGGATTCCAAATTAAAGAGAGCGCAGAAAGTTGTGGTGGTGGTGTTGGATCAATAAATGCTCATGTCCTCGCTAAACCGTGTGGACCGGGATTCCAAATTAAAGAGAGCTTGAGTCCACGCAGAAAGTTGTGGCGGTGGGGTTGGATTAATAAATGTTAATGTCCCCACTATTGACTGACTTATTCTATCAAGTCCTGTATCGTTTTCATTCTATTAACTCCAAATCTCCAAATTGCAGGCATTACTTCCACTTACGCTTTCTAGTATCGAAGGGGACTTGATAGCTTTCCTAAATCAAAGATAATTCCTCTCTCTCAATTTAAATGTGGAAATCTAGATATTTTTGAATCAAAATACAATTTAGAGATCTATTATCTTATAGTTATTTGTCTAGTGTTTTAATACCCTAAAGTGCTGTAAAGACTTTTTCATATCTTCATTCGAGAAGGCAATCCTTGGCTCCATGAGGATCTATATTTATATAACATGGTAATCAGCTTGAAATGAAGTGAAGGCAGAGCCAAACATTAAAATATATTTAAATTCTATTTATACATATATTTCACCCAAAAAAATATTTATTTTCTATTTTAAAAATAAGATAGTTCATTTAGCAAATGCTTCTGATATTAATTGATTTAAAAATAAATTCTACGCCTATCAACATTGAGAGTCGTAAATAGGAAAAGGAGCCACCTAAATAGACGGTTATTAAATGATTGAACGAGTGGTAGAGAACCAAAAAAAATAAAACTATTGTAGGGAATCGAATGGTTATTATAGAGATTTTAGATGGCGCGTGTGGGAATATGGGAGGGCTTTTGGAGATCTGGTTGTTGCCTGTGTGGTAGTCTCGAAGCTAGATGGCTATTTGATGACCTAGTAAATGAGACCAAATCTGTACAGAAGACCTAAAAAATCTAGACGTGTTTTTGTAACCCTTTTTGTTAAAATAAAAAAATCCAAAATCATATTTGTAATATAATATTAAGAAACTGTAATAAACCCTAATAATTCATTACACTAATCCCAAGGGAACAACCCACTAATTACAACTCACTCCTCGATCCGATAATATCGTGTTCAAATCTCTTTATAATCAAAAAAATAATTCATTGCACTAATAAAATATTATAATATGTTGAATTTATATAAAAAACCTTATTGTCACAAACATGAAAATAAAGAAAGTTTAATATTCGTAAAATTAAATCGATTATTGATTTATTCTAATACGTAATAACAATATTTTTATATATTTAAATTATATCCTTTTCAGAACCTAATTATGTGTTTTAGGACTAACTTTAAGTATATTTTATGATTTTATACTCATTAGTTTTGTGGGAGTTGAATTTAGGAAACATGGAGCAAACTTGCTTTTTTCGGACTAGACAATCAGCATTCAGTATTTTGGACATAACATTTTGCTACAACGTCCAATTGAGGTAATTCATGTGGCATTGGAAGGAAGACTTTGAGTCTTACAAATCTTGTGAAGACTTCAGAGGCTAATTCAAATAAGAACATGTCCAAAATCTGAGCCAAAATCTGAGCAGAGGTTACTACTGTGCTGGAGAAAGGAAACTAGGAAAGAAAAAGGAAACAAGGTGCTTAACTGCCTATAATTTCGAAAGCTATCCAAATTCAAGAAAACAGAATTTTCAAGTGCTTGGAAAGCTGAAGATCATCATCAAACAACAAAAAGAAGTTTCCGATTCAAAAAACGTCTTAGTTATTAAATTTTTTCTAGGATTTCCACTCCTATATATTTTCCCCATTGCTAGCAGCCAGCCCCATTCATTCCCCTCCCATTCTCCACGACTCTTTTCATTATTTTTCTCTCATTGCCCCCTCCAATTATAAGCCCTAGCAGCCGCAGTCCCATAGCAATGTTTTCACGTCTATATTCATGCAATCAAAGGTTGTAATGTTTCTTTTATCATCTTGTTTTTATTTGCAATATCTGGCTAAATTTCTTTGTGCTAGGACTCTATGAATTCCATTTTCAATTAATTACATAAGTTGATTTGTTTCTTTCCATGAAGTTTTATTGGTATGATTATTATTTGCTGAAGTTTTATTATTGATTTTAATGCTTAAAACATTTTTGCACCGGATGTTTGGATAATTTGAGATCGAGTAAATACATGACTTATATAATTGCATAACATTTGTCCAAACAATAAAATCTACATGAAATTATGAGCATGAGCATTCAATTAATTTCATGTGTGGAGATTTAGGGGAAACCCTAAATTACATATTATTCATAGAACTTAATTCAATTTGGATAATCAAAGTTACATGACCATTGAATTTTGGTTAATCGAATTAGAGATTCATTACATGACCATTAGGTGAATCTATTCTGTGAAAATCTACCAATATCATCAATAACACATTGCCAATGAATTTAGGGATTGAAAAGATCCAACCTTATAAGAAATTAAAATAGACGAGATTGATATTCTAGGGGTTTCGTCAAATTAGGGTTTTCATCACATTAGAGTTTTATATCTTAGATTTTATTTTTAGTAGTTTTTAATATTTTCATAATTCTGATTCAATCTGTCCAACTTAGATTAGGGTAATTCATATTTGGTAGTATAAAATATCCTCACAGGTGCAACACTTGATTTGCACTATACACAGTACTAGACTAGGATATATTTGCCCGAAATTATGACCTACCAAAATCACGTAACAAGTTTTTGGTGCTGTTGCTAGGGTTATCTTGTATATCAACCATAATAATCTTGTTTGATATTGGATTTGGTCATTTCTTGTTTGTATTAGGATTTATGTTGCACAGTTGTTATTTTAGATTTTAATTTTTGGAAATTTGGCAGGATTTTTTGAGAATTTTCAAGGACTAGGAAAACAACTTTGATTTAGGGCTAAACGACCACTTGTTTCAAAGGATTTCGAGCCACTTAGCAAAATTCATAGCTTAGCTACGAGCATCAACCTATTTCGGCGAAATTTCATCATTTTCATTGGTTTTTCTTTTTTTTTTTTTATTTTTTAGTTTTTCGATTTACTGTTTAGTGTTTTTTTATGTACTATATTTCTGTGATTTCCTTTATTACATCGGTATTCGAGATTTATTAGAGTGGTTTTTGTGATTTATATTGGAGATCTAATTTTGACTTACTTTTGTGTCCGTATGATGTTTATGCTGAGATCGAAGAATCCTGACATAGCTGAATTTGACCTTGAAATATAAAAAACTCTCAAGACCATTCCTAGATAGGTTAAGGAAGAAAATGAGCATTAGGTAGCAATGGACCAAGAAAATAAAGCCATGTGGGAGTTTTCTATGCCCAAAATTCAAGATATTCAAACTAGTATAGTACATCCTGTAGTGGAGGCAAATAATTTTGAACTAAAACATATTCTTATTGATATGGTCCAGGCTGATCAATTTGGTGGAGAGACCATTGAAAACCCAAATAGCCATCTGAAGAATTTTCTAAAAATCAGTGATACCATTAAGTTAAATGGAGTAAACCTAGACGCGATAAGGTTATAACTATTTTCTTTCTCTCTTAGAGGAAAGACAAAGATATAATTTAACTCGTTTTCTCCCTATCATTTTACTAATTTGGAAAATCTATCTCAAATATTTTTTTAAAGTATTTTCCACTAGATAAAACTGCTAAGCTATGTAACGATATTACTAGTTTTTGGCAATTTGATTGTGAGTCTTTATATTGTGCTTGGGAACGTTTTAAGGATTTAATTAGGAAGTGTCCATATCATGGCATACTCAATTGATTAGTATTGCAAACATTTTATGGTGGTCTGTTATATTTTGTTACGATTACAATTAATACTGTGGTTGGGGATGCATTCATTAGCAAATCATATAATGAGGCATGCGCATTATTAAATGATATGACTTCAAACCAGTATGATTGGTTTAGTGAGCGTGAGTTGTCTGGGCAGAGAGTTGGTGTGCATGAAGTTGATAGTTTAACCTTGCTTAGCACAAAAATTGACTCTTGGATAAATTGTATGAAGACTAATCAAGTTATGCTGCTACTAATCATGCCTTGTATTGTTATTCTTGTGGTGAATCTAGTTACATGTCCTCTGAGTGTGCGCAAGTGTAGTAAGCAAACTATGTTTCTAACTTTGACAAATCTCAGAATTACCCCTACACAGACACGTGCAATCCTGGGTGCAGAAACTATCTCAATTTTTCATGAAATCAAGAGGCACCATAGAGACAAAAGAATCCACATGGTTCAACTCAAATCCATAGCCATAGCAAAGAGAAAATAAAGCATTATAGGAATAGTAAATTGAACGATTAGCAATAGCAACGAATAAGAGGTTTGAAAGGCTTGAAAATAAAATTGATTAATTACTTAAAATCTTTCATTCTCGTGTGCTAGGTAAACTGCCAAAGATACAGAGAAAAATCCCAAAGAACAAGCCAAGGCAATCACCTTGAGTAGCGAAAAAGAATTGTAAGAGCCGATTTAGTCAAAGAACAATAAGTGGAACCATAAGCTGAAGAAGGGAAGAACCAATTCATTGATCAGAAGTCCAAGGCAATAGAAATAGAACAGGAAAATATTTCTTTGAGTAAATATAAGCCCCCTGTTTCTTTTCTTGGTTATCTTTTATTTTTTATTTTGAAGACTCACCACCATGAGTGGTTAGTTTAGTTTTCTGATTCATGGAGAATTTTCATTTGATTGTCTTCACTGTGAGGTTAGGTACTTAATTTAATTTCTTACCATTTTAATTCAAGTATTCGTTGGTTCTTGATTTTATTTACAAGAAAAATTGGTATTGGTTAATCTGATAATTTAACTCAATATTAATTTTCTATTGCTATCCAGGAATTCAATGATCCGTAATTATCATGAACGAATGGTACAAGTAGCAACTAGGTTAATTTTGTTTATGGGTCTTTTACCGATATTCATATTTAACTTAGGGAATCGATGGAATAAAATTAAATAATTGTGGCTATCCTGATTATTTGTATTTTGGTTTAACTGTTTTCACAGAATTTAATGCTATCATTATATTGATATGGAACGCTATCGTGCTCAGTCGATTAATGATAAGTTTTGATTGGATGCTGGGTTTGGTCAATTAATTTAGGAAAACACAAGATTTATTACGGCTATCCTAATAAATCTAAGGTTAAATGGTTGAATTGTAAGAAAAATATTTTTAACCAATGATCAATGAGACAATCGAATATATGAACCCTTGGATTAGTACTTGGTAGATTGGATTTCTTTCTTAAATTTTGGTATTTTCCATTATTGATTTGTTTCTTAATTTTAGGTTATTAATTTTTATTTTAACAATTTATTCTAAAACTCTCCAACTTACTTGTAACATTAACTAAGAGATTAAATTATTTAGTTCCCTTAGGATTCGACCTGGTAACCACTATTGCTACAGTTTGTTGCATTAGGGGAATCAGTATTAATTTTGAGGAGAAGCTACTACAAGTGTTACAAGAATATAAGAAAGCAATAGGGTGGACCAATACCGACATCCATGGCATAGGCCCAATGATTTGCATGCATAAAATTCTGTTCAAAGAATGGTTCAAGGCCATAGTTCAAGCACAAAGGAGGTTGAACGAGCACTTTAAAGGGGTAGTAAAGAAAGAGATCATTAAATGGCTTGATGCAAATGTTATCTTTTCTATTTCTGATTTTGTTTAGGTGAATCCATTGCAAGTTATATCTAAAAAGGATGGGATTATTATGGTTGAAAATGATAAAAATAAGTTGATCCCTATACGTATAGTCACAGGGTACAGGGTTTGTATCGATTATAGGAAGCTAAATGATACTGCTAAAATAGATCACTTCCTCCTCCCTTTTATTAATCAACTTGTTGAGAAACTGGCTGACCATGCATTTTATTGCTTTCTAGATGGTTTTTTTGGTTATCTACAAATTGCCATTGATCTTGCTAACCAAGAAAAGACCATATTTGCATTTCATATGGTACCTTTACATTTAGATGCATGCCTTTTGATTTTTGTAATGCTCTACTACTTTTTAGAGATGCATGATATCTTTTTTTGTCGATTTCGTTAATGATTTTATAGAGGTCTTTATGGATGATTTTTTTTGTGTTTCGTTTCTCATTTGATAATTGTTTGAATAACTTGAAGAGAGTTTTGATGAGATGTGAGGAAAATAATTTAGTGCTCAATTGAGAGAAATAACACTTTATGGTTATTAAGGAAGGCACTGTTTTGGGACATAAGGTGTCTTCTAAGGGAATAGGGGTTGATATAGTTAAGATAGAAATAATTAAAAAATTTCCACCCCTAAATTATTAAAGGATATTAGGGGATTTTTAGGGCATACAGGTATTTACTATAGGTTCATCAAAGATTTTTTCAAAAATTGTTAGACCTTTGACTAATCTTTTAGTAAAAAATACACCCTTTCTGATTGATGATTCCTGCTTGGATGCCTTTAATTGCTTAAAGTTGAAATTGATTGAAGCTCTTATTATATAGCCACCTGGTTGGAATTTGCATTTTGATATTTATTGTGATACTAGTGATAACACTATTGGTGCAGTTTTGGGATAAACGGTACACAAGAAATTTCATGTTATATATTATACAAGTAAGACTATGAATGAGGTATAGAAATTATACACCACCATTGAGAAAAAACTACTTGTTGTTGTCTTTTTACTTGAGAAATTTTCGTCTTATTTGTTGTCATCTAAGATTGTGATCCACACTGACCATTGTGCACTTAAATATCTGATTTCAAAGAAAGATATAAAACTCATATTGTTACATTGGATTCTTTTGTTACAGGAATTTGACATCTAAATAGTGGACAAAAAAGGAGTAGAGAATTTAGTCGCTCATCATCTATCTCGATTAGAGGGAGATTTTGTTGAAACAATACTTGAATATCCTTTAAATGATTCTTTCCCTGAAGAGCATTTATTCTCTGTTACTCCCATTGTAAACCCCTGATATGCTAACTTTGTCAATTATCTTGCTTGCAGGATTATATCAGAGACAATAAAAGGCCGCAGAAAAAGAAATTCATATCCGATGTATGCCACAATCTTTGGGATGAGCCTTACTTATATAAGGTTTGTGGTGGCGGTATCATAAGGAGATGTTTTCCCCAACAAGAGGTAAGTAGCATCCTTAGTCTTTGTCTTGATAAGGAGGTTGGTAGTCATCATAGTCCTTCTCATATAGCAACTAAGGTACTCCAATCTGGTTTTTATTAGCCCACTTTGTTTAAAAATGCTCATTTTTTTTGTCTGTGAATATGATCAATGTCAAAAAACTGGAAATATTTCTAATCGTTATGTGATGCTCTTGAACAATATTTTGATTGTTGATATTTTTTATATTTGGAGTATTGATTTCATGGGTCCATTTCCAAAGTCTTTTCAAAATGAATTTATTCTTGTTGCTGTAGATTATGTGAGTAAGTAGATAAAAGCAATTGCATGTGTGATAAATGACTTCAAAATGTTAAGTTTCTAAAGAAAAATATCTTTTCCCGCTTTGATGTTCCTAGAGCCATAATTAGTAATAGAGGTTCACATTTTCGTAAAACGTTTGACAAACTCTTAGCTAAATATGGTGTTACATATAAGGTTGCTACCCCTTACTATCCCCAAACTAGTGGACAAGTTGAAGTTTCAAATCGTGAGTCAAAAATCATTTTAGAAAAAGGTGTGAGTCTTTCTCATAAAGATTGGTTTATTAAATTAGATGATGTACTTTGGGCATATAGGACTACATATAAGTCTTCGATAAGTATATCCCTTTATCATTTGGTTTATGGTAAGGTATGTCATTCACCTATTAAGTTAGACCATAAGGCATATTAGGTAATAAAATATCTAAACTTTGATTTATCTTTTGCAAGAAAAGAGCGAAAATTGCAATTAAATAAGCTAGAAGAGTGGCGGAATGAAACATACAAAAATGCTAGGATTTATAAAGAAAGAATAAAAGCATAACATAATGTGGATCAAAAAGTAAGAGTTCAAGGTTAGTGATAAAGTTTTAGTATATAACTCTCGTTTGAGACTTTTTTTAGGGAAATTGAAATCAGGATGGTATGGACCATTCGTCATCACACAAGTTTTTCTGTATGGAGTTGTGAAGCTTTCAAACAAGCAAGGTGAGAAATTAAAGATTAATGGAGAACGTTTGAAGATCTATATGGAGGGGATCAATCTAATGGTTGGGTCCACCATTTTTCTCAACAATTCATGAGCATGAGAAATCCTTTATACGAGAGGAAAAAAGTCGCTGCTGAAGAGGAAAATGCATTTTTCAGGGGAGTTCTCTAATCTCTTTACTTTTTGTTCATTTTGCTCATTGAATTGTTCATTTTCTCTGTTTATTTTGACCATTTACAGAGTGATACATCACTCAAGTTGTGGAGGTGGGGTGGAAAACATCCCATTCGGGTTCCTTATTCTTCATATAGGGGGCAAAGCTCTACAAAGAAGGTCTAAGCTTAACGATGAGATAGGAATTGCACCAAGTGCTTAACCCCCTAAAAAGAGCATTCCTAATTTTCTAGGATCTATAAGAAGCTTTTTAAAATTATTTGGAACACTTTGAAAATCAAACCATTTCAAGATAGTTTGAAAATAATTGTGAACAATTAAAATATTTAGAAAACATTTCAAATCATTTAACATATTCTCGAATCAAATCCTGGCTCTGATACGACTAAAGTTGTCACGTCCCGACCCGCAGGTCCCGGCATGCGACAACCTTTATGCTACCCTAAAACACAAATAAACCCCCACCCTGTGTTCCAAGAAACTACAAGGCATTCAAAAATTTCAATCATTTCCAAACAAGTATCAATTATCAATTGGCCATCACGACCTTTCGTTTAGACATGGAATTGGGCCGGGCCGGGCCGGGCCCCGTCCGATTCACTGCTGGTTCCCAGAACCACGGGCCAGGCTGGCAGCGGTTCCTAGGCCAGTCCGGTCTAGGCTAGCCCGTTTCCAAAATTTTTTTAAGTGGAATCGGGCCGGCCCAATAAACCGGAATCGGCGTGCCAATTTGGCCGGGCCCGATTTCAGCCGGGAATTTTTCTTTTTTTTGCTCCATTGCTTTCCCCTTTTTGGAACCGGTGGGCCGGTTCCAGGCCCAGGCCGGTTCCGTGCCGATCCCAGGCCGGGCAGGGCCGGTTCGGTTCTCGGTTCCAAAAAAATGTTGAATCGGCCCAGTCCGCTATAGTACCCTAGCTAGGCCGGTTCGGGTTACTGTTCATCCCGGTCTGGGCTTTTTCGGACCCAAATCGGCCTGGTGACATCTCTACTTTCGTTTCCAATCCAGACAACAAAGGACCATCTCAGCCATCAAAATCAATTTTTCCAGTTCATCACAACCCATTTTCATCATAAGTAATTTTCACAAAATTCAAAGAAATAAAAGAAAAAGGTTCTCAATTTTAGATATGCAAAACTATAATTAAATCACAAATCAAATAAATATAATATAAAATGAATTTTCACAATAGTTACAAAGTCTGCCTCCATTTGGGTGTACTAATACCTTAATCCAAAAAACATCTAGTATCCAAAATTTCAACTGACTAGACTTCCTCAAATCTAGTGCTTAGCAACCTCTAATCTCAAAAAAACTTCCACAGTAAGAACGAGAGTGAGGGGTGAGTATATATTATAATCAGCGAGTGTATAACATGTTATGATGTAAATAAAGGATGATTGTGATCATGTCAAAACATTTATCTTAAGATGATATGATCGTATCCATTGAAATCAAAGTTCATGATCAAACGTCAAATTTCAAACAAGATTTTAAATGTCATAATAAACAATTCATATGCATCCAATCATATCCATGCATTTTCTAAAAATCATGGGGTTGCCAAATTCACATTTCTTGACAATGGTCTATCATGACCAATGGTAGAACTGTCAAAAGTTTTTATGATTGTTACAATTTGCAAAATACCCCAACCTTGGCATTGGCTCAAACCTTCCTGGTGGTGTAACCAAGTTAGCCAAAGGGAGGATTTCGAAAGCATCTCTTGAGTATAGCTACCTCCTCAATCAAATAAATACCCAGCCATGTTGCCCCGTCGGACTCTACACTGTAGAGGTAATAACTATAACCATTTATCATACATAGAATACCATTTCACAATCATCACATTATATACCAAAATATGCTAATAGTTATTCAAATGAATTCTTAGTACATGAATTCAATCAATCATAATCAACACAATTTGATAAATATGGTATATTATTTCCAAATAACACATAGATGCATTCATTATTTCAAATTTCCTTTCGGAACACTTCACAATCATAAAATAATTTTAAAACAATTTTAAAAATATTTATAAAATTATTAGAAAGTACTTTTTCATTTAAAATCATAAACATGTATCCACTCACTTTTTCTATGAGGGTAAATACTCTCAATTTCAATCCATAATGAGGTTTACTCAAGTGATAATCCTTCTTTGGGCTCCAATTGCCTTAAACCTAAGTCAACAATGCCAATTTATCATTCAATCATTTGTAGGGTTAGGGTTTATAGTTTTCCCCTAAACATAGCACAAACCCTAATTTCTAAAATCCCCAAATCCATATTCCAATTATATCATTTACGCACCAATTGCAACTATATACCATCACTATTCATAATTTTCTATAATTTCAATATTCCTAAACTCTAGTGTTAAACCCCCCAATTTCATTTCATCAAATTCCTACACAATCTTTCAATTCATAATTGAGAAAAGAAAACCCAATTTAGGAAGGAGAAAATTACCTCAATCGTTTCACCAATTCCACCTCCAAGCTTAGCTACCACCAAGACCTAAGTTTTCTCTCACTAGAAAACCTAGTTTCTCTCTCTAGATTCAACTTTCTATGTGTTTGTTTGAGAGTTTGGAAGCCTGAATCTATGGGTTTTGGATGGGCTCGATCGATTTCACGGAAGAAAGAGAGAGAGAGAAGAGAGAAGGACGATTGAAGAGGAGAAAGAGGAAGAGAGAGGTTTGGACGTGAGAAATGGGAGAGAAATGAGAGTGGGTTTGTATTCAAGTGTTAAATGATAGTGGGATAATCTTTTACCAAATTGTCCCTCATTAATCAAGGGTTCTAACTAGGTTTATTGTCTTTTCCACCATTTCGTATCGATACATAGCATATGATGTATCGATATATACAATTATGTTTTTGGAAGCACTGTGATGGAGTTCACGTATATCGATATAACGTTTGGTGTATATCAACCCGGGTGGCTATTTATATCGATTCATTAATTTGGGTATATTGATGTGCAAAAATCAACTCTTGGACATTGTTCCAATTTATCAACCCAAGGTACCAAATATATCGATATATCAAATCACACTCTCTGAATGTCCATAACAGAGATCAAATATATCAACCCAAATCACTAAACATATCGATATATGAATTCACCCTCTCAAAAGGTCTGTAACAGGGATCCAATATATCAACCCAATGTACTAAATATATCGATATACATAGTTACACTCTTAGAAGGGCTATAATAGAGGGTCAAATATATCAACCTAATGACACAGTATATCAACCCAAGGATATCGATATATCAACCTGAACATTAGAATAGATCGATATACCTATATAATCAAAATTTAATTTCTAAGAAAAGTTTCCTATGGACATATTAACCTTTATTTAAGTATATATATCAAGCCACAACATCAAAATTAGATCATTTTCTTCTATATGTCATAGCAAGTCATCAAAATGAGGTTCATAGGCCTTTTTTTAATACCTCATAACCAATAAAATCCTAGATCATTTCGGAATTACAAAAAAAAACTTATTAAAAATTCTAATATTGAATTTTCGGTATTACAAAATAAATATGTGATTTTTAAAAGTTAAATAAGGTTAAGTAAAGTAGCTCTTAAAGTTTTAAATTTTTTATTTAATATATTTTAAATAAAATTTTAAAGTTTTCCCCTTTTAAAAAAATTATCAGATCCTCATTATTCCATACAAAATTTTAAAGATATATTTATAGAAAATAAAAATATAAAAGTTAATTTTAATGAAAAAATAGATCAAGGACTAATTCAATGTTTCTTGGTAGTTTTATGATTATGATCTGGTGACCTTATTAAGCTCAACAGTGACGATTCAATGAGAGTTGTAGTGGGTTTGGATGCTCTCGCATGGAATCACCGGGGGTGGATTTGGACGCTCAAATTGATTTTGAGATGGCAGAACTGTTAGTTGAATTGGGTGACTAGCCGTTGGTTTGTTGCGGTGGCTGTGCTGGTTACATGTTGAATAATTTAATAATTGTGTCTACTATCAATTATCCACTAAGCATACACAAAAGAATTGGGTTCGATTGTTCAACTTCTACTTTCATTTTTGCACACAATTTAATCTTTTTATGCTATAATTTTATATTTTTCAACTTTTTATAACGTTAAATTGGATATATACATTTAACATCCGTTTCTTTATTAATTTTAAATTTAATTAATTAACCCACCAATGTCTTCTTTCTTAATTACTCTAAATTTCATTACATGTTAAATTTCTAATTTTATGATTTTATATTTTATTTATTAAAAATACATCTGCATAGAAGATAAGCTACCTTTGGCTTGATTTGTAAAAGTTGTGATAAAACTGAGAGAGAGTTTGCTTAAATTTAAAAACACTTTAAAACATATTATAAATTGATTTTACTTTAATTTATAAGTTAGTCAATTCCAAACTTTTATCCCTTCTCAAATCTCAATAAATAACTAATTATATTATATCAAAGATATTATATTTTTAATTATTTTATCATCGAAAAGAACTTATAAGTTATTACACTATAAAAAAGTACTTTTCCTATGAATTTTCGTGATGTTTAAGTTTATTTCACCAAGAATTTTCCTTCTCTCACATTTTTGCAATAAAACGTCAGCAATAAGAATAAATTCCAAGGTTTAATAGCAAATACATCAGGAAAAGTCATAGATGCACAAATTTAGCCAGTGATGGAAATTTTTTACCAAACGTTTAAGCACTCAAACATTGGTAAAACCTTTGCTTTTACCCAATTTTAATGATAAATATGTTGGCAAAAGTCATTGGCATGCAATTTGGAGTGGTGGCACAATTTTTTGTCGACATTTTAACAATAAACATTCGTAAAACGTTATAATTTTGCCAACATTTATTTATAAACTTCACTATGTTTGACCTTTACCAATGTTGGTTGACTCAGATAGAAGAGAGCTGAGTTCCCTTAATCATAGTCGTGAGTTCTGATGGGATCGGATCCCAGGATTTGATCCGATGAGTCAGCTTGAGAAAGGCCCACGTGAAAAGGCCACGAAGGACAGCACCGATCTAGATCCATATACGATTATCTACTGAAAGTCCATAAGGATTGACTACCGGACAACGTTTGAATACTCCTTATAACTGCTTATTGAAGGGCCTTAGTCGCACAAGTCTCATGAACAAAGGGCCCTAGTTGTCCCGATCTCCCGACAGATAGGGCCTCAGTCGCCCCAACAACCGGATGAGATTCACCGAGTAAAGACAATCGCCCCGATCGGGCATCCAATGGTTGGTTCCTCAGAACAAAAGAGCTCTGAAGACCCTTCATCGGTCAAATTACCGATCGATAGTTAACGATACCAATAACTCCAAAGAAAGACTAGAGTATCCTATTAACTCCCGTCCCTCACTGCGGACAGTACTCTAAGGATCTTTCAGCTAAGGAAAGGTTCCCTCTTTAATACGAAAGTTTCTCAAAGGATAAAGATTGCAATCAATTCGAAATATTGAATCCCAAGATTTCTGGATTGGTTCAGTACGAAAAATAGGGTTAAAACACTCCAGCGGCGCACGACTCTCACAGGTATAAGACATCTCAAAACTCTCCTAGACAGGTACGCTCTCTGGGCCTTACATATTAGGCACTCTAATCATAGGGAATTACTCCCTCAAGCGCTCAGTCAATTTTCCTTTTCATACGAAAAATCACTCTTTTCTGACTTGAGCGCTAGAGTCCTCCTACCGGATCACCCTCCGCCGGTTTTTGTAGGTATCACATCCCTTTGATGGGAACCACTCGGGTCAGTAAGGAGTCAGTATTTGTAGAGCCATAGCCCACCTCCAACAGATTGGCGCTATCCGTGGGAAAAGACTAGAGCAATTCCTGTTATTTTGACAACTATGCCTCCAAGAACTAGAGCATCCTCGAGGGCTGCTTCGACTGTAGAAGGGCATGCCCCTATGCCCGTCGAACCTATCGCCCCTCCGACGCCTGATTGTCCTGTTCATGGTCACTTATTTTCTCCCTAGCCGTCCCATCCGGAGCAAATCCTACAACCCGAGGCCCAGGAACAGCCGGTTATGGCCTCAGTGCCAGTGCTAGAGCTGGCGAACCAGCCCTAAATGGAGTGATTGGAGTCAAGACTCCAGAGAATGAGTAAATAATTGGAGGGACTCAGCTGAGCCCTCGAGCCAGACGACCACTCATCTGTAACAGAATCCAAATATGAGTGACCACCAAGTAGAGAGTTTCCTGAACCATCTGTTGTCTCCCAATATGACCCTAAAGATTGAAAAAAACAGGTCGAATAACTCATGGCTGCCAAGCTTGTGAGAGCAAGTGCAAAGGGTAGGGAAGCTCCCCTATACCTTCTAGGCGGATCGCCATTCGACTCGAAGATCTCTTCGAAACCAATGCCGAGGGATGTCTTTCTACCTCCCATGGAGTGGTATGATAGAACGAATGACCCACGTGGCCATGCTGCCCACTTCATAACGGTTATGGTCTCTAAAAACCTCTCAGATGTAGCAATGTGCAAGCACTTCCCCACCACACTCAAGGGTAATGCCTTGGCGTGGTTTAACTCTCTTCCGCCGCTCAGTATCAAGAGTTTCGCACAGTTCCGATAATAGTTTGAGGCCCATTTTGTAATTAGTCGGGGAGCCAACCTAAAATCCACTTCCCTGCTAGCATTGCGGCAATGGGGGGAAGAGTCTCTGAGGACTTCATGGAAAGATTTAAGACAGAAATATTGAAGGTCCCCGCTTTGGACCACAACATCGCACTAGCTACTCTCCTAATGGGCTTGCGTTCTTCCGACATGAAAGTCTCTATCACGAAAAAGCGCCCAACAACCATTCAAGAATTTTACTCCCAAACGGAGAAATATATTGCGACAGAAGAAGCTGAAGCGTTCGACCGATGGGGGAACCACCCAAGCAGAAAGGAGCGTAGCTAATCGCCCCGTCAGCCTTCTTCGAAGAGAAACAAACCAGGAATTCTACCCTCGTAAAGGTTCAGCTTTTACACTCTGCTGAACGAAACCCCAAGTCGAGTTTTATATCAGATAAAAAACAAGTCATACATCAGATGGGTCCCCCGTCCCACTGAAGAAGATCCCATGAAGGACAAGTCCAAGTACTATCATTTCCATCAGGACTACGGCCACACGACCGACAAGTGCAAAAGGCTTAAGGATGAGTTGGAATTCTTGGTTTGCAGTAGTAAACTGTAGAAGTTCATTAGCGCGTAGGGGAGGAACCTATCTTCCCCTGACAGGCGTAATACACCACGGGAGAATGAGCTGCCCGATCGATCAGATCCTAGGCCACCGCACAATGAACCAGGAAGGGTGATCCTCTAAATCCACGGTGAGGACAGTTGGCACAATCCTTATGTGCCCATTAGCGTCTGCCTGACCTACAACCCGGAGTTCCCCGTGCTTTTCCTGTGATGAAGGCTTCGATTTTCTCCTATTACACATTGATAACATGCGGCATGGGATTCTTAATGATTTATAGGGAAAGCACCCCTCCTAACTCCTAAGTTTTCCAAACGATCGACATGCCTCAGTCGCCCAGATCTTCCAAACCAATGTGTCGTTAAGTTGGGATGAAACTCCGCGAATGGGTGGACACGGCCCGAACTCATAAGTTTTCTAAACGACCATCAGGCCTCAATCCCCCAGATCTTCAGAACGAATATGTCGTTAAGTTGGGATGAAACTCCCCGAATCGGCGAACATGGCCCTAACTCCTAAGTTTTCTAAACAATTGTCGGGTCTCAGTCGTCCAGATCTTCTGAATGAACGTGTCAAGCCTCGATCCTCGGATTGAGCACACGACAGCCGCCGCGTTGTCTCAATACACGGGCAGAACTTTTCCATATACCGAGACTCCGCAAGGCTATACAACTAAGCATTCAATACCTCCAGTACACAATTCATAAAAAATAGGGAAAACATTTAACAATACACATGCAAATGACCCATTCGGTCCATCCCTGTACGTACACGAGCACACATCAGCACACAATCGGGGAGAGGGAACCTGTACATGCATGAGCGCACATCAGCACACATCGGGGAGTGGGATCCTATACATACACGCATACGATGTGGCAATCCTAGCCACCCAGAATTCTCAACACAATAAAGCATTTAACAAACAAGAAGTCCCAAAACATAGCCGTCGGATTTTACCAACACTTACCCGAAGAAAACAATCCAGTATCGATAAAATCTTAGCGGTATGTGATGTACAGAACTTCACAAAATCAAAAGAAAGCATCGAAATTTAAATTTACAATCCAAATGTCCTAATATAGATAAAACAGTTTCCAAAAGTAGATCCATCAAAATAATAAAGTACAATTCAAAAATCGTCTAATTTTACTAATACTTGCCAAAAACTCAGCCAGTATCCATAAAATCTGCACGATAGGGGATGTATAGACTTCCCTTTTCATGGTATTGAGAACTATAACTCTCCCAAAAATCCTGCATATGCCAAATACCTATACAATTCGCCAAAAATACTTCACAAGCTCCAACGGGTAGTCTCCTAACTAAGTCTCCTCTGAAAAATGTGGAGAGAGGGGTGAGTTTAGGGGAATACTCAGTGAGTGGAGTGCAATGGCGCAATTGTGATCATAAATAAAGAGTGAATGTGGGGCAGTCAAAGCATATTTTATAAACATCATTTCATATACATAAAAGCATTTCAATAAATCACAATTCATAAAATATGCATCCAAACCGATCATCTTTTAAGCAAATCCATCAAAACACTTCCGTCTAAGGCTGGCCGAAACCCAGACGAAAGCCCGCCAAGGGTTTTTCTATCTAATGTTTCAAAACATACCCCCTTCCTTGGCGTTAGGTCGTGTCTCACTCGGGTGCGTCCAGATATAGCCCGACCTACAACAGAGGGAGACACGTTTGTCTCTCTCGCTAAATATCATCTAACCCTCAACCACGCCACCCCGTCGAGTCGTTCCGTGGGAGAAATGACTATAGCCATTAACAATCCAGCACCCTTCATTTCTCAAACATCTCATTTATCAATTCATGTACCATAATTTTCAACAAATAATCAATAATCTCATGCCAAAGCAATTCATAGAGCAATATCAAATAATACATGACACAGAATCATTATAAACACAGTGGATGCATTCGTATTTTATAATCCAGTTTAGACAGCCCACAATCACAAAACAATTTATATAAAACATATAAAAATCTTTCAAAATCATTTATAAAGCAATTTTAAAATATGTTACTCGTTCATGAACACAATGAACCATCCACTCACCTCTAGGGAGGGTATCCACTCCCTATTTCCGAAATCAACTCAAAATGACTCCTCTCGCGTCGCCAAAGGTCAACCTACACCAATTAATGCAAATAATCATTAATTAAGACTCTATTAAAGGGTCTTCAAATTTCCCTTTTATTTAAAATAGCCTTAATTTGCACAACCACATTCCTAAACTTTTGTTTCATCAATTTAGGATCATTTCCATCACCAACGAATTTAAATTTCCAATATTCCTCAATTTTACTAATTTTCTACCGAATTTACATAATCCTATTTTAATTCATGCCAATTTCAATTCTAATCCCAAGGAAAATTACGCAAATCAATCAAATAAAACTCTAATACTCTCCAATATATTCTATCATGCTTCGCAGTCCAATTTACATCAAATTCTAGACCTAACCTCAATATTATAAAGATATTAACAAATTTTCTAACACCGAATTTTTGGTGTTACAACACTTAACCCCCTAAAAACAAATTTCGTTCTCGAAATTTTAAAATACGATTTATACACAGAAGAGCTACAGGTGCTACCTCCGCATTGTTTTCTTTAGTCTCCAAAATCTGTTCTTCCACTTGATTATATTCTCCATAACACTTTAACTATAGGAATCTGCCTATTTCTCAACTGTTTGAAACTATCGATCTAGTATTAACACAAGCTGCACTTTGAAACTCAGGTCTGGATTCCATTCTGTCAGAGGAGCTTCAACCACATGAAATGGATCCAGCAAATACTTCTTAAAATATATTAGGACTGACATATTTTAACTTCAGAATCAACAACTAAGCTATCAAGACTCCAAACTATAAAAATTCCTTAAATTATCTTTCAAAAGAGACCTTAAATAAGAAATATCCACTACTATATCATGTCTATATCAATTACAGATCCAAAGATAGAGAAAATCCTTATATCCTCAAATTTGTGTATAACGAAATGTAAATCAACCTCAATATGGCCTAGACTAAGTGAGGAAATTTAATCCACTGACAATATTTGAATGCTTCCAAGTTTTAAATCTCCCCTCCTTATTTAGATAACTCTTTTAATCAAGGTATTTCTATCATGATCATTCTTTATCACTTTAGTATCATGCAATATCACCAATATTCTATCCAAATTAAATCTGGTACATATATTTGCATATCACCCAGTGTCTGCATTAATACCCCCCCAAATCATCAAAGTAATAACCACTTCTAGTGTCTCTTATATTTATCACTATTGCACTTTAGACATTACAATCTTTCCATCTGCATACAGTGCTTTCAATACAACTTTCTTATTCTCTTAAAAACCCTAAATTGATCGGCTTAGCCAATATGCAAATTTCTCTGCTTTTGAAACCAGATTACTTCTTTGCAAAGAAATACTTTCAAAAATACCAATTCTCTCGCATCAATACTATAATTCTAGTTTCTGTTCATTCTATAATAACTCAAAAATTTCTATTAGAACCAATGCCTCCTACAAGCCATCTTACAACTACGATTTATACAGTCACAAAAGATACATTATAAGAATTTGCTTTGCATTCATTTAATCTACTACTGATCTTATCTACCCTCGTCAAAATTCCTTATAACTCTCAAGTATATTTAGCACATTGAGGATATCCTCTCCACCCTCTTAAACTATGGACAAATTCTAAACTATGAATAAAAGTATACCAGAAATATAATTGGAGACTCTAGGACCAATAAGCTTTGGGAAATACTCCATAGAGTTCCACAAGATGTTTCAAAACCTATTATTTTCTTGATTTCTAGTCATTTGAAGTGAGTTATGTTTGGGCTGCTCAGCCAAAATTGAAAATGTTTTATTCTACCTTGACCTTTAATTTATACAGGAACTCCACCAAGACTCTTAAATATATATATAATAACTTAACAACTAAGTGGCCAGAAATTTGACAGGAACGACAACGTAAAACATCAAACTCACTAGTGGTTCCATTGAAACCACGACAATATATTTTTTTTTTCCAAAATCTCAATTTATAGAATAAAAGGAAGAAATTAATAATAACCAATTGATGCCTTGGTTCCCTCAAGGAAAGAAAATTCCCCAAGGTAATGATAGAAAAATTGTCTTATTCCAATATGAGCGTTTGGCGGGTTTTATTCCTTGAGGTTGAGGTTTCTCTAGTTTCCTTTTTCTAATTGCAGCAAATAAAGCACAAAAATCAATAGTCTCTGAATCTCCATGTTTGTTCTAAAATCTTGAAACATTTGGATATAAAAGGAGCAACACTTTCTAGATTAACACATTCCTCAACAACAATTGGAACAGGCCTCCACCTTGTATCTGCTACAAAGCATTGTAGAAGATCAAAACTGAGGTCTTTAATACACATACCACAAATATCTGAAAATACTATCATTGAACTCTACCTGTTCAATATACCTCAAATTGAAGAGACTTTATTTAAAATGGTTATCTAAGGAACTCTAAATCACTGCAGCTAACTGAAACACCAGAGAAATCTCACTACAATGTATAAATCCCGTAAAGGCTCTTCATATTAGTTTCTCCAAGGTAATTGTATCAAACATTGAGGAAGCTTCCATTGGTTTTCCATATCCTCATATTTCCAAACTAGACAACAAAGTTCCTTGTTATCAAACTCACCTAAGGTTAAAATTCTCCTCTAAGATGTTGCTCATCCAAAGAAGGCAATGTCTATTACGAATATTATTTTTCTAAGTAACCATCGAAGCAAACTACTAGTTCATATGCTACAATTGTCAAAAATGCTGCATTATATACATGAAAGGCTTAAGAGAAAGAACCATCCCTATGTGCATTGCCCACAACCATAGCTAGCTAAAGTACCTTATAGTTACATCATTTTTCCTAGTGCCTCACAGTGCAAATGTATAACATATATTTACAGTATATTGAAGAAGATGACCAGAGCAGCAAAAACTTGAAGATTCAACCCGCTTTACTCACAAAGAACTTCCCAAATCAGCATAAGTCAATCTTTTCAAAGTGCAAGAAACTCATAAACAAGTGTGAAATACTTGGATTTAGATTGACAAGCCTACTGAAGCATGGCCAACCAGAGATATTCATTGAAAAAAAAACTTGTATGCTCAATAGAACCTAAACCAAGCCTGGTAAAGAATCCAAAATGCTAATAGATGATAGTTACTTGAGAGAAACATTTAATGCTACTGAGACCACTCATCGTATGGTTAAAGATTTTTAGTGTCACCCAGTAGTTATAGTAACTCATTTTTAAGTACTTGTCCTACTCATCTGAGTTTTAATGGATCCATTATAGATTGGATGGAGCATTTGCGTATAGCCAAAAACTATTTGTAGTAAGTATATTAAAGATTTTAATCAAATGTGTCATCTTAGTTTGGAATCTATAGAGCCAAAGGAACAATATTATTAGCAATGGAAAGATAAGTACTATAACTATTGGAAAAGACAATCTTTGATAACTTTAATATCAGTCACAATATGGTAGCGAATTGCTTGCTACTCTAGCCTTTGCATGTAACAGCAATAGTTCAATAGTATAAAGGACATACTTTGGATGGTGAATACAATTTATAATCATATCAGCAACAAGGTTGATTTCTTTAAAAATACTAAATATGATCGAAGTATGCAACAACCTCAATATGAAGCAGCTTACATTTTGTAATCTATCTTTTAATAGGGGAATTTTTATTCAATTCACTAGCATTTTCTTCCTTTTTTCTTCTCTTTTCAGACCAGGCCTCTACAAAACTCTACTTACAGACTGTCCAGGCCCAAATCTTAACCATTAACAAAATAAATAGGAATTTTAATAATTATAGAATCCCAAATGCTAGAGACAACTATCAGCCCTCTTCAAGTTGCAAATCGAATTTGTTCATCAACAGCTGAACTTTAACCCCACTAAGATATTAATACCACTAAACATATTTGCAAGATCCCATTAGTCATTGTTACATACTTGAAGTCACATTGCTATCATCACACTTCTCATTGTTTAACTGGCAAATTGGGCACACTATCCTTTACTAGCAATTCCTCTTCTATCAAAATCATAAATAAACATTCCGCTCACATCATGTCCCTCAAAAAGGATATGTTCAATCTGACCATTCGCATATCTTTATCCTTATACTTGCTTCTTATAACCTATAGCCCACCTTTAGGAAAAGAAGGCTGCATATGATACAATGTAGTTACACAAAAACAAGACAAGTATCATTAAATTTTCCCGCTGATTCCAAAGTACGAAACCATTTATCAAACCCCAACATCTACTCACGAATACAATCTCTCAAAAGTATTTTACCTTATATCTTAATCATAAGCAATTCTACATTGTCATGCCTATTACAAACGTATATCAAACTTCTAATATCAAAATGTCAGTCCAAAATAATTACTACAAGAGTACTCACCATTCAGCCAACCAATCCAAGGGAAATCTTCAATCACAATTGAGAAACTATTCATAAAGTAATACATCACTCTGGTTGTAGAAGTGAAGTAGAAAATATCCTATTCGGATTCCTTATTCCTCGTATAGGGAGCAAAGCTCTACGGTGAGGGTCTAAACTTTACAATTTAAAATAGGTACTTACCCCAATGCTTAACCCCCTAAAAAGAATATTTCTAATTTCCTAAGAAAACCATAGAAAGTTCTGTACCTTCTTCGAAAACCTTTTGAAAAGATTTTAACCTTTTTCAAAATAAACAAAACATTTTAAAGTTTTTAGAAAACTTTTGGGACATTTGGAAAATATTTCAAAATATTTCAAAACCATCAAACTTTTAAAATCGTAAACCTGGGCTCTAATACCAATAAAGCTATCATGCCCCAATCCTCGGATCAAGCACGCGACAGCCACCGCGTTGTTTCGATACATAGGCAGAACCTTCCCATATACCGAGACTCTGCAAGACTATACAACTGAACATTCAATACCTCCAGTACACAATTCATCAAAAATAGGGAAAACATTTAATAATACACATGCAAAGGACCCATTCGATCTATCCCTGTACGTACACAAGCACACAATCGGGGAGAGGGAACCTATACATGCATGAGTACACATCAGCACACATCGGGGAGTGGGATCCTGTACATGCACGCATGCGATGTGACCATCCTAGCCACCCAGAATTCTCAACACAATAAAGCATTTAACAAACAAGAAGTCTCAAAATATAGCCGTCGGATTTTACCAACACTTACCCGAAGAAAACAAGCCAGTATCGGTAAAATCTTAACGATATGAGATGTACAGAACTTCACAAAATCAAAAGAAAGCATCAAAATATAGATTTACAATCCAAATGTCCCAATACAGATAAAACAGTTTCCAAAAGTAGATCCATCAAAATAATAAAGTACAAATCAAAAATCGTCAGATTTTACTAATACTTGCCAAAAACTCAGCCAGTATCCATAAAATCCGCATGATAGGGGATGTAAAGACTTCCCTTTCCATGGTATTGAGAACTATAACTCTCCCAAAATCCTGCATATGCCAAATACGTATACAATTCGTCAAAAATACTTCACAAGCTCTGACGAGTAGTCTCCCAGCTAAGTCTCTGCTGAAAAATGTGGAGAGAGGGGTGAGTATAGGGGAATATTCAGTGAGTAGAGTGTAATGGTGCAATTGTGATCATAAATAAGGCGTGAATGTGGGGCAATCAAAGCATATGTCGTAAATATCATTTCATATACATAAAAGCATTTAAAAAAATCACAATTCGCAAAATATGCATCCAAATCAATCATCTTTTCAGTAAATCCTGGGGTCCCATCGAAAACACTTCCGTCTCAGGCTGGCTGAAACCGAGACGAAAGCCCGCCAAGGGTTTTTCTATTCAATGTTTCAAAACATACCCCTTTCCTTGGCGTTGGGTCATGCCTCACTGGGGTGCGTCCAGATATAGCCCGACCTACAGTAGAGGGAGACACGTCTGTCTCTCTCGCTAAATATCATCCAACCCTCAACTATGCCACCCCGTCGGGTCGCTCCGTGGGAGAAATGACTATAGCCATTAACATTCCAGCACCTTTCATTTCTCAAACATCTCATTTATCAATTCATGTGCCATAATTTTCAACAAGTAATCAATAATCTCATGCCAAAGCAATTCATAGAGCAATATCAAATAATATATGGCACAGAAGCATTATAAACACAGTGGATGCATTTGTATTTTATAATCCAATTCAGACAGCCCACAATCACAAAATAATTTATATAAAACATATAAAAATCTTTCAAAATCATTTATAGAGCAATTTTAAAGCATGTTACTCATTCATAAACACAATGAACCATCCACTCACCTCTAGGGAGGGTATCCACTCCCTATTTCCGAAATCAACTCAAAACGACTCCTCTCGAGTCGCCAAAGGTCAACCTAGACCAATCAATGTAAATAATCATTAATTAAGGCTCTATTAAAGGGTCTTCAAATTTTCCTTTTATTTAAAATAGCCTTAATTTGTACAACCACATTCCTAAACTTTCGTTTCATCAATTTAGGATCATTTCCATCACCAACGACTTTAAATTTCCAATATTCCTCAATTTTACCAATTTTCTAATGAATTTACATAATCCTATTTTAATTCATGCCAATTTCAACTCTAATCCCAAGGAAAACTACGCAAATCAATCAAACAAAACTCTAATACTCTCCAAGATATTCTATCATGCTTCGCAGTCCAATTTACATCAAATTCTAGACCTAACCTCAATAATTTCATGCAAACTCTCAAGAATAAAGCATTTCCTATGGATCTAGCATATTTTCAGAATGTATCTACACTTATTCTCAACCTAATTCAACAAAGCAGTCTAAATATTGAATGGATTGAAAATCCCTTACCTCGGGTGTTTTGCAGTTCGCAACTCTTGTTCAAATGCCTTCTCAGTCCATTCAAAGACCTGCAAAGCTTCCAAATTCGAGATTAAGTTCAGTAATTTAAACTTATTACTAAGGAATTTCGAAACCCTAGAGCTAAGGTTAGGACCGATCCTTACCTATGCAAAGGGGCAGGTGCAGGCTTGACTTAGGGTTGTCAAAGGGTCCAAAGGCTGCTGGGTTGATCTTTGGCAGCAAGGGTGCTCACAACGAGCGCCGTGCGAGCAAGCAATGGAGGGGGAGAACAAGAATCCTGCCATCACGCATGAGAGAGAAGGAAAGCAGTTCCATTCACACGAGAGAGAGAGAGAAAATGGAGAGTGAAACAGAGGGAGAGACGAGTATGGGTGAGAGAGATGTTCGACAGAGGGAGAGAGAGATGGTGAGAGACAGAGAGATGTAATAGAGAGACTGAGAGAAAGAGACTGAGAGATGGTGATAGAGAGAGAGAGAGACGATCGACAGTGGCTCACGGTGGTTGGAGTTCGGTTGCTCGTGTCGCAGGTGGTGGCGGATCGATCGAAGATGAGAGACGAAGAGAGATCGCGAGAGGGTTAGAGAGCAGAGTGTAAAAGAGAGAGTGATTAGGGCTGAAGCCCTAATCGATTTAGGGGAAAGGGAGGTTGTTGCGTTTCATTCCGAAACGCAGCATCTCTCTGTTTTTTTTTTAAATACAAATATATATATATTTTTGTACTCTCACTATAATGAAGTTCTAAATTTATCAAGAATAGAATGCACTACGAATTTGCGACACGGGCGTTTTAATTATACTAAAAATTTTAATTCAATACTCCAAAATCGAAAATCAATAAAATTTAAATTTTATATTATATTATAAAGATATTAACAAATTTTCTAACACCGAATTTTCGGTGTTACAGAATGTGTCGTTAAGTTGGGATAAAACTCCCCGAACGGGTGGACATGGTCCTAACTCCTAAGTTTTCTAAACGATCATCGGGCCTTAGTCGCCTAGATCTTCCAAACGAATATGTCATTAAGTTGGGATGAAACTCCCCGAACGGGCGAATACGGCCCTAACGTCTAAGTTTTCTAAATGACCATCGGGTCTCAGTCGCTCAGATCTTCTGAACGAATGTGTCGTTAAGTTGGGATGAAACTCCCCAAATGGACGGACACGGCCCTAACTCCTAAGTTTTCTAAACGACCAACTGGCCTCAGTCGCCCAAACATTCCAAATGAATGTGTCGTTAAGTTGGGATGAAACTCCCCAAACAAGCAGATAAGGCCCTAACTCCTAAGTTTTCTAAATGACCGTCGGGCCTCAACCGCCCCGCTCCAATCATTCATACGCGTTATCAATAGGGGATGCAACTCCCTGGACGTGGCCCACTACTTATAAATTTCCTATCGTTAGGAGGGCCTTAGCCGCCCAACTCCAATTGTTCGTACGTGTCGTCAATATGGGATCCAACTCCTAGGATGGGTGGACGCGGCCCACTACTTATAAATTTCCTATCATTCGGACGGTCTCAGCCGCCCAACTTCAATCATTTGTACGCGTCGTCAATAGAGGATGCAACTTCCCAGACGGGTAGATGCGGCCCACTACTTACAAATTTCCTATCGTTTGGAGGGTCTCAGCCGCCCAGTTCCAATCATTCATACGTGTCGTCAATATAGGATGCAACTCCCCGACAGGTGGACATGGCCCATTACTTATAAATTTCCTATCGTTCGGAGGGTCTCAGCAGTCCAGCCTTTATCATTCGAGCACAACAAGGGTGGGACTCCCCAAATAGGCAAACGCAGCCATTCCACCAAAATGCTTCCTGCTGGAGAATTTAAGTCCCCTTGATTCTGCAGAAACAACACAACAAGGATTACAGCTAAAAATGACAAAAACAAGAGTTTCTCATTGAACAAACAAAAGCCGCTGGGTACAAAATTTCTAAAAGAGTTATACAGCCGAGCTACGATCATTTGCCTCTCCTTCGACCGGGGGCAAAGCATTACCTAGACTCATACAATGAATTATCTCTTCAGTAAACTTCAATCTCTCGGTCAGTTTACGCTGAGAGTCTTTGAAGATGATTTTATCCTTCACATGAGACTCCTCTAGCTCAACTATTCTACACACTGCAGTTCGAAGAGACTCCTCAAAAAGATGAGCCAACTTCTCAATTGAGTGCAAATGCACCTCGGATGCTGTGGCTGCCAATTTTGACCGTTCACATTCCCCTTGGCACTGAACCAACTCCGATCGAAGTTGCCTTAACTCTTCCTCCTGGTTAAGCAATGCACCTGGCGTTCTCTCAATCTCCACGCTCCCCTCCTCCTGAATAGGAATCTCTTACTGTGCTTGAGCCGGAAGAATTAATTCAGAAAGATGCCCCTCTAAGTGATTTATCACCTGCCTTCCCTGTTGTCCATGAAACTGGGCAACATCGATCATCTGCAAAGAAAATTAGGTTAACAAAGATGAGATGAAAGTCGAGCTCAAATCGATGAAAGTCAAATTGGTTGGCAACACACTCCGCTTCTGCTAGGTCTATGTAGTTGTACTGTATGTCCCCAGCACAAATGGCAATAGTCCCACATTCTTTTGAGCTCTTCTTGCCATCGAAAGACCTAACAGGAATAACAGATGGAGGTGTCGTTCCTTCAAAAACTTTGTTCTTTCCTTTATGCAAGGGCCAAACTGGAACAGCAGAAGAGGGCCCCGCCATCTTGCCCCTCGCAGCTCTGCGAATATTCTCCCTTGCGTGTCGCCAGATGAAGGATCATCTCCCGATCCTCCCAACTTATCCACATCGACACTCGCTTCACTCGACGGAATGCCTTCATCTAAAACAATTGTTCCCCTTGGTGTGCCTACTGCCGAAACTGAATGGTTAGCCAGAATCGTTAACACAAACAAAGGAGAAGAAATCACCCTCCTCTTTACAGAAGGAGGAGGCAGTCCTAGAAGGGCCTCAGATGCCTGAGCAAAAGATTCTTAAAGGGCCTTAGCTGCCCCAAAGTCCCCACGAATGGGCCTCTTCACACCTGGTTGGACCAACTTGTAGATGGTAACATTCTCTAACATAGCGTCATCAAGAGAATCTAGGGAATAAACCGGCTCTCCCTCTCCAATAAAAGGGGCCTATCGATTTTCCTCTTTTCCCCAATCAGCAAGCCGGCCAAGGACAGTATCTGGCCATCCAGTAGAGACTCGATCCATACGCTTTGACCGATGGACTTACAATAGCCACCGACCGACCGAATGAAACGACAAGGCTTTGAAGCGGTTGGAGACTTTAATCCCACAGAAGGCACCCCATCGGTTTCAGGTAACAGGGGCGGGCAGTCCTTATCCAAGAACTCAAAGTAAAAGAATTTTTGCATCCAACTATTATCAATGGATTCTTTATAGTAAAACCTCCAGCCAGACTCAGGACGAGTTTGAAGTTTGTACCAACCCTTGGTCGAACCATTATTTCCACACCTCATCAAAATAAAGAGGGACAACAAGATGTCAAAATCAAAGCGAAGACGACAGAACCCTAATAGGGAAACCACAGCGACTACCAAATGCCAGGCACTCGGGATCAGAAGGGTTAGAAAAATGTTCCAACGACATAATACCTCCGCGAAGGGGCCCATGTATGGAATTTTCAAGCCATACCTGACTGATTGTAGATACATCGGCACACGACCCTCTAGTGCCATATTGGCTCTATCAGCTTTCGTGGCAGATACTAAGCCGTAATCATCCGCCATCAGCATCTCTATTTGCACCTCTAAGAGTTCATCCAGGGACATAACGCTCATAATGTCACTAATGCCAAGAAAAGCCTGAGAAGTGGATATTTTTGCTAACATTTTTTAGGATGTTTTCTTTGGCAAGCCTCAAAGGGAACCACAGAAGTAGTGAGGAAAAGCTGAAATAGGATACCCTCTGATGAATATGAACCCTTATGAAGTATACAAAAGATGATTCGTGAAAATCGAAACAACGAGAGTCATATTAAAAAGCTACAAGCCTTTTCCAACGATCAGTACTCATGATGTCTCTTCGTCAAGAGAGCCATGAGTAGGGGGCAAATGATGAGACTGGGTCCCAGGATTTGATCCAATGAGTCAGCTTGAGAAATGCCTATATGAAAAGCCCACGAAGGACAGCCACCGATCTAGGTCCATATACGATTATCTATCGAAAGTCCACAATGAATAACTATCGACTAACGTTTGAATACTTCTTATAACTGCTCATTGAAGGGCCTTAGTCGCCTAGGTCTTACAAACGAAAGCCCTAGTCGCCCCGATCTCCTTACGGATAGGGCCTCAGTTGCCCCAACAACCGGATAGGATTTACCGAGCGAAGACAATCGCTCCGATTGGACATCCAATGGTCGGTTGCTTAGAACGAAAGACCTCTAAGACCCTTCATTGGTCAAACTACCGATCGATAGCTAACGATACCAACAACACCAAAGGCAGACCAGAGTATCCTATTAACTCCCGTCCCTTACTACGGATAGTACTCTAAGGATCTTTCAGCAAAGGAAAGGTTCCCTCTTTAATACGAAAGTTTCCTAAAGGATAAAAATTGCAATCAATTCGAAATATTGAATCCCAAGATTTTTGGATCGGTTTAGTAAGGAAAGTAGGGTTGAAGCACTCTAGCGATATGCGACTCTCACAGGTATAAGATATCTAAAAACTCTCCTAGACAGGTACGCTCTCTGGGCCTTACACATTGGCACTCTAATCACAGGGAATTACTCCCTCGAGCTCTCAATCTATTTTTCTTTTCATACTAAAATCGCTCTTTTCTGACTTGAGCGTCGGAGTTCTCTCGCCAGAGTTGCAAGTATCAAATCCCTCTGACGGTAACCGCTCAGGTTATTAAGGAGCTGGTATATATGGAGCCATAACCCACCTCCAACAAATTCGACTCCCTATGGATATGGAAAAAAACATATTAAGAGACCTCCTCCCGAAAAGGGCCCCACAGTAGGACGATCTGGATTAGTTGGGACGAAACTCCGGATACCGGATGAGAAACCAAGAGAGAGGGAGAGAGAGAGAGGGAGAGAAAGAGAAATGCCGATACTTATACTTGTAAACATCGGGAAAGGGAAGATAGAGAGAGACGGGATGGAGTAGAGAGAGAGAGAGAGAGAGGATATATCTATGTTTCACTTAAAAACGTTGGCATAGGTTTTTTCCCATCGTTTTTGGGTGAAATGTGGGGAAATTGACCCCTTTCTTCTCCTCTATTCTCCCTTCTCTCTTTTCTGTCTACTCTCTCCTCAAAGTGCTGCCACTCCTCGTCACACACTACTCTCATCACCATTGCTATCCTACTATTGATGAAAACTCCCGGACATTGCTCTCTACTAGAGGCCATTACTATCTCTCCTCACCTTCTACTTCATTTCTCTTACTGCTCTTACCCCTAATGGATGCCAATGATCAAAGGTAAGTTCTTCCATTTTTACTTGAATTTGATCGTAATTGTGATATTATTTATGTTGAGTAAGTTTATTTTGATACAAAAACTTTATTAGAGCATATTAGGGTTCGATTTTGACAAATTATGGAAAAATTAGGGCAAAATTAAGATTAAAATTGGCTAAATTATGGATGACGTTAGGTAAAATAAATTTATATTATGCTAAAAGTAGGAAAAATGATGGCACAATTAGGATAATGCTAATTTATATTATGATAAGATTAGGACATGGTTATGGCACAATTTATAAAATTTTGGTGGGCACCATATAGAGATGAGGAGGGGGTGATTCACCATTCACATTTGAAAGAGAGAGAGAGGTGTGTGCGTTCAAACTACAAAGATACTAGCCTAATAGGGGGAAATAAGATAGTATTTTTATGGAAATGATGAATAATTTTATAGCATTTTAAAATAATATTCTGATAATTTAATTTGCTTAATTTTTTAGTTTTGATTTTGAATATTTGATGAGAATGAGAACAAATAGTACTGGTACAAGTAAAATAAAGTAGAAAATAAAAGAAAATATTGCTTTGGATAAAGATTGTGTGGTGACACTAAAAAAAAAACAGGAATTCAGCGATGAATTTGTACAACAAAAAATATTCGTCACAAATCTGCAACAAAATTAGCGACAAAAAATGGTATCGTCGCAAATTAGCCACGAATTTAGCAACAAAAAAATTTTCGTCCAAATTTAGCAACAAAAAAAATTTTCCTCGCAAAAGTTATCGCTAATTTTTGATGAAAAATTTTTGATGCAAAATTCGTTGTAAATTTGTGAAAAAAAAAATTCGTTGCTAAATTTGCAACGAATTAAAAATTCATCCCTAAATTTGCAACGAATTAAAAATTCGTCCCTAAATTTGTGACGAATTAATTACTCGTCCCTAAATTTGTGATGAATAAATTATTCATCCCTAAATTTACGATGAATAAATTATTTGTCCCTAAATTTGCGACAAATTTAACCATTCGTCCCTAAATTTGGGACAAATAAAAAATTCATCCCAAAATTTTGGATGAAATCGAAATTCGTCCCTAAATTTGGGACGAAAACAAATTTGTCCCTAAATTTGCGACGAATTTCAAAATTCGTCACAAATTTAGCGACAAATAATTATATTTGTCGCAAAAAATTCAATTATTTGTCGCTAAATTTGTTGCCAATTAACGACAAATATAACATCAGTGGCAAAATTCGTCGCTAAAATTCATTTTTCCCCCACCTTTTAATTATTTGTATTTGTAATGTTTTCTAAAATTAAAAAATGATTTGTAAATAGAGATATGTACTGATAGAGTAGAAAATCTTAAAATGTTCACAAAACCAATAACTTTTAACAAAAAATAGTTCATTAATTTCCGTTTATATAAAAGAATGATAATATAGTGTAATCTTTTAAATTGGTACATTCATCTTTTGTTTAATCAAATGTTTCATATAATGATAAAAATGTACATTTATTTTAACCAAAATCTTATAAATTTGTTTAAGTATTCGATTCACTAAATTAAGAGTTAAAGTAGAAATACTTGTTAATTAATGATTAATATAATGAATGTTTTTTATAATTATATCATAGTATGCAAATATTGTTAATAATTTGTCTATTTAGTTTCTATTTCAGTACATTCAATGAGTTTTTTGTCACAAAGCATAAGTATCGTTGTTGAATTTGTTATAAATTGTAAAGTAAAAAATTATTCGTTGGTAAATTCGTTGCAAATTGCAACGAAAATATATATTCATCTCAAATTTAGCGACGAGAACATTCTTTTGTCGTCGATTTTAGTGAGGGAAAAATACTTTGGTTGCTGATTCAGGGATGAAATTTAATTTTCATCCCTGATTCAAGGACGAAATTTCATTTTCGTCCCTGGTTCAGGGATGAATTTTTTTTCGTCCCAGATTCAGGGACAAATTTGTTTTTCGTCCCAGATTCAGGGACAAAATTTTTTTTTCATCCCAGATTCAGGGAAGAATTTTTTTTTCGTCCCTGATTCAGGGATGAAATTTTTTTTCGTCCCTGATTCAAGGACGAATTTTTTTTTCATCCCAAATTCAGGGACGAAAATTTTATTCTCAGGGACGAAAATTTTTTTTCAGACCATGTCGCCATCAGAAGGAAGGGGGAAAACCAGAAAGAAAACTCTTTTGACAAAGAAAAGAAATAAATAAGGAGAAGGGGAACTGATCAAATTAAGGCATTCCTTGGTTAAGAGTAGCAGCATGCATAATATATACATTTTCATTAGCCATTGGCAAAAGCGATATGGCATTCACATGTACTATTTTCGGATGTGCTAAGACATGTATTGCCACATGCTTAACGTGACAGAGCGCCCCAGCTGCAACAATCTCCTTCATCTTCTCTTGAACCTGCAAAATTTTAATTGCTTTAACTAAAATGTTGATAAGGAAAGGGTAAGACAATGAGCAATGACTTAACTAGCACCGTTAGTTTTAAACTATATACCCAAAAAAAAGGAAAGACTAAAAATTTAACGGACCTACCCCCGATTATTTGGGACTTATAAATTTACATATTCACATATACATGTGTGTGTGTAATATACATTGCGAAAATACACTGTGGTCAATTTTTTATCACACATTTGCTGTGTGACACTAATGATTCACAGCTTAGGCTTTCTTAAGCATGCATGTCCTCTCGATCGTCTTCTCTTAAATTCCATGAGATATAACAAGCCGAGGCTACTCGTCCTTGTATGATATAGCACCGTGTATCAAACTCTTGTATGAAAGCTTGACCAATAGAACCGAGTTCAGAATCTTACCAGCTCATAGGACCACCAGAAGGGTTTTGCAGTGCATCATGGTGTCCATAACTATGATACAAGACATAGATAGGATTTTCTTTGCCATATTCTTGACCATATTCTGCTATAACTTTGAGGCTATGACACTTATCCAACATGTAAACTGTGATGGGCAACACTGAAGAAAGGATAAATTCGATTCATGAGCAACATCTGATTCCGGTGCGTTTGTATTCGGTAGAATTACCTATAACCCAATACTGTTCTGGAAAGAACAAAATCCCCTGCAAGTTCAGATTCTTTAAGACTATTACCAAACTTCAAAGATGAACCACAGAGACCAATGTGACAAATTAGCAGTATATTTAACGAAAGACTAAGCGGTCACCTTAAGACATGGGAGCACATAAGCAGCTCTAGTTCTCCAGCCCATATCTGCGGCTACTAAATTTGTCGAACATATGTGTCAAAATCACCTTCCAGAAACCTGATAGTCCAGATGATAAATATGATGAGAAACATGACGAAAATTTTTTTTCGTCTCTGATTTAGCGACGAAAACCATCTTTCATCCCTGATTTGTAATGAATTTAGGGACAAAACATTTTTGTCCCTAATTTCAATATAATCCTACACTTAGCCAATTTATTTCTTCATTCTCTCTCTCTCACTTTGTTCATTTTTGAATAGCCGCGAAGGTGGTTCTGCCAAGGGATGGCGAAAAGGATGCCGGACCTGCGATGGTGATAGGTAATCTCTCTCTCTCTCTCTCTCTCTCTCTCTCTCTCTCTCTCGGCCGGATGTGGGCTGTGGATGGCAGATCCTGCGGCTGGACACTGGATCTGAACTGTATAAGGCAGATCCGGTGGCCAAGCTGCTGGATCTTCCCTTCGCAGGCCAGCCACGGCAAGGGGCCGTAGCCCCTGTGCAACCCAGCTACGCGAAGGGGCTGCTGGCCCCTGCGTGGCCCCGCCTCGTGAAGGGGCAGCAAGCCCCTGCGTAGCCCAGCCGCTGCAAGGGGTGACTGGCCCTTGTGCGGCCCCGCCTCGCGAAGGGGCTGCAGGCCCTTGCACGGCCCGGCCCGGCCAGGCGCATTGATCTGGGCTTGGCCCGGCCCGTCATGCCTTCTTAGAGCAAGTGTTTAGGTCTGCCATTAACTCTAAAAAAAGAAAATAATAACAATAAAATTAAATAAAAAATGGATCCCTGTTGTTATGTCCGCTGCCAAACAAGAAGCTACTTTGGTATCCCCTCAGGTTCCATTGTTTTCTTGTTTGTAAGTGATGGAAAGTTTGGTTTGAATTATCAAATAACAATAGGGTTAAAATAGTAAATGCAACTATGGGATCAAATTATGGATTGTATGGTTGATCTGCATTTTTCTTACAAGAATGATTAGCATGTACGCATCTTCATGCAACTCCATTATTAAATGGCTTGTTGTTCAATTTCAATTATATGTTTTTAATGATTTTGGTGTTTGAAATGGAATGTTCTTCTATTTCAACACATAATCTTTATAATATTTGATTTGCATAAAATTGAATTCATTATTGATACTATCTTTTTCTTGAATTCATTATTGATATTATGAACAATGGTGAACACATTATAGTTTAGAAAGCAGAAGTTTTGTTCCACACAACCATTATCTGACAGTTAATGTAACGTATATATTTGATTTTTTAATATACTATTTTTTTTTCTATAGGTCATTATAGAATATTTCTTGACATATTGATGCCTTGTTTCATCGTATTTAATTTGTCAAATTAAATATGGTAAGTTTATTCATATTCTTCATTATGCATCTGATGAACATGCAATTTTTATTTTTTTATTTTTGTTAATAATATATTATGGTTGATAGTTTCGATATGGCGGTCATAGACGAAATTCTGATAGAAGATCATGCTCTTCACCATCGCAGTCCGCTTCAGCACCTTCGCAATCTCATTCCCTTACTGGTAATGTACCTTCGCCTCACCCTTCTGTTGCAGGCCATTCGCATTCTCAACAAATGGCTAGTAATGTACCTTCGTCAGTCCCTTCGGTGGAACACTCATATGCAGAGAGGGAAGACAATCGAGAGTTGATAGCCCCTTACGGAGATTCGTAAGTACTAAATTTTAAAATTTCAGATAGATTATTTCTTTTCTTTATTAAACAAATTATTCTTTTAACTATCTTGTTTATTTAACATTGTTTGTTTGAAACTTTATGATAGATTTTCAAATTCTGTACATGTTATTCACGAGTTTAATAGAATAGTGAATAACCATTGGAGAGGGGTTTCGATGACTTACACAAGCACTTCGAAAGAAACAAAAGAGTTATGGTGGAGCTAATTCAACGTAAGTTATCTCCATCAGTTTATATATAAAATTAAGTTAATAGCTTTATAATTAATTGATTTTTTTCTATTGTAGCGAGTATTCACTTGGGACGAAACTGAAGAGTTGAAAGTAAAAAGGATTTTCAAGAAAAAATGTGGCGATCACATCCGACACTATCTAAATCATGCGAAAAGACACGGAAAAAAGCCAAACTGTATCACCGAGCAAAATAGGGGCATGATTGTGAATTTTTGGAAATCGGAGAAGAGTAAATGAAGAAGTGAGCATAATAAAAATAAACCGAGCTTATAATTCAGGGAAATCATCTGCGATATATGCGAGAGGCTCAATCAATATCGATGAACATAGAAATAGATTGGTAATTTTATACAAACCCTAATTTTTTTTTATTTAATTTAAACAATTTCATTATTTGTAACAGTGTTTTTTTATTTTAGGCTAAGGAAACGGGGACCGAGCCTTCATTCTTAGATACTTTCATGCGCACATTTCAGAAAAAAAGACAAGACTTGGAGTGGGGAGAAAGCTAGAGCAATTAAGGTTTGTAATTTCAAAACTTTTAATTATTTAATAAACATTTTCAATGTTGATTTGAACAAATTATTTTAAACATATCATAACAATGTAGGAAGATGAATTTATTAGGTTAGTCTCTCCTAAGTTTATTTTTATTGCTGACTTGATTCTTTGATTTCTAATGAATTACTTGATAGAGATTCTTGTTTTTTTCCATAACTTTTAACTTATTCAATGTTAATATGAATGTTCATAATTTATATCCTATATAGTCTCATTATTTATGTTACAAATTTTTTTAATTTCCTTTATATATATATATCTAATCAAGATTATAAGTGTTTGTATTATATTGTTATTGCAAATTTATTTTAATTTTTCTCATGATAATACATGAGAGATATGATGAGCTATCATGCAGAAGTTCGAGTGCTAGTGATGATGCTGGCGGATCTGAGCCATCTGTTGATAACATAAATACATGGCTCGAGCTGATTGGTGGACCAAAAGGGGGTAGAGTAGTTGGGCTAGGTTATTTGAGAAGAACTTACAAATTCGCTAGTTCATCTTCTTCCACCCCACCAGTAGTTAGGGTAAAAATAAATCAATTGAATCAAGAGGTGAGCCATTTGAAGGACTTACTGCTGCAAAGAGATTAAGAATTCAATGAACTTTAAGCAAAACACATGCAAGAAATGAACGAGTTCCACACACAGCAAATGTTAATCATGCAGCATCTCCAGTTAGCCTACGCTCCAAGTTAGATTCCTCCTTCTATTTCTCCACCTGATGATGCTCGCGATGGTGATGATGATGATGATTTCTTCGATGATGATAATAGAGGTGGAGGTCATACTTGAGATTGTGTACTATTATTTGACTGTTATATTTTGATACTCGTTACATTGATTTTCTTGGTTATATATGGTTATTTATATTTTAACATTTAAACTTGATGTTGCTTTTATCTTTGACATTACTATTATGATTTCTTGTTGAATTTTTAACTTATTGATCTTATTGAATAGTTAGTTGTATTTAAGAGTATAGATGGCTGAAATTTGATATTAAAAATGATTTGAATGATTAGTTGTTGATGAGGTTGGATGAGCAGGTATAAAAACAGGTTATATAGGGAAAAATGATCCAAATATGCCAATAAAATTTATATTTGTCGCAAAAATACATATTCGTCGCAAAATTTATCCCTGAAAACAATGGTCATTGCAAATTTCGTTGCTAAAATTGAATTAGAGTGGCCTGTAAATTTAGTTTAGCAACAAATTTTGTAACGAAAAAATATTCATTGCAAATTTGTGACAAATTTTGCGATGAATTTTTTTCATTCCTAGTTTGCCACGAATCTAATTTTCGTTGCAAATTTGTGACAAAAAAAATTTCCTAGCAAATTTGTGATGAAAATTAGATTCATCACAAATCTGCGACAAAAAAAAATTTCATGGCAAATTTGCGACGAATTATTTTTCGTTTGTAATTTGCGACGAATAATTTTTTAGTTACAAAATTTGCAACAAGTATTTTTTCGTCGCAAAATTTGCGACGAATAATAAATACGTTGCAAAATTTTTTTTGTCGCGAATTTCCAATAAATATTTTTTCATGGCTAAATTCGTCGCAAATTTATGACGAATTTTGCGAAAAAAAAATATTTGTTTGAAATATTTGTGATGAATAATTAATTTTTCGTCTCAAAATTTTGCGATGACTTATTAGGGACGAAAAAAAATTTATTGCAGATTTGTTTTGGGACGAATTTTTCTTACAAATTTGTTACAAATTGATGATTTTTTTGTAGTGTGAGACAAAGGGAAAGGGATCTTGGTTTTATTAAATAAATTGTACTAGCCAAGAATGAGAGATATAGATATATATTTTTATAAACTTGCAAATTTTAAATAAATTAGTACGAGAAAATTGAATAAAATTTTAAAAAAATAAATAAATTAATAAAATTTAAATAAATGAAAATAAATGAACTTGAGAGTAGGACATAAAAATTATGTAGTTATTTAAAATAAACCTAATTAACAATATGATTTATTAAATTATGTATTTATTTTTTAAAAATTTTATTTATAAACTAATATTGAGCACAGTTTTTTCTCACCAAACATTTAACAGTGATGAAGGCATACGTTACCGTGACGCTTTCGAATTTGATGCTAAAAAAGATCATCATGTAAGGCTGTGTTCATGTGCACCCACGTTAGAAAATTAAGCAAAAATAAAATAAAAAAATAAAGAAGAAATATCTTCAAATATTAATGTTTTTCATCATTTTGTTAATTCATATTACATGTATTTTGTGAAAAATTAGTGTATATGAAGCAATGGTCATACAATCCCTATGAGTTGTTTGGTTCATTGCAAGGAAAGAAAGAAAATGGAAGGGTCTATGTATTATTGTTCATTTTCAAGACTTATATATCTCTGATTACTAAACCCATAAGATAAAGTTTAACAAACAATTCCCTTAGCATTTTGCCAAAATTTGAATTCAAGTTGTATAACTCAATTTATGGTAAGATAATTATTTTTGCCACTAGCTCATCTGTGATAACACTAAACCAAAAATTTTGTGAGAACCCAGTTTTTTTCTCATAACCCTTAAGATACTTTTTTTTTAATCACCGGTATTCAATAACCACGATGACCTAATACGATTCAGCTAAAATTTTTAAACGACAAAACTCTCTCAATGTCTATTTTTACTATATATAAGATTCAAGATTGAGACCTTACTTAAGAGACACTTAGATACCGGTGTGACCAACTAAATATTGCTCTTAATGAATTCTATCAATTGCAATTCAAAATCTTGAATGAATAATATGAGCATAAATAGATACAGAAAAAGTTCATGGAAAAGGTTTCTTTTTCCATGGCAAATGTGTAAATTTCCATATTTCTTTTTATATTCTATAAATATCACAAAATGGTAAAGTCTTACTTAGCTATGTTACATAATATTGTCCATAGCCAAAAGAAGATATTATCTTGATTAATACTGCACCTACAGATTGGGGACAGTAGGAAAACTGGAAAATACAGACAAAAACAACACTAAAAAAAGAGAAAATTACAGGAAGTATGACTTTTTGGAGTGTTCCTTTCTCCTCGTCCAGTACTACCTCTGTGGCCTAAAATGTGAGAATCATATGGTTAAAGTTTAGGACCACTTCAAATCTAGAAGTAAAGAAAGAAATTTTCTTTGAAGAGGGGTCCGCACAACCAGCTATTTTATATTTTTTTTTTCATTTCTTTTTTAGATGGTTGAGTCATAGAATAAAGATAGTTCCGATAAATGCTAAGTTTGATTTTATAATAAATTTATTATTAATTGAAAAGTTTTTTCAAATTGAAATAATTGCCACCAATTGTTTCCTAATAAATTTGCAATATAAAATGTCATATCACTTTTTTCCCCCACATTTGCCCTTTCTTAACTCCAGAAAATGAAGGAATTACTCTGGCACTACATTTAAGAAGCAAAAACAAAAGTAATTTGATTTTATTTGCGGGCCAAAACAAAAATTAATTAAATCAGAGTTATTATTGAAATTCAAATTTATTTGCTTTTTAAAAAGATTAACTGATGCATTAGCTATCAGATTATAATTTTTTTTTATATGGTTAGTACAACTTTCAAATCATATAAACATACACATCAGTTAATAACAATATGAAACACCATATCAAAAGATGTATTAAATTTCAAATTTTGTACGGGAATTTGCATAATTTATAACCGCTGGAAAATATCCACGTAGGTTATTTTACCATTGTAAAAATTGATTTGAATTTGAAGTGGGATAATGAGATAACTCCCAATATTCCATGACCTCATAACTAACTCCCATTATGGTTATTGTTTTGGACGTGCACTCAATTTACTAATTGAGATCTAGGACATAACAAATTACAATTGAATATTGATTTTTTGAGATTTGCACATTGAGTGAACGAGAGAAACTCATTTTGAGAGGGTTTATAAAATTCTGAGTAGGGAATTTTATATGACGATCTAATTACCAGACTAAGATTTGAGATGTTGTGAAATCAAGGTAGTGGTTTATATTGTGATCATCCTCCGACTGCAAGTTATTCAAAGAAAAGAGTTCACGGTTCCCGACTTTTCTACATTGTTCATTGAGGTATATCAAGAACCCGACTTATTTATGATTCCAAAAGATTTATTAAAATACTTCCGTTGCATGATTGTGTCATCAAATCTAACATTGGTATCTGAGCCTGTTAGAATTATTAAAAATGAATTTTTTGAAATTTTGGGAATAAAAACTATAGTATAAAATTTGGAGTTTGGATCTCGAATGAGTTTCGTGAATCTAATTATACCACGACATTACCCATGACATGTAGATCACGAAAAAAAAAATTCGTAATTTTTTGAGCATTTTTAGGCTTTGAAAATTCCGGTGAAAGTTCTTAGCCGTAAATAATGACAACACCTTAAAACCCCAGATTTGTCAAGATTGAGGGCAAATCGTTGCATGAAAATGGTCCATATGTGTTTCTGACATGCTGATCTACATTTTGACATAAATATTGTGTGCTATTGTTGCCGGAAAGTTGAGTTTCAAAAATGGCCATGGAGGGCCGGACTTTAGGGCTCTCAATTTGCCGAGTTTAGGGTGCTAACCTTCCAAAAATCAAGTCACGGATGATTAGAATATGAGGAATTAGAGTTTCTGACAAAAATCCGATGAAACAGAGCCAGAAAAAGGTATTTTTCAGCAACCGGGTTAAAAAACCAGGTTACAGGACCCGTTGGGTGGAGAAGACCAGACTTGGATCCAAGGCGCATACACGTCATGCACGCGATAGGCTCGTGACATGAAGAGGAGCGTGCGCGTGGAGCTCACTGAGGCGCATGAGCTCCCGGGTCAAGTTTGGGTCGGTTTCAACCCGGATCTAGCTCCGACTCGGGTCAAGACCTGAAAGGCCCGTAAGAGCGTGTGACAGACACGCTGCGCATCTGCCATGCTCTGCCTTCCTTACCACGTCACGTGCGTGCAGGTGCGTGAGGACGTGCCGCCGACGTGTGGCGGCGTGTGAGGAGTGCCCCCGACGTGTGTTGGCGCGTGGCGACACGTCAGGTCTTGCTGGAATGAAAAATTTTATTTTTCTGATGGTCCAATGCTATTTAGTATGACTAATTATGGGTTTCTGTGTATCAAATCGCAGTCCCAATAGTAAGATGCAATCCTAGATTGTAGTATATGATGTCTGTTGACTCATACGCTCGTTTTGGGGTTTGTACTCGAATCATTTAAGTTTTGTTGATTCATTAGGTGTACAAAATTGTGAGATTAAGCGTCATTTATCACTAACGTCTCTCTTTTTTGTGTGATAGAGACTATGGCTGCTACGAAGACTATCATATTGGATTTCATGAAGGGAGACAAGCTAAACGATGACAATTATGACATTTGCCACCAGAAGGTTCAGTTTGTCTTTGAGGAATAGGAATTTAGGGATGTTTTGAAGTATGAGATGAAGGACCCTCGGGAGGGTACCATGCCACAGGCGTGACGGGATCAGGAGGCATGAAAGAAGAAGGATGGCCAAGCTAGGGTGATCCTTCTGAGCAGTTTGCATGATGATCTGATCCCGGTGTATGAACAGTATCCTGCTACGATGTCGGTCTGGCTTACTCTGAGAGAGCATTACGGCTCCCAGTTAGCTCCTAAGTTGAGGATGATGACCTACAAGTTTATCATGCATAAGAAGAGGTCCGATCATACTATGAAACAACATCTTATACATTTATTGAATATGATTGCCTCTTCGAAGAATATAGGGGAGCCTATGTCAGACAAGCTTCAGGTATTGGGAGTGATCCAGTCTTTGCCAGACTCCTGGGATCTTGTTAAGACCTATCTCACACACACTGAGAGTATTCATACTTTCATGGATGTGAGTAGGCGTTGTGAGCATGAGGAAGAGCACCAGGAGGTGGCTAGGTCTACTTTAGGTCATGCTTACATCGCGGAGTCGAGTAAAAGCTCCTGAGGCCACTAAGCGCAAGTGGCACAAGCATGATAAGAAGACCAAGGGCCACGACAAGAAGAAGTTGTCTGTTAAGATCGACGACAAAGGGCAGAAATACAAGAAGAATGAGCTCGATTAGAGCAAGGTCCAATGCTACGTGTGTGGCAAGCTTAGGCATTTCGCATACGAGTATGACGAGCGAAAGGTACGTCCTTTTTATTTAGATGATTTAAGCTATCTATCATCTAGTGTGATGCATGCTGACTCCTCTCCTTTGTGGATTGTAGACTCAAGAGCCACCGACCATATAGCTCATGACAGGAGCACGTACGTGGAGTTCCTCCATTTGAGTCTCCATGTGAGGAGGTCATATGTGGGGAACTGAGCATTTGTGGAAGTGAGAGGGATTGGTACATACATGCTGATGCTACGAAGTAACCAAGTCCTATATCTACATGATGTATTGAATGCTTCCGTGACTCGGTGGAATCTCATGTCTATCCGATATCTTGATTAGTTGGGATATTCTGTTTTGTTGGGAAACTCTAGAGTTTCTATTTATCATGACAGTTTTTTAACGTGTTCTGGTTTAGTCCATGAGTGACTTTATGTACTGAATTTGATTCTATTTTATGATATTTTTCCTTCATCTCCTATTGTCTTTTCATCTCATAATGTAGTTAATTATATGATTGTTTGGCATAGCAGACTAAGCTACATAGGGCAAAAGAGGATGAGCTGATTAGCTGCGAGTGGTTTGATGGGCCCACTAACCAGGGTTGAGTTACCCTTGTGCGAGTTTTTCCTAGCAGGCAAAACTATAAGACAACCATTTGGGAAAGCAATGAGAGCTAGGACTCCATTGTAGTTTGTCCACTCTGATTATGAAAGTCCGAAACGGAGCCACGTATTTCATTATGTTTATAGATAATTACACGCATTTTGGTTATGTCTATCTTATCTTGCACAAGTCTGAGGCACTAGAGTGCTTTAGGAGGTTCATCAATGAGGTTGAGAATCAGCTAGACTTGAGGGTGAAAACTCTCAAAATCGATCAGGGGTGCAAGTATCTGTCTGAGCAGTTTAAAGAGCTCTGTTTCGAGAGAGGTATTATGAGATAGTTAACTATTCCTATTACTTCTCAGCAGAATGGAGTAGCCGAGAGAAGGAATAAAACTTTGTTGGAGATAGTAACGTCGATGACGGTGCAGGCCAATTTACCAATCTCCCATTGAGGAGATGCATTATTAACTGCTGCCTGTGACCTCAACCGTGTCCCAACAAAGTCCATAGCTAGCACCTCATATGATAGTTAGACGGGGAGGTAGCCTGACCTTAGCCATTTGAGGCCATGGGGTTGTATCGCGTATTTTTATGATTCCTCGCATCAATACTACAGCTAGGCCTACGAGGAAAGAAATGTATTTTTATAAGATACTCTGAACACTCCAAGGGATATGTGTTTCTAGAAGAGCATACAGATGATACTATCACTGAGATTGAGTCTTATGATGTCACGTTCCTTGAGAATGACGATTTCCCTATAAGAAGAGAAATTGATCGAGACTACACCTCCTCTGATATGGATGAGCATAATGGCTTAGTTGAGCCCAGCGGTGGGACTCAAGAGCATGTTATGGATCTTAGTCCTAATGGGAGCGGTCCATCTAGAGGTGGGGAGGCTCTCTCTCTTTGTATGAGTAATAGAGGACATGTACCTCATCGTCATTTCCCGATTGAGGATGAAAGCCTTATTGTGACTCCTGAGGATGATAAGGAGACCAGGACATTCTAGGATGCTCTCGAGGAGGAGACTTTTTTCCTTGTAGTTAAGTTTACATCAATCCGTTTACTTTTGGTAATTGTTGCTACAATGGATCTTGAGTTACATCAGATGAACGTAAAGACCGTCTTCCTTAACGGAAGTTTGGATGAGGAGATCTATATGGAAAAACCCTCTAGGTTCATCTAATAGGTCAGGAGGATAAGGTCTGTCGACTTCAGAAGTTGATATATGGCCTAATGCAGTTATCCAAGTGATGGTATCTAAGATTTCATGAGTAGGTGATATCTTATGGTATTACGATAATCGAGAAGGATCATTGTGTCTATCTGATATGTTCTGATAACTCTTTTCTGATCCTATCATTGTATGTGGATGACATAATATTCACTAGGAGCAACATTGAGTACCTGATGACCATTAAAACATGGTTGTCATCAAGCGTCGACATAAAGGATATGGGCGAACCTGAGTTCATCCTTGAAGTTCAGATCCTGAGGGATTGCTCGAGAAGGATGTTGGCTCTTTCACAAGAGACCTATATTAGGAAGATTCTCGAGCATTTTGGGATGAGTGATTGTAATCCCATAGATACTCCGATCACCAAATGTGATGGCCTTAACCTAGAAATATGCCCTAAAACTCAAGAGGAAGGGAGGGAAATGAGTAAAGTACCTTACTCCAATGCAATAAGAAGTCTAATATACATGATATTGTGTACACGATCGGACATTTGTTATGCAGTCGGTCTGGTAAGTAGATTCAGGCAAATCCTGGAAAGAGTCACTGGAGAACAGTGAAAATAATTTTTTGATATCTTAAGGGAACTGCGAACTTCTCTCTGTGTTACAGAGGAGGCGATTTGCACCATATGGGATTCAGACATCGATTGGGATAACAATCTGGACCAGCACAAATCAACATCAGGTTTTGCCTTCTTGCTCAATGGCAATGCCATTTCTTGGAGTAGTAAGAAGCAAACCTGTGTAGCTCTATCTACGATGGAGGCTGAGTTCGTGACTTGCTCAGTTACAGTTTAAGAGAGTATTTAGCTTCGAAGACTATTGGATGATTTAGGGATTATGGCAGATAGTGAGAGGCTAGTGACGATCTACTATGATAATCAGGCCGCTATCACTTGCACTCGGGACCCTAAGTATCACAGTAGGACTAAACGCATTGACACCAGATACCATTTCGTGAGAGACATTATCGAGAAGGGTGAAGTAGCCATCAAGTACATTTTTACACACAGTATGGTGGCTGACCCCTTCACTGAACCCATTATTAGAGACTCATTTTTAGGGCATAAAGAGTCATTGGGTTTGGGTACTTTTTGACATTTCTCAATTTGTACTATATTGATGACATTGATGCTTATTAACTTTTTATATATATGATTATTGTGCATTATTCAGTCATACTTGAGTTATATTTCATTTAATACTCTTTCTTTTCTTATCATATATATATTATGCGATATGATAAAAGATATGTAAGGTAGGCAAGGTCAACTCTCTTACATGAGTGACCACCTCCAACTCTGAGTGAGTGGGGATAAGACGGTTTCTAGTTGTAAGAGGTTTTAAGAGTGACCTTGCTAGAACATAAATCGCCCTAATATGTGTTCAGGATGAGACCATATACGATATACCATTTTGAGAGATAGGAGAATAATACTATCGTACGTGTTTCATACTGCGTCTAATAAGATGACTAGGGATAGTCGGAGCTACATTACTTGAGATAATGATTTGATGTTTATCCCCTAACCCCACTGTATGAGACCTGAGATCCATTGGGTGGGATCTTTTGTACCTTTATTACTTTCGGCTGCTTCTTGAGGCTCTGTTTCAGTATTTGTTACTTTATTCTGTTTACCTATGGCCCATAAGATAAATTGAGATCTAAGAGACAAGTTGAGGAAAACAGCTAAATTGGGGTTGATAGATTTGAGTTTGAAAAAAGGAAGACCAAGTGACTTTACATCATCGTATTGTATTTACTGACCGGACTTTTATGTTTATCCATGTTGGAATTCGAACATAATAGTGAATATATAGTCGAGCAATTATTAGGGATTACTTTTGATGAGGAAAGTAACTCGATAGATATAATTAGTCTTGGATCTGAGATACAGTGAGTTTCTTTTGGTACTAATGGTGACTACTCATCATCTTAATAGGTGTATCGAGAAGTCTTTATTTGTAAGTATACTCGCCAGTCGCATGACATCCAATTCTATATGAAAGTCCAGGAGGGTGATGTAGTGATATCACATGAGTTGTAATTTTGTGACATTCGTAAAATGCCCTCGTGTGCAAATGTGAGATGTTGGTCAATGCCCCCACAGGGGCATTTTACCATGGTAAAAATTAATTCAAATTTGAAGTGGGATAATGGGATAACTCCCATTATCCCATAACCTCATAACTAACTCCCATTTTGGTTATTGTTTTGGACGTGCACTCAATTTACTAATTGAGATCTAAGATATAACAAATTATAATTGAATATTGATTTTTTGAGATTTACACATTGAGTGAGTGAGAGAAACTCATTTTGAGAGGGTTTATAGAATTTCGAGTATGGAATTTTATACGATGATCTAATCACCGAACTAAAAGTTGAGACATTATGAAGTCGTGGTAGTGGTTTATATTATGATCATCATCCGACTACAAGTTGTTTGAAGAAAAAAGTTCATGGTTCCCAAGTTTTCTGCACTACTCATTGAGATATATCAAGAACCCAACTTATTTATGATTTTAAAAAATTTATTAAAATACTTCTACTGCATGATTATGTCATCAAAGTCTAACAACAAAAGATCCATATTCATGAATTGTCCTCTTTTATTTACCAAGACAACTTCAATTGCACAATACTGATGCATCCAAACACAACATCAAATATTCAATTTTTGAATAATGGATACAAGGTTATCCCCTACAATCCTAATATTACAAATTTAAACCTGGTTTTAGTATTAATCTATGAATCATAGCCTAGACAAATACCTGACTCCAAGTATTTTGATAAAAACATAATATACTTGCTATTAGATAATAGTTATCAATCAAATAGTATGTTTTAAAAAATAATATGAGAAAACTTGACTATTGGTATATTTCTTTTTTTAGTACAAGGAGATGCAACCAAACTGAATCAAACTGAGAAAGGGAGAATGAAAGTGGAGGTGGCTCTACTGTTTGAACTGTCCCTGAGGACACTATTTGTATGTTTCTAACATTACATATTACGAATTTAAACAATTGCTGATAGATAATAGTTATCAGTCAAATAGTATGTTTTAACAAATTAATATGAGAAAACTTAACTAGTAGTATATTTCTTTTTTAGAACAAGTAGACATAACTAAGTGAAATCAAACCGAGAAAATGAGGATAGAAGTATGGAGGTTCTACCATTTGGGCTGTCATTGAGGGACACTATTAGTATATTTCTAACATTGCATATTAACTATGGAGTACTAATTTCGGTAAAGAGTTTGTGGACACATGAAAAGAAGGGTTCACAAGTCACATGTTTGTGTCAAATTGGGTGTGTAGGAAATCTATTGTCTCTATAATGCCACTGAGGTTCATTGAAGCAGGCTGATACTGCCATAGTTAGTTGCAAGTAGATGATTATATCCTCTTCATGTGGTACATGACTAATATCTGATTTTATGGATTCTATTGTTCTCCAAATCTATGAAACTGTCACGAGGTTAGTGCTTTCTTATCTATTATAAACATAGTTGAAAATGGAACTATTTTCTAATTTGGTTTCATCTTTTATGAGTTTCGTAAAATTGTACAAATGTAAAATTAATTATTTAATACTAAATTAGATAGCTAGAATAATTATTTAGCATAATTGAAAATTAGTTATCTGCCAATGAGTTATGTCCAATCAACATCATCCCCGTTTCTTTAGAGGTCTCAATTTTGAATCTCTTCTATACTCAAAAAAAGAAAGAAAATTATTTATCTTTCTTATTCTTTTAAAAGGACGAAGTTGCCCTCTTAGTTACATAATCAGTGATTCAATGGCCCACTGTTCATCTTCTTAGTTTCCTATGCAATGCCCTCTCTTCTATGGAACCCAAGGCCTATTTATTCTACATAAAATAACAAATCTTAAGTCTTAATTAGATTCTGTCTTAGAAAGAAACATTATTGTTACCGGTTCTGTCATGCCCTAACCCGTAAATCTCGGCACATGATAACTGTCGTGTTATCCTGAAACACATGTAAACCTTACCCCATGTTCTAAGGTACCGTAAGACATTTCAAAATTTCCAATTATTTACAAATAAATACCAACCACTAATAGGCCAGCAAGGCCTTTCCTTTCAAATCCAAACATCAAAGGGCCTACCCAGCCATCCAAATCAATCTTCAAATTCATCACAAACCATTTTTAGCATAAACAATTTTCACAAAATTCAAAGAAATAAAAGAAAAGGGTCCTCAATTTAGGTACGCAAAACCATATTCAAATTATAGATCAAATAAACCTAGTTCAAAAAGAATTTCAAAAAATAGTTACAAAATTGGTCTCCATTAAGGTGCACTAATATCTTAAGCCAAAAGAATGTCTAGTACCTGAAGAATCCAACTAACAAGACTTCTTCAAATCCAGTGCTAAGCAACCTCAAGTCTCAACTAGACTTTTACTGTAAGAAGGAAAGCAAGAGGGGTGAATATATATTATACCTAGTGAGTGATGTACATGTTGTATATAAATAAGATTTGTATGGTAAATATATCAAATATATATTTTTTAAATCTTTGGGTCATTATTACAATCATTCCATAATAAATAAATTTGTCTAATCATCATGACTCATTCCAATATGCATCCAATTATTTCATATTTTAAAACATGAGGCAACTAAAATTCATCATGCACAACTAAAGCTTACCACGACCTAGGGATGGACCGCCAAGGGTTTTAGTAATTTCAATTTATAAATATCTCCATCCTTAGTGTTGGATGTCATATTTCATTGGTGGGGCATCCAACTATCCCATGACCTTATTTATTATATCTAGTCAAGAATGCACCGCACGTGCTCAGCTACATTCCATTGTCTACTAATCCCACTACGTTACCCCATCGGATAACTCCATAAAGGGAAATGACTAGTTATTTTGTGGGGACCAAGCTTTTCCCCACCAAGCCAGTCAATGCACCATTTTATAAAATTATAAGCTTATTTCATGTGCCATCATTGTAACAAATTCTCAATAGTAGTTAATATACCAATGTGTTCAATATCAATAAATTCACATGGTATATTTGTTCATTCATGGCATATAGGATGCATTAAAGTTCAAAATTCTGTCTTTGAGATATTCCACACATACTAAAGCATATAAATCCAAATTTCAAAAATCATTTAAAAAATTCAATAAAAGAATTTTTCTTATTTATGTGCAAGCATAAAATCACTCACTACTTGAGAGGATGAACTTACACTCCTAATTCACAATCAAATCCAAGGGTAACCTCTTCTCGGGTTCAAATTGTCTTAATCTAAAATAATAAACATAAATCCATTGTCAAATAATAAGTATAACTAGGGTCTATGAGTTTTCCCCCAGCACAACTCAAACTCTAATTTCTAAAATCCATAAATCTATGCTCTAATTGCACCAAATATATGTCAAATGCATCGATAAGGGATTTCCATTGACACTTTCCTCAATTCTCATTATGTTACAAACTCTAGATCTAAAGCCCCAAATTTATTTCATCTAATTTCCGCATAATCTTCCAATTTTATGAAATAGAAAAGTAAACCTAAGTTAAAAATAAGAATATTATCTCAATTTTGTCTCCAATTCTGCCTCCAAGCCGAGCCATTACCAAACACTAGGTTTTCTGTCACTAGAAAAATCTAGTTCTCTCTCTAGATTTAACCTTCTAGGTGCTTATTTGTGAGTTTGTAAGCATTGTGGAGTGAATTTAGTGGAGATGTGGTTGATTTCAAGAGAGGTTGAGAAGAGTGAGAGAGTGGATGTGCGAACATGAGTTGGAGAGGGATAGAAATGATTTTAGTTGTGTTTAAGTGCCCTATTTATAGAAAGGTCTTTTACTATTTTACCCCTATTAATCAAGAGTTTTGATTGGATTTGGTTACCTTTTTCGTCATTCTGTATCGACACATAGCATTAGTTGTATCGATGCATAGGATCATGCTCTCAGAAGAGCTATAATAGATGTTGCATATATTGATATAAAGTCTTGTGCATATTGATCCAGGGTGACATCTATATCAACCCATTAAGTTGGATATATCGATACACAATAAATTGTTCTCAGAAATTTATGTATCAGCCCAAAGTATCGGATATATCAATGTACATAATCACACTTTCAGAAGATCAGTGACAGAGATTAAATGTATCAACCCAAGGTATTGGATGTATCAATACACATGATCACACTCTCAGAAGATCTGTGATAGAGATTAAATGTATCAACCCAAGATATCGGATGTATCGATACACATGATATCTGTGATAGAGAATTAAATGTATCAACCCAAAAACTCAGTATACTGATTTAAAGACATCCATGTATCGACCTACACCTTAAGGTAGGTCAATATACCAATATACTCAGAAATTGCTTTCTAAGACAAATCTCCTAAGAACATATTAACCCTCACTTAAGTATATATTAACCGACAATGATTGATCTTAAAGAAATGTTACTGTAAAAAATTGTATCAGCCCAATATCAAAATGTGTCAACCCTCTCTATGTATTATAGTAACTCATCAAAAGGGAATTCATAGACATTCTTTCAATAGATCATAGGCAATATAATCCCAGATCTTTTCGAAATTACGTAAAAGAATTTACTGAAAATTCTAATGCTGAATTTTTAGTGTTACAACAGAGTCGAGTACGTGCGGTGTATTCATAGCCAGATATGATAAATAAGGTTATGGGATAGTTGGTTGTACTGCCAATGAAGCATCACATCCAACGCCAAAGATAAAGGTATTTATAACTTGAAATTACTAGAACCCTTGGCGGTCCCACCCTGGGTCATGGTAGACCTTGGTCAGGAATGATGAATTTTGGTCGTCCCATATTTGCAAATATGAAATAGTCGGATGTATATAAGAATGAATCATGATAGATAGAAAAATTTATTTATTACTGAATTATTGTAAGAATGACTTGATGATTTAATATATATATATATATATATATATTTGATATATCATCACACAAATTTTATTTATGTAGAACATACACATTTCTCACTGGGTCTAGTATATACTTACCCCTCTTGCTTTCCTTTATACAATGGAAGTCTAGTTGAGACTTGAGGTTGCTTAGCACCGAATTTGAAGAGGTCTAGTCGGTTGAATCCTTTGAGTACTAGACATTCTTTTAGCTTAAGATATTAGTGGACCTTAATGGAGGCAAATTTTATAACTATTTTTAGAAATTCTTTTTTAACTAGGTTTTTTTGATTTGTGATTTGAATATGATTTTGCATACCTATATTAAGGACTCTTTTCTTTTATTAATTTGAATTTTATGGAAATTGTTTAGGATAAAAATGGTGTGTGATGAATTTGAAGGTTGGCCCTTTGATGTTTGGATTTGAAAGAGAAGGTCTTGTTGGCCTATTGTGGTTGGTATTTATTTGTAAATAATTGGAAATTTCAAAATGTCTTACGGTACATTAGAATAGGGGTGAGGCTTACACGTGTTTCAAGATAACGTGGTAGTTGTCACATGTCGAGACCTGCAAGTCAAAGCATACAACTTTATTGGTATCAGAGCCAGGAGCTTTCAATTTAAGAATGTATAAAAATGTTTGAAAAGTTTTTCAATTATTTTAAAGGTTCTCAATTGTTTTCAAACTATTTTGAAAAGTTTGACGTTCAAAATAATTCAAATGATTTTAAGAGCCTCCTTCGGGTCCTAGTAAATTAAGAATATTATTTTTGGGGAGGTTAAACACCTAATCTAATTACTCTTACATTTGTTAAGTCAAGATTTTCTTTTGTAGAGCTATGGTTGTGTGGTTAGTTTTAGCTCGACTGGAGTAATGGCATTGTGTAATCCACAACTATGCTGACTCGTTAAAAGAGTTCTTAGATCTTGTGTGTAAGACCTTTAAAGTTCTGCAATGATCTGGATGCCTATTTTTGTGTCATTCCTATGCTCCCTTCAATCTTTGATTCACATGTTAGAAGTGAATAATAGTAAGGTCTCTCTATAGCTAGTGTAATGGTGGAGGCTGGGTCAGCACCTTTTATGATAATCCTCTCTTCAAATTGGTTTTAAGTTTGATGGGACTATTAAGAATGCCAAGTTAAATTGTTCATTATGAAAAAGAGGGCACTTAAATCCATGCAGTAGTTTTTCAAGAGACATTTGAATCCCATGGCCAAGATGAAGTTGATTAGTATCTTCTCATGTGCAACACATTCGTGATGGTGAATTTGCATGAACTAGGATATGGAGAATGTTTTTTCTTTAAGGTCCTTTAAAAGAAAAAGTTTGTACAGAGATTTTCTAGGGTTTTGTTTGCTAAGACAAATTAAAGGTTGTGTAGGCCAATAAAGTTCCTATATGGCCTTTGGACCTATATCTTGATGCTAGAAGTTTGGCATATATATGTAATTGGTTTAACAATGTGAAATTATTTATGATTAGGATATAGGATGAAATACCCATTGCTATACTTTATAAGATCTAGCATTGCAACTCAAGAGCCCTATTGATTAGTACTTTGTAGATTCAACATATATTGCTTGCATATTTATATATTTTATTTTTTTATAATACAAGAAAATCTTTTGTTGGTTGTAAAATCAAGGTGAATAATGATCCCTTTATGAAACTATCGCTTGGAGAACTAGCATCTTTGAAGGGCTTTGTGTGAAAAATTTACATCTTGGCAGCTTGGTATAAGCTTTTAGATTTATGAAGGCTTTAGGAGACTAAATGATGAAACGTTATGGGTTGGGATGGTAATATATATATATATATATATATATTCTTGAAATCTTTGTAGTATGACTGACTTAATGTCTCGAGAGCTTTTATATAATGTTCTTAGATTTGTGTCGCCGAGGGGTGTTGCAAACCTTAGTTTTCTTATGGAGTGCTCTAGAGATTCTAGATCTATGGGTGTCAACAATTCGATATCGTTATTATTTAGGAAATTGAGTCATACGGAGAGATTTATTCACTTATCATTTAGATCCTCTGGATGTCCTTCCTTATACATATAATACGTTTCGTGTTAAAATAGGAAACTTGATCAGGACGAGATTCAATTTGTGCTTTATCGATTGAGAGTATGAGTATTCGGTCCTTTCAATATTCGATTGTCATTGTTCAAGTAATGAGATCAGGTATTCGGTTTCCACCGAACGCACTTGTGTGTCGATCGTTTCATTTAAGTCAAAGCGTTCGTGGTCAAAGGGGGCTAGTCCTTCAGGACCACATGGGTGTTTTACCGGGTATTGAGCCCCCGAATGTCGTACCGGTTCCTGTTTACATCAGGCCCCATCCAGAAAGGATCTATGTATTGGTCATTTTCAAGCCTTATGTACGTCCATCACTAAAACATAACATAAAGTTTAACAAACAATTCCGCATTTTGCCCAAAAGTTTAAGGCAGTGTCTATGGCTTCAAATACCCATAAGGACACAAATGCCTACAGTTTGTCTTCAAGCCTTAAAGGTGGGACGAGGGTTTTGGTGGTATTATCACATATGGTTGTGACGCAGATACCGCGTGTAGCCATGGATACTGTTTGTGAAACGTTTTAGTCTTTTTGTTTTTTTTTATTTGAAGAGAGATAAGAGAGAGAAAGAGAGAGAAAGAGAGAGAAAGTTATGAATGAAGAGAGAGAAAATATGAGATTTGTCGGTTATTCATTTGGAAAGGCCGAAGAATGGGATTTTGATTTCAATCCATCCTATTTCCAAAGTCGGGTCCTTTTGGAATTTGATAATTAATTAATCTAAGTACAAAAAAAAGAATTTTTATATATTTGTTGAAAGCATAAAAATAAAAATAAATTAAGTAACTGAAAAAAATACAGCGCATTTTTAGAGTGTTTTTAAACCAATTTCTTTTAGAAATACAAGGTTTTTTTTAAAAAAATCCTTTTATTTTCTAAAAAAGATTTGCTTCTCCATTGTATATATTTTTATTGATTAATCATTTTCATTGTATTGAATTATATTTACTTAATTCATCATTATGAAATATAGTTCTTTGAATATTGTTTTCAAATCCCTTAGATTGACGATAGGTATAATGGATATATGTTATGGTTACATCATTACTAAAAAAATGGATATTAGCGACGGACAAATTCGTCGTTAATACCCAAATTTCCGTCACAAAAAGTATCAGCGATAGAAAATTAGTGACGGATTTTTCCGTTGCTGAAAGTCACCTCGCTAATTTTCACGACGGATCAGTGATGGATTTTTTACCGATTGAATTTTTCCATCGCTAATCCGTCAGTGAAATTTGTGAACCAAATGTGCACGAGCCCAGGCGTCCACCCGTGTGCCCCTGTTATAAATGTTGAAAAAATTGCTCTCACCCAGGTTTGAATCTGGGTGTGAAAGATTGATCTAGAGAGTTTTAACCACTATGTCACCATCATATTTATATTATTAATTTATTTTTTTTTTATTTTTATACTTTATTTGAAACTCTTAATATTAAAAATATAATACCTTATATTAATAAAAATATAAAATTTTATTTAATAAAAACACAAAATAAAATTTAATAAAAACAAAAAATTATATTTAATAAAAATACAAAATTATATTTAATAAAAACACAAATTTATATTTAATAAAAAACACAAAATTATATTTAATAAAAATAAAAAATTATATTTAATAAAAAGACAAAATTATAATTTAAAAAACAAAAAATTATATTTAATAAAAATAAAAAATTATATTTAATAATAAAATAAAATTATATTTAATAAAAACATAAAATTATATTTAAAAAAAAGAAAAAAATTATATTTAATAAAAATACAAAATTGTATTTAATAAAAACACAAAATTATATTCAATAAAAACAAAAAAATATATATATATTTAATAAAAACAAAAAATTATATTTAATAAAAACACAAAATCATATTTAATAAAAATATAAGATTATATTTAATGAAAATACAAAACTATAATTAATAAAATTGCAATAACCTAATTAAATAAAAATACAAAATCTTATTAAATAAAAATAGAAAATTATATTTAATAAAAACACAAAATTATATTTAACAAAAAAAATTGTATTTAATAAAAAAAACTATATTTAATAAAAATAAAAAATTATATATTTTTAGAAATCTAATAAAAAAAATAAAATTATATTTAATAAAAACACAAAAAATAAAATTATATTTAATAAAAAAAATTCGGACATATTAGCGATGGAAATTTTCCATCGCTAATACGTCCGAATTTTTTTTTTTTTAGTTACGGATTAGCGACGGAATTTTTTTCGACGGAATTTTCTATCACTAATATGTCCGAATTTTTTTTTTTTTTTTTTACTGACAGATTAGTGACGGAATTTTTTTCGACGGATTTTTCCATCGCTAATTATTTCGTCGCTGTTCCGTCGCAATTTTGCTATTAATTAGCAATGGATGTTATCCGTCGCTAATTTTCATCACTGATGTCGTGTTTTCTTGTAGTGCATTGAATTCAAAAATTAATAAAATATTTTGTAATATAAAATACATATGTCATTTTTGGAAGTTAAATATGGTTAAAAAAAGTTGTTTTTAAATTTATTTTAAGAAAAATTTGTCAGAACATCATTGTTCTATACAAAATTTATTAAAAAATTATAAAACTAAAATATAAAAGTTATTTTTAATTTCAATTTCTGAGCTAGTTTTATTATTAAATACTGGTGACCTTCTTAAGCTCAATAGTTTTTTAGTTATTTTATCACCAAAATAAAAGGAAAGAGAGAATACCAAGAATTTACGTGAAAAACTTTTCGGTGTAGAGTGAAAAATCACGGAACAAGCAAGATAAAAGATCCACTATGAGAAATAAATTGTTACAGGAGATTTAATATCTCAAACTTATACCCAAAGTCTGAAATTCACAACAAACGGAAAGATTACAAATATATTGTATCTTATTAAAAAACCTACAAATTAATCCAAAGAGAACCAGTTGTGTAGTAGTTTATCTCTCACTTCCCCATTTTTTTTGGTCTCAAACCCGCACATACCTCTCTCTCTCTCTCTGCGGTGTGTCTCAAGCAAGGCCAAAAGCAACTCCTTTTTTTTTTTTTTTAACCCACGCATTAGTTCACATCATATTCTTTGGAATTGTGCATCGAGTAGCTTCCTCAAGAAGCCACTACCCATTTGACATTTCACATATGCTAGCATTAAATGCTTTCCATATTAGCATTTAATGCTAGCCATGCTTGACCTCATTCTTTTCCAAGAGTATAAAACTGCTCAACCCATTTGATAGCCGAAGAGAGAGGCAAAGACCGATCAACATTCATTGGGAAATACCAAAGGGATATACAATCGATAGACTTAACACCGAATGAAGTGCACCGAGAAAAATACTACCAAGAGACCCAATTAGCTAAGAAACAGAGCCAATAAACTCATCGGCTACCGAATACTACCGAACGGCTACCAAATGCTACCGAACGGCTACCGAATACTACCAAATGACTACTGAATGAGACTGGACTGAAGGCTCCAACCGAGAGCCCGACAACAACAATCTCCCCTCCAGTCCCATTAGGAAAAGATAAATTTTTCAGTTTTGTCATTTGAACATTACCTTGGCCATAGTACTCAATCCGGCTAGGTTACTGCAAAGTTCAAGCTTTTCTCTAGGAATCACCTTCGTCAACATATCTGTGGTGTTTTCATTGGTATGGATTTTCTTCAACTCCAACATGCGATCTTCAATCACTGATCACTACCAGTGATACCGAATATCAATATGTTTGGTCTTTGCATGATACATGGTATTTTTACTCAAGTCCAAAATACTTTGACTATCACAAAACACCACATACTCTTTTTGGTTCACCTCCAGTTCTTAAAGAAACCTTTTTAACCAAAGCATCTCCTTACCGGCTTCAGTTGTTGCAATATATTCGGCCTCTGCAGTCAATAAAGCAACACACTTTTGCAACTTAGACTGCCATGATACGGCTACCCCAGCAAAAGTGAACACATACCCTGATGTAAATCTTCTACCATTAAGATTATCGACCATGTCGACATCAATAAACCCTTCCAGAATTGATTGGTTGCTATCAAAACTCAAGGATAACTTAGAAGTACCTCTCAAATACCTGAATATCCACTTCACTGTATCCTAGTGATCCTTTTCTGGATTAGAGAGAAATTTGCTTACTACATCGACTGCGTGAGCTACGTTAGGCCTAGTGCAAACAATGAGATACATCAATGAACCGACTGTTGACGAGTAAAGAATAGTTGACATGACATGCCTTTCTTCCTTAGTTGATGGACAAGATCTCTTACTCAACTTAAAATGATTAGCAAGAGGTATGCTTACTGATTTCGCATGTTGCATATTGAACCGACAGAGCACACGTTCAACATATTTCTCTTGAGATAACCACAATTTTCCAACTTTCCTGTCCCGGATAATATCTATGCCCAAAATTTGTTTAATTGGACCCAAATCTTTCATCTCAAAGGATTTAGACAAGTCATCTTTCAACTTGCATATCATCTTAGCATCTTGTTTGACGATTAACATGTCATCAACATACAACAAGAGAATAATGAAGTTGTCATTAGGAAAAGATCTCACATACACGCAGTGATCTACATTCATTCTTTTATAGGAGTTTTTAACCATAAAAGAATCAAATTTCTTATACCACTGTCTGTGACATTGTTTTAACCCATACAGACTCTTCTTTAATTTGCAGACCATCTTTTCTTTTCCTTTTACTTCAAAACCCTCGGCTGGTTCATGTAAATCTCTTCTTGCAAATCCCCATACAAGAATGCAGTCTTTACATCAAGTTCAATCTCCAGATTCAAACTAGTTGTCAATCCCAGTACAACTCGAATGGAATTCATTTTCACAACCGGTGAAAAAATCTCATTAAAATCTATGTCGTTCTTTAAAGCAAATCCTTTCACCACTAACCGAGCTTTGTATCTCACTAGTTTCTCCTCATCTTTCTTTTTCTTGAACACCCACTTGTTCCTTAATGGCCTATTACCCTTTGGAAGCTCAACTAACTCGTAAGTGGTATTTTTCTATAGGGAATTTATTTCTTCCTCCATAGCTTCCAACCACCGCTCCTTATCGGGACTAGACTGCACTTCTTGGAAACTCTTTGGCTCCCCCTTATTAGTAAGTAAACTATATTCAGAACTAGCATATCTCATGAAGGGTCATCGGTCTCTTGTGAATCTCCTAAGTTGAGATTCTTCACCCTCTTGCAGAGGAGGTTGCTCTCCCTGTTCGGTACCAATTGCATCAGGCTGTGTAATGTAATCGGTAGTATCCAACCCATCACTAATTGTCATGCTCCGACCCTCGGATCGAGCATGCGACAGCCACCGCATCGTCTTGATACATGGACAGGACCTCCCCATATACCGGGACTCCGCAAGGCTATCAAATTTACAATAAATCATCAAAAGTATAAGACTCTTCAAAACAAGAAATCATATAAACAATACACATGCAAGGAGCCCATCCGGCTCATCCTTGAATGTACAAACATACACACACCGGCACACATCGGGGAGTGAGAACCTGTACATGCACGCATGTGATGTGGCCATCCTAGCCACCCAAAATCTTCAACACAAATAAAGCATTTAATAAACAAGAAGTCCTAAAACATAGCCGTTGGATTTTACTAACACTTACCTGAAGAAAACAAGTCAGTATCGGTAAAATCTTAAAGGTATGAGATGTACAGAACTTCACAAAATCAAAGAAAGCATCGAGATTTAGATTTACAATCCAAATGTCTCAGTACAGATAAAAACAATTTTTCAAAATTAGAGCAATGAAAATAATAAGGTATAAATAAAAAATCGTCGAATTTTATCAATATTTATCAAGAACTCAACCAGTATCAATAAAATTCGTACGGTATGGAGTGTACAAACTTCCCTTTTACCATGGTACTAAGAACTATGATTCTCCAAGAATCCTACATATGCCAAATACCCATATAATCCATAAAAATACAGCGCAAGCTCCGACGTGTAGTCTCCCAGCTAATTATCCTCTGAAAAATGGGGAGAGAGGGGTGAGTATTGGGGAATACTCAGTGAGTGGAGTGCAATGGTGTGATTGTGTTCATAAACAAGGGGTGAATGTGGGACAGTCAAAGTATTACTCGTAAACAACAGTTCGTATGCATAAAACATTTCAATAAATCACAATTTATAAAATATGCATCCATATCAATCATCTTTTCAGAAAATCCTGGCATCCCATCGAAAAACACTTCCGTCTTAGGGCGGCCAAACTTAGACGAAAGCCCGCCAAGGGTTTTTCTATCCAATGTCTCAAAACAAACCCCCTTCCTTGGCGTTGGCTCGTACCTCACCGGGGTGCACTAGATATAGCACGATTTCGGCAGAGGGAGGGACGTCAAACTCTCCCGCACATCCAAACCCCAAACCACGCCACCCTGTCGGGTCGCTCCGTGGAAGAAATATGACTATAGTCATCTGCGGCACCCTTTCATTTCTCAATCAATCCATTTCACAACAATATGCCAAAATTTTTCATCAAATAATCAACAATCTCATGCCAAATCAATTCATAGAGCAATATCAAATAACATATGGCATAGAATCATTCTTAAACATAATGGATACATTTATATTTCACAATCCAGTTCAGGCACCCCGCAGTCACAAAACAATTTACATAGATCATGTAAAATCTTTCAAAAATCATTTATAAAGCAATTTTAAAACATGTTTCTCATTCATGAACACAATGAACCATCCACTCACCTCTAGGGAGAGTATCCACTCCCTATTTACGAAATCAACTCAAAAGAACTCCTCTCGAGTCTCCAAAGGTCAACCTAGACCAATCAATGCAAATAATCATCAATTAAGGCTCTATTAAAGGGTTTTCAAATTTTCCTCTTATTTAAAATAGCCTTAATTTGCACAACCACATTCCTAAACTTTCGTTTCATCAATTTAGGATCATTTCCATCACCAACGACTTTAAATTTCCAATATTCCTCGATTTTACAAAATGTTCTACCAAATTTACATAATCCTATTTTAATTCATGCTAATTTCAATTCTAATCCCAAGGGAAACTATGCAAATCAATCAAACAAAACTCTAATATTGTCCAAGATATTCTATCATGCTTCGCAGCCCAATTTACATCAAATCCTAAACCTAACCTCAATAATTTCATACAAACTCTCAAGAATAAAGCATTTCCTACGGATCTAGCATCTTTTCAGAATGTATCTACACTTATTCTCAACCTAATTCAACAAAACAGTCTAAATATTGAAGGGATAGAAAATCCCTTACCTAGGGTGTTTTGCAGTTCGCAACCCTCGTTCAAATGCCTTCTCAGTCCATTCTAAGACCTGCAAAACTTTCAAATTCGAGATTAAGTTCAGTAATTTAAACTTATTACTAAGGAATTTCGAAACCCTAGAGCTAGGGTTAGGAATCGGACCTTACCTACACAGGGAAAGAATCACAGTCGCAGCTAGGGTTTTCGGATGTCCATTAAGCACTGATCTAGGACAAGTTACCGAAGGGGGATGCTTGCACAGAGCATCGCGCGAGCGAGGGAGAGAATGCGAGGTCTCTGTCACGCGAGAGTGAGGGAGACAGGGGAGTTCTGTCGCGCGAGAGAAGTAATAGAGAGAGAGAAACAGAGGGAGGGAGATGGTGGAGATCTGTCTCTTGCGGCGGTCGGAGACGGAGTGTGGAAGAGAGTGCGACTGAGACAGAGAGAGTGCTCACGAGAGAGAGAGTGAGAGACAGAGCAATGGTGAGATAGAGAGAGAAACAGAGAAGAGAAAGGGACAGAGCGATGGTGGCGATGGCGATGGTGGTATGGTGGCGATGGTGATTGGTGGCGGAGTGAGCGACGGAGAGTGTGAGGGAGAGGGAGAGAGTGTTCGGTCGAACGAAGGAGAGAAAGAGAGAGGAAGAGAAAATCAATTAGGGTTTTCCAACCCTAATTGAAATGGGGGGGAGGTGCTGCGTTTCACTCCAAAACACAGCATCTCCTCTCTCCTCTTTTTTTTTTTCTATTTTATTATAGAATGTTTACAAAAATGTCTGGCACTGGGTTTTCGATATTACAACTCTTAACCCCCTAAAACAAATTTCGTCCTCGAAATTTCAAATACTACTCATACGTCAAAGTGCTGCGGATGTTACTTCCGCATTAAATTCCTTAGTCTCCCATATCTGTTCTTCCACACGGTTGTTTCTCCACAACAGTTTTACCATCAGGATCTGTGTATTCTTTAATTGCTTGATCTGTCGATCTAATATTTGTACTAGTTGCACTTTGAAATTTGGATCTAGGTTCAACTCTATCATAGGAGTTTCAATTACATGAGAGGGTTCCGACAAATATTTCGTATGATATATTAGGATTGACATATTTTAACTTCAGAATCAACAACTAAACTATCAAGACTCCAAAACTATAAAAATTCCTTAAATTATCTTTCAAAAGAGACCTTAAATAAGAAATGTCCACTACTATGTCATGTCCATATCAATTGCAGATCCAAAAATAGAGAAAATCCTTATATCCTCAAACTTGTGTATGACGAAATGTAAATCAACCTCAATATGGCCTAAACTAAGTGAGGAAATTTAATCCACTGACAATATTTGAATGCTTCCAAGTTTTAAATCTCTAATCCTTATTTAGATAACTCTTTTAGTCAAGGTATTTCTATCATGATCATTCTCTATCCCTTTAGTATCATGCAATATCACCAATATTCTATCCAAATTAAATCTATTACATATATTTTGTCACGCCCCGAATCGGGATCATGAATAGTCGCTCGTTGCTCTGGATGCCGACTGTATTTCTACAGAAAATTGGGCAGAACCTCCCCATAAATCGGAGATCTCCCATGTACAATTCAACCTGTTTAAACCTGTATAATTCAAAATCATCTTGAAAATAAAACAAATGGCCATCCCGGCCTCTCCAAAACCCATCAACCACAGCAGACATCCAGAACAATGCCAGGCTAAGTAAATCACCAACAGTCCTAACCACAGACCTTTACTGTCATGCCCAACTAGAGCATGAGCAGCCGCCACATCGAGCAGACCTAAATTTTATGTAATATACAATAATTTCCCAAGTAAAGGGTTTAAATGTTGACAAATGCCTCAATGCAAGCAAAATATGAGAGTTTCACAACAATGTCCATAATTATTACAATCATCCCATAAAAATGTACATGGTCAACTACGGACTTCAACAAGACCTCGCAGGGTCGAAAATAAAATACGTAATTCATCTTTCAAATTTAAACTTAAACCTTACCGTCGAGAAGAACTAAACCCGCCTAGGATCAACTGAAATCTCTAAACTCTGAAACGTCGTTCTAGCACAACGATCCTGTCTGAGGGAGGAAAAAAGAGGGGTGAGTATCTATGGGAGGATACTCAGCAAGTGAGGGGAAGGACATCGTGCTATCAATATCAAGTGTGAACTTGGAGTGTCAAAGCATGTAATACAATATCGGGTATATGAAAACAGCATACAGTTTTAAACATATCCTGAGGCACACATCAGAAAATAACATATGCATCCATCCAAGTATCAAATCACATGAGAAGAGTGGCCGAGTAAACAACCCCGGCAATGGTCTACCTCGACCAAGGACGGGCGCATTGGGGGTTTTCACAATGCAAATATCAAATAAGGGCTCTCTACCCCAATGTTGACCACAGACTACTCCAACTAGCCTGTAAATAATAATAATAATAATATATGTATAAATAGTCAGCCGTGTATGATGCCCCCGCCCAGTGCTAGACAAAGATAACGTCCTCCCCCGATGAGGGTTCAACCTGGGACAACCATACACACGACAATCTGGCAGATACCTCCGACCAAACCGTATCCGGGCACAAGGGGTGCCGCTACCAGACGTCCTTCGTAGCTACGGAACAATATCAAATCAGTCGGGCACGTGGCCCCATGCATCCCAACACCATATCAGCTGGGCATATAGCCCCATGCATCGTATCATAATATCAGCCGGGCATACAGCCCAAATGGTACGTATAAATCCATTCAAAACCATGTGCCAATGCAAGTGAAAGCATTAAAACATGTGAATATATCAAATGGGTGGCACAATATCCGGTTATCAAACTCATGGACGCATATCAATGAAATCACAGTTGGGACACTCCAATGGTCACAAAAATATGTATATAAATACTTATCAAAATCCAAAAGTTCAATTTTCACACGTATAGAAATCATGTCATTTGAAAATCGGTAAAACATGGTTTATCAATCAATAGTAGATGTTGTAGTCCTACTCACAGTATGGGGGACGGTAGTGCACTCCCCAATAATACCACGAATCGAACCAAACTCGACTCCTCGAGTCTCCAAGAAAGTCAACCTAATCAAATCACGAATTTCATAAATTTTTCGACTATTTTCAGGATTTATCATTTCCCTTAAATTCGTACAAACCCTAAATTCTTCAATTTATATATGTACTCCAATGTAATCAATTTCATTCCATTTATAAATAAATAACAAAACCCAAACCAATCTAAATTCAAACACCTAAAACCATTCAAAATCGAAAACCAATCTCAAATAAATGAATTCCCTACAAAATGAAAAAATCTTTGAAAAATCATACACTTTTCAATTCTCATCCGATTTCTTCAAACCATATCTCATTTTAAAGGTATTGAAACCTATTTTCATAATATAAAGATTGTATTTGACTTACCTATATGCAACACCAACCATAATGTAAAACAACACATCAATCCTTAAGCTCAAATCCCAAATTTTGACTGTTTTCATGCATTCATCAAATTAAACTCTACGTGAAACCATTTAAATCAATTTAACTCAATTCTATCATCCGAAACAACTCAATTTCGTATAAAATTCTATACTTAATCTAAATAATAACATATAATGTCAAACAATGTGTTCAAATCGAATCTAACGTACATCCTGAACCTATACAACGCTTTCTTATGCTAATTTCACCCTAAATTCATCCAAATAAATCGAATAGGTTTGAAATCCCTCACCTAGGGTTTCCCGATTCGCAACCCTAACGTCTGTGCGCCTACAACTCAGTCCGGAATCCTGCAATGTCTCCAAACCAAAGTAAGGCTTAGCAATTAGACTAAATTACCAAGAAAATCGAAACCTAAGACTGATAATCAAAATTCGGCCTTTACCTAGGCAGTGAATGACTGCAGATTCAGCCAAGGGTTTCTGAAGGCTTCTTGTTGCTGTCAGTTTGGGCTTTGCAAGAGTGGCAGAAGGCGCGCGAGCAGGGAAGGAGCTGCAGCCGCGCACGCAGAAGCTGTCGCTCGCTGCAATTGCGCGCGCGCTGGTGGCTGTCGCGCGCTGCAGTCGAGAGTGCAGGGCTGTCACGTGCTGCAGTCATGAGCGCAGGGGAGCCGTCGCGCGCTGCAGTCACGCGCTAGAAGGAAAGAAGAGGCCGCGGGAGGTAGAGAGAGAATCGATCGAGAGGGAGAGGGAGACTGTGAGTGACAGAGAGAAAGAGAGAGTTCGCGAAACAGAGAGTGAGATGGAGAAAGATAGAGAGATAGAGAGTGACAGAGAGGGAGGTAGAGAGTGGGTCGGTTGCTAGCGGCCGTGGGTGGCAGAGACAATGGCGGATCGCGGCGGTGGTGGTTGCGACAGATTCGAGAAGAGAGAGATAGAGAGAAATGGAACCGAGAGAGAGAGAGAATAGAGAGAAGGAGAGAGAACCGAAGGGAGAGAGAGAGAATAGGGTGGTCGGAGATGGCGGTGGATGGCGGAGAAGGCGAGCGGTGGGTGAGGGAGGGCGGCGGCAAGGAGAAAGAGAGAGAGGGAGAGAGAGTGGGAAAAGGGTTAGGGTTTTCTAACCCTAACCCGGTTTTGTTTTTTTTTTTTGTTACTATTATTATTATTATTATTATTATTATTATTATTATTATTATTATTATTATTATTATATATTTATATGGATAGATTTGGAAATAAATAAATGATGATATAAATGATTTAATAAATGAAAAGAATAATATATTTATATATATTTATATATATACTTTATTATTCTATTTTAAAAATTTAATATACCAAAGGGTTGAATTAAAACCCCAAAAATCAAAATTTAATAAAATTAAATATTTTTCTCTCTATATATAAATTGAGGATTATTTTATTAAATTCAGGAAATGGGAGTACAGAAGTTCGGCACCATAGAGTCGGTGTTACATATTTGCATATCACCCAGTGTCTGCATTAATACTCCCCAAATCATCAAAGTAATAACCACTTCTAGTGTCTCTTATATTTATCACTATTGCACTTTAGACATTATAATCTTTCTATCTGTGTACAGTGCTTTCAATACAACTTTCTTATTCTCTTAAAAACCCCAAATTGATCGGCTTAGCCAATATGTAAATTTCTCTACTTCTGAAACCAGATTACTTCTTTCCAAATAAATATTTTAAAAAATACCTATTTTCTCGCATCAATACTATAATTCTAATTTCTGTTCATTCTATAATAACTCAAAAATTTCTATTAGAACCAATGCCTCCTACAAGCCTTCTTACAATTATGATTTATATAGTCACAAAAGATACATTACAAGAATTTGCTTTGCATTCATTTAATCTTCTCCTGATTTTATCTACCCTGGTCAAAATTCCTTATAACTCTCAAGTATATTTAGCACATTGAGGATATCCTTTAGTTTCCTTTTTCTAATTGCCGTGAATAAAGCACAAAAATCAATAGTCTCTGAATCTCCGTGTTTGTTCTAAAACCTTGAAACCTTTAGATATAAAAGGAGCAACACTTTCTAAATTAACCCATTCCTCAACCTTTCTAAATTAACACATTCCTCAACAACAATTGGAACAGGCCTCCACCCTGTATCTGCTACAAGGCATTGCAAAAGATCAAAACTGAAGTCTTTAATACACATACCACAAATATCTAAAAATACTATCATTGAACTCGACATGTTCAATATACCTCAAAATTTTGTTTACAGACATTCTTACTCCAAAATGGTTCTCAAGTAACTACGCATAAACATTTCTGTCTAGATGCTTATAAGATTCACCAATTCAATGTTGTAAAAGCTAGAATAGTCCATATAACCTCATATTTCCATTTGAAGGATGAATTTACCTCAAATTGAAGAGACTTTATTTAAAATGGTTATCTAAGGAACTCTAAATCACTGCAGCTAACTGAAACACCAGAGAAATCTCACTACAATGTATAAATCCCGTAAAGGCTCATCATATTAATTTCTCCAAGATGACTGCATCAAACATTGAGGAAGCTTCCACTGGTTTTCCATATCCTCAAATTTCCAAGCTAGACAACAAAATTCCTTGTTATCAAACTCACCTAAGGTTAAAATTCTCTTCTAAGATGCTGCTCATCCAAAGAAGACAATGTCCATTACGAATATTATTTTCCTAAATAACCATCAAAGCAAACTACCACTTCATACGCTACAATTGTCAAAAAAAATGCTGCATTATATACATGAAAGGTTTAAGAGAAAGAATCATCCCTATGTGCATTGCCCACAACCATGCTAGCTAAAGTACCTTATAGTCACATCATTTTTCCTAGTGCCTCACAGTGCAAATGTATAACATATATTTACAGTATATTGAAGAAGATGACCATAGCAGCAAAAACTTGAAGATTCAACCCGCCTTACTAATAAAGAACTTCCCAAATCGGCACAAGTCAATCTTTTCAAAGTGCAAGAAACTCGTAAACAAGTGCGAAATACTTGGATTTAGATTGACAAGCCTACTAGAACACGGCCCACCAGAGATATTCATTGAAAGAAAAACTTGTTTGCTCAATAGAACCTAAACCAAGCCTGGTAAAGAATCCAAAATGCTAATAGATGATAGTTACTTGAGAGAAACATTTAATGCTACGAAGACCATTCATCGTATGGTTAAAGATTTTTAGTGTCACCCAGTAGTTATAGTAACTCATTTTTAAGCACTTTTCATACTCATCTGAGTTTTAATGGATCCATTTTAAATTGGATGGAGCAATTGCGTATAGCCAAAAACTGCTTGCAGTAAGTATATTAAGGATTATAATCAAATATGTCATCTTAGTTTGGAATCTATCGAAAGCAATTGAAAGATAAGTAATATAACCATGGGAAAAGACAACCTTTGATAAATTTAATACCAGTCACAGTATGGTACATATATTGAATTTTTATGGTTCTAGACTTACAGGCATTAATTCTACTACAATTGCTCAAGAAATGATCAAAATTGTCTTATTAAAGCTATGATTACCATCTTTGGGAATTGCTGAAACGGAATGATACCAGTTTGAAGTCCTCAGACCTACCGGCATTAATTGTCTTATTAAAGCTGTGACTATTATCCCAGAATTTTAATGCCTCTGGACTTAAGGGCATTAATTTGACTTTGGACATTCACACTACAGTGAGAACTGAATGCTTATGCTTATATGGACTTATGGTAGCGAATTGCTTGCTGCACTAGCCTTTGCATATAGCAGTAATAGTTCAATAGTATAAAGAACATATTTTGGATGGTGAATACAATTTATAATCATATCAGCAACAAGGTTGATTTCTTTAAAAATGCTAAATATGGTTAAAGTATGCAACAACTTCAACATGAAACAGCTTACATCCTGTAACCTATCTTTTAAGCATTTTCTTCCTTCTTTCTTCTCTCTTCTGACTAGCCCTCTACAAAACTCTACTTATAGATTGCTAGGCCCAAATCTTAACCATTAACAAAATTAATAGGAATTTTAATAATGATAGAATCCCAAATGCTAGAAACAAATATCAGCCCTCTTCAAATTGCAAATCGAATTTGTTCAATAACAGTTGAACTTTAACCTCACCAAGATATTAATACCACTAAACATATTTACAAGATTCCACTAATCATTGTTACATATTTGAAGTCACATTGATATTATCACATTTCTCATTGTTTAATTGACAAATTGGGCACACTAATCCTTTACTAGCAATTCCTCTTCTATCAAAATCATAAACAAACATTCTGCCCACATCATGTCCATCATCATAAGCAACAAACAACTCAAATCCATCTAAAATGAGTAAACCATTTGTAACAAAAGAGATAACCATAGTAGTTCAAATCCACCTAAAACCTGTATTATGACTTAAGGCATGTTCATCATGAGCTACGTTCTCATATGCCCATTTTAAGAAATCTAAATGTTAATTGCGTCTTAAATAAATTACCATAAAACTCCTACTCCCAGACTAATGATTCTCAATAGTTCATCCACTCAAAATTACTTATTATATCAAGTAAAATAAACTACGAAAACATTTATCAAACTCCAACAACTATTCTTAGAATGATGCATCACTTGGGTTGTGGAGGTGGAGTAGAAAATATCCTATTTGTATTCCTTACTCTTCGTATGGGGAGCAAAACTCTACAATGAGGGTCTAACCTTAATAATTTAAAATAGAACCTAACCCAAGTGCTTAACCCCCTAAAAAGAATATTTCTAATTTCCTAAGAAAATCATGGAAAGTTCTATATATTCTCCAAAAACCTTTTAAAAGATGCAAACCTTTTTCAAAATAAAGAAAACATTTTAAAGTTTTTGTAAAACTTTTGGGACATTTGGAAACATTTGAAAACATTTGAAAACCATCAAACATTTAAAATCGTAAACCTGAGCTCTGATACTAATAAATCTGTCACGCCCCGACCCTCGGATCAAGCACGCGACAGCCGCAGCGTTGTCTCAGTACACAGGCAGAACCTCCCCATATACCGAGACTCCGCAAAACTATCAAATTTACAATAAATCATCAAAAGCATAAGACTCTTCAAAACAAGAAATCATATAAACAATACACATGCAAAGAGCCCATTTGGCTCATCCCTGAACGTACAAACACACACACACCGGCACACATTGGGGAGTGGGAACCTGTACATGCACGCATGTGATGTGGCCATCCTAGCCACCCAAAATCTTCAACACAAATAAAGCATTTAACAAACAAGAAATCCCAAAACATAGCCGTTGGATTTTACCAACACTTATTCGAAGAAAACAAGTCAGTATCGGAAAAATTTTAACGGTATGAGATGTACAGAACTTCACAAAATCAAAGAAAGCATCGAGATTTAGATTTACAATCCAAATGTCTCAGTACAGATAAAAACAGTTTTCCAAAATTAGAGCAATCAAAATAATAAGGTACAAATAAAAAATCGTCAGATTTTATCAATACTTACCAAGAACTCAGCCAGTATCAATAAAATTTGTACGGTATGGAGTGTACAGACTTCCCCTTTACCATGGTACTGAGAACTATAATTCTCCAAGAATCCTACATATGCCAAATACCCATATAATCCATAAAAATACTATGCAAGCTCCGACGTGTAGTCTCCCAGCTAAGTATCCTCTGAAAAATGGGGAGAGAGGGGTGAGTATTGAGGAATACTCAGTGAGTGGAGTGCAATGGTGTGATTGTGTTCATAAACAAGGGGTGAATGTGTGACAGTCAAAGTATTACTCATAAACAACAGTTCGTATGCATAAAACATTTCAATAAATCACAATTTATAAAATATGCATCCATATCAATCATCTTTTCAGAAAATCCTGGCATCCCATCGAAAAACACTTCCGTCTTAGGGCGGCCAAACTTAGACGAAAGCCCGCCAAGGGTTTTTCTATCCAATGTCTCAAAACAAACCCCCTTCCTTGGCGTTGGCTCGTACCTCACAGGGGTGCACTAGATATAGCACGATTTCGGCAGATGGAGGGACGTCAAACTCTCCCGCACATCCAAACCCCAAACCACGCCACCCTGTCGGGTCGCTCCGTGGAAGAAATATGACTATAGTCATCTGCGGCACCCTTTCGTTTCTCAATCAATCCATTTCACAACAATATGCCAAAATTTTACATCAAATAATCAACAATCTCAAGCCAAATCAATTCATAGAGCAATATCAAATAACATATGGCATAGAATCATTCTTAAACATAATGGATATATTTATATTTCACAATCCAGTTCAGGCAGCCCACAGTCACAAAACAATTTACATAGATCATGTAAAATCTTTCAAAAATCATTTATAAAGCAATTTTAAAACATGTTTCTCATTCATGAACACAATGAACCATCCACTCACCTCTAGGGAGAGTATCCACTCCCTATTTCCGAAATCAACTCTAAAGAACTCCTCTCGAGTCTCCAAAGGTCAACCTAGACCAATCAATGCAAATAATCATCAATTAAGGCTCTATTAAAGGGTTTTCAAATTTTCCTCTTATTTAAAATAGCCTTAATTTGCACAACCACATTCCTAAACTTTCGTTTCATCAATTTAGGATCATTTCAATCACCAACGACTTTAAATTTCCAATATTCCTCGATTTTACCAAATTTTCTACCGAATTTACATAATCCTATTTTAATTCATGCTAATTTCAATTCTAATCCCAAGGGAAACTATACAAATCAATCAAACAAAACTCTAATATTGTCCAAGATATTCTATCATGCTTCGCAGCCCAATTTACATCAAATCCTAAACCTAACCTCAATAATTTCATACAAACTCTCAAGAATAAAGCATTTATTACGGATCTAGTATCTTTTCAGAATGTATCTACACTTATTCTCAACCTAATTCAACAAAACAGTCTAAATATTGAAGGGATAGAAAATCCCTTACCTAGGGTGTTTTGTAGTTCGCAACCCTCGTTCAAATGCCTTCTCAGTCTATTCTAAGACCTGCAAAACTTCCAAATTCGAGATTAAGTTCAGTAATTTTAACTTATTACTAAGGAATTTTGAAACCCTAGAGCTAGGGTTAGGAATCGGACCTTACCTACACAGGGAAAGAATCACAGTCGCAGCTAGGGTTTTCGGATGTCCATTAAGCACTGATCTAGGACAAGTTACCGAAGGGGGATGCCCGCACAGAGCATCGCGCGAGTGAGGGAGAGAATGCGATGTCTCTGTCACGCGAGAGTGAGGGAGACAGGGGAGTTCTGTCGTACGAGAGAAGAAATAGAGAGAGAGAAACAGAGAGGGAGACGGTGGAGATCTGTCTCTTGCGGCGGTCGGAGACGGAGTGTGGAAGAGAGTGCGACTAAGACAGAGAGAGTGCTCACGAGAGAGAGAGTGAGAGACAGAGCAATGGTGAGATAGAGAGAGAAACAGAGAAGAGAAAGGGATAGAGCGATGGTGGCGATGGCGGTGGTGGTGTGGTGGCGATGGTGATTGGTGGCGGAGTGAGCGACGGAGAGTGTGAGGGAGAGGGAGAGAGCGTTCGGTCGAACGAAGGAGAGGAAGAGAAAATCAATTAGGGTTTTCCAACACTAATTGAAATCGAGGGGGGGAGGTGCTGTATTTCACTCCAAAACGCAGCATCTCTTCTCTCCTTTTTTTTATATAAATATTCAAATAAATAAACCATTATATATATATATATGCTCACAACCCTTTTTCACTAAAATTTAAATTTTTCATAAAAATAGGATTTATTACGATTCGCGGATATGACAACTTAAAATATACCAAAAATTTAAAATTAAGACCCCAAAATCGAAAATCAATAAAAAGTAAAATTTTTTTTTATTTTATTATAGAATGTTTACAAAAATGTTTGACACTGGGTTTTCGGTATTACAGTAATTATGTTCGGCTCATCTGTATCTCCAAGTTCTGCTCCTTCTGTATCTCCTCCATGTATGGCACTACCAGATAGAGGTGTTGTTAGTGACTCATCCTCACACTCACCAACTCTTTGTGTAGTTTTAACCTTCCTTTCAAAATCGGCTATAGTCTCTTACTTATGAAAAACCATATCTCTGCTCCTAATAACCTTTCTCTGTTCTGGATCCCATAACCAATAACCAAACTCTTCATCGCCATATCCAACAAATACACACGGAGTGGCTTTGCTATCCAGCTTTGACCTTCGCTCCTTCGGTACATGTACAAAAGCTTTATAACGAAAAACCTTCAAGTGAAATATGAAGCGTCTTTGTTTGTCTATGGCCTCTCTAGAATGTCAAGACCCAAAGGAACTGATGGTGATCGGTTGATTAGGTAGCAAACTGTGTTAACTGCTTCACCCCAAAAGGATTTTGGTAATTTAGCTATTCTCAGCATGAATCTAACTCTTTCCATAATAGTACGATTTATCCTTTTAGCCATACCATTGCGCTGGGGTGTTCCAGGTTCTACCTTCTCATGTCTTATTCCATGCTTCGAGCAATAAGCTTTAAACTCATTGGAGGTATACTCTCCTCCATTGTTAGTACAAAGACATTTCAAAGGTAATCTTATCACCCTTTCTCCCATAGCATTAAAACTTTGAAATCATTCCAGAATTTGACTTTTGTTTCTCGACAAATACACCCACGCCTTTCATGAAGCATTATCAATAAATGTGACAAAATATTTGTTTGCTTCCACTATGCATTCTTTTGTTGGCTTTCATATCCTTCCTCCTTGTCAAGAATATTAATTGACAGTAGATCATCCTCATATCTAGGATATGCCTAGCATCCCATAGAGTCAGTGTACAGCCGGTGTTCATCTCGACAATAATGTCACCAATTGCTATAATCTGTGACACAGTGTTGTTTTCCATTCTGACAATGCTAAAATCACCTTTTTTATAAGTTGTAAACAACTCTCTTTTGGAAACATAATGATATGTCGCGCCAGTGTCAACAATCCATTCAGATAATGGATCCCCCATATGATTGCAGTCACTTGGTGTACACACTAAGGATTCAATCCATTCATCAGAACCAACCACTGCAGCATTGCTATTACCTGAGACACTCTTGCCCTTTTCATCCTTTTTCTCTTTCAAGAGTCAAAAATTTCTCTTGATGTGACAAGTCTTCTTACAATAATAACATTTCACTGCCTCCTTGGACTTGGACCTCTTCTTGGACTTACTGCGCCCTCTGAAATCTTGATCTCTATTTTTAGTTCTGCCCCTGTCTTTGTGACAAGAGCTTGACTACTCCTAGATTCCATGTCCCTCCGTCTTGCTTCTTCATTGAACATGCTGTCCTTTACTCTTCCCAATGTCAGCTTGCTATTAGGTGCTGAGTTACTAACAGTCACAACTAGTGTTTCCCAACTGTCCAACAAAGAACTCAAGAGAAGTAAGGCCTGTACTTCATCATCAAAATTGATTTCCAAGGTTGTTAACTAATTCAACACATCTTAAAAGTCACTCATGTGTTCAACAATAGGCGTCCCTCCTTATATTTCAGATTAGCAAGCTTTTTAATCAAAAAAGCTTTATTCAGGGCAATCTTCCTTTCATATAGTGTAGCTAACTTATCCCAAGTAGCCTTTGCACTAGTTTCTATTGCTATATGATGAAACACATTAATGTCTACCCACTTTCTGATGGTATGCAAAACCTTTCTGTCTAGCTTCTTCCAGTCTTCATCAATCATGGTAGATGGTTTTGCAGACTCACCTAATATTGGATTATGCAAATCCTTGCAGTAGAGATGGTCCTCCATCATTGGCTTCCAAATAGAATAGTTTGAAGCTGTCAACTTCATCATGGAACCTATATCTTGGTTATTTTTCATGATTCAAGGCACAATAACTTTAGCTCTGATACTAGTTGTTGAAATAAGTGACAGCTGACAATAAATCCAATATTGCAAAGAAAATTAAAGGAAAGACAGAACGCCAAGAATTTACGTGGAAAACTCTCCTGTGTAGAGAGAAAAACCACGGGGCAAGCAAGATAAAAGATCCACTATGAGAAATAAGCTATTACAGGAGATTTAATATCTCAAACTTATGCCCAAAGTTTGAGATTCATAACAAATGAAAAGATTACAAATATATTATCCCTCTTTAAAAAGGCCTACAAATTAATCCAAAGAGAACCAGCTGTTGTAGTAGCTTATCTCTCACTTCCCCTTTTTTTTGTCTCAAACCCACACACACCTCTCTCTCTCTCTGGTGTGTCTCAAGCAAGGCCAAAAGCAACTCCTTTTTTTTTTTTTTTTACCCACACTTTAGATCACGTCATATTCTTTGGAATTGTGCATTGGGTAGCTTCCTCAAGAATCCACTACCCATTTGACATTTCACACATGCTAGCATAAAATGCTTCCTATGCTAGCATTTAATGCTAGCCATGCTTGGCCTCATTCTTTTCCAAGAGTATGAATCCGATCAACCCAATTGATAGCTGAAGAGAGAGGCAAAGACCGATCAGCATTCATTGGGAAACAACGAAAGGATATACGATCAAGAGACTTAACACTGAATGAAGTTCACCCGGAAAAATACTATTGAGAGACCTAATTAGCTACCAAACAGAACCGATAGACTCATCGGCTACCAAATGCTACCGAACGGCTATTGAATACTATCGAACGACTACCAAATACCACCGAACAGCTATCAAATATTACCGAATGGCTACCGAATGAGACTGGACCGAAGGCTTCAACCGAGAGCCCGACAACAACAGCCGTGAAGCTTCCTCAGCGCGGCCCTAAAAAGATTTAAATACGCTGCCTTTTTTCTTTCCAACAACCACCCAACTGTCTTGTCGTTCACTGGCCGATCTTGTCCTCAAAATGGCAAGTCTGCTGGAGAGTGTCACTTTGGTAGAGAATTTGCTATTCAGAGAGGTCGTTCTAGTGGCCAAAGTCTCGCCGGCGAACACTGTCTGAAAAACTGTTCTGGTGAATTCCGGTGGATGCGTGGAAATTGGTGCTACAGAGTTCTGTATCGACGATATTAATCCCGAAGTTTTTCTCACTGTTTTGATTTGCGTCGACAGCTTCAACACTGACAGCTTTTTACAGCCGACTGATTTTGTGAGCTATGGAAAAATTACAATTTCGACAGATGAAAACTCTGGTGAAATTATACTTTCCGGCGTTAAAGCCTGTTTGACTGATCTATCAAGTAAGTCATTATTTGTAAAATTTACTTGCCTTTTATTTTATTATTTTTTTCCTTTTTCTCAAAAAAAAAATCATGTCATGACATGACACATATTACATATAGGAAGATTAACCATGGCAGATATGATTACAAAGAAATGTGGAGAAATTGTTGTAATTAAGATTTGAATTGGATTCAGGTGTTTGAGGTTCTTCTTCCGGCGTCGCGACTATTGGAATGACAGAGAAGAAGAGATTATCCTTTAAACCTCAAGTCAAGGAAACAAAAAAACAACAGTCATCAAGTTCTTAGGTCGTTTTTGTTCTTCAAAAACTGGAGAGATGAGATCCATAAAGGCGGGACGATACCAATTCTTTTTTTTTTTCTTTCTATTTTTATAGAAACAAAAATGTTGGTTTCGTATTCCTTAGATGAAGTATGTTTATGGGTTGAAGTGTTTAATTTGGTTCCCTTACTTTGCTATCATCATCATCATCATTGGTGACTGTATCCTGTTTTGAGGGGGATTTAACTAAAACAAGAAAAAGAAACAACAATTTAATTAATTTATTTGTTTTCTAGGAATGGGTGCGGGGGCCAAGTTTACGTCATCACGTAGTTCGGCTCAGCTATTGAATGACTACCCCAGGATCAACAAATTTTTATCCAACTCTATTTTAACACTTTAAGATCATGGAGATGAACAGTGTTATCAGGTGCCGAGTTAGATCGCTGCTGAGCGTTTTTTTTTTTTTTTTTTTTTTTTGGGTTACACAAATCTTGGATATTTAGGGAGAAAATTGTAATAACAATATTGTCCCTTTGAAAACAAATCGTGATTGAATTATTGAATCATAGATCGAAGAAAAAACAATCGATTTGAATAAAATATCATCAAAATAATTAATTCATAATTTTTCAATAAACTATCTGATTCACGATAATATAATAAATAGAATGATTTTTACATCCAATTTTCAAACATGGAAAAATTCACTTAAATTTAATTCATTAAATTTTAAATAAAAAGGCATTTTAATCTTTTAGAATATAAGACATTACGAAAACTTTTACAAATTAAAATGTCTAAAAATTCCTCCAAATCTTTTGATATCTCCTCTTCTTCCCCATCTCTTCCTTCTGCTATCTCAATCTCTCAAACTAATGGATTAGTTGAATTTATTGTTTAATATGAATTTCAAAAGGAATTATTGATTTTATATTTATTAAAATTTTGTTTTTAAATTTTTATGTGAAAATATAAAATTAATATATATATATTTATTTTAAAAAATAATTTTATATATTTTTAATTATTTTCATATTGATCTACGGTTGAGTGGATAAATCATAATTTTAAATTTCATGTTCATACGCTGCACTGGTATAATAAAATTCGTTAGTCAAGGAGGGACAAAATAGTGATGAGAAAGGACCTGATAGATATGGTTAGCCCTGTCTGGGCGGTTAAGATAGGATATCATAGCCCTTTCCTTGGGAAAAGTAGAACAAGGTGACCATCTCAAGGCTCCAGCCGCAACATTTTGCTCGTTACCCAAAATATGTGACTCTCATTCAAATTTCCAAGAGAGGTAAATTAATGAGCATAACTAGGGTTTTGCAACAGTTGAACACAAATTAAAATCATGACCAAAAGAAATAAAATCAAATCATTAATGTGTACCAAGTTGTGATGAGGTTTATAGGTAATGGTGCATGATCCAACGGCTCATACCACAAGATCAAAACTTCTGAGTCTATAAGATTGTAAAGCCCAATTTCTCGATTGAAGGCCTTTGCTTGTGTCTCTTGGTTCCTCAGCTTCTCAATCCCTAGACCCCTTGATTATTTTAGTGCTTGACTCTTCGGTCCATTAGTCATTCCCTGTGCTTTATGGAGCAATTATGGAAATAATTCCTGTTATGTGAAAAGTTTAAAGGATGATTCTCCGATAAGGAATGAAATCTCAAACGAATTCAAACTTTTTTAATCTAATAAAAATCTATTATAATCTCATCGAGTAAAGAAATAGGTATCCATAACAATAGAAATCATTCATGATTCAAAGGACTCCCAATCAACAGAGAGTCTAGATTGATTATTCTTGCAATCATTTTATATGATTTCTTTACAAGAAAATTAGGATTTTTGCACCTGTGAAAACATACAAGACTTGTCATACATGTATGATATATATACTATGTAGAGACAACCTATCAGATACGTTCTAGAACTCTACACAAAAAGCATAGAAAACTACATAGGGCAATCACATAACTCTCCTCAGGCTATTTCTCTCTTTCTATAAACCGTTTCTTCTGACTTGAATGTTGGATCTTTTTCGCAAAAATAATCCCTAACGGTCTTTTACAAGTTTAATTCTCCGAAATGAGCAAGGAACCTCATTGACATCAATTCCACCCTCAGGATGACGAAGCAGTTATCTGTGGAGCCTAAATTTACCTCCAATAGATTGACGTTGTTTGTGGGAATAAGCTAAGAAGAGACTCATTTCACACCCTGTCTTTTATTGCCCTTGTCGCCATGTCACAAAATAGAAAGAAACCACCAATTGGTTTTGACGATAACAATTTAGTCAGAGTTACATCAGATTGTCATGATCCATTAGTTATCACAAGCGAGATAGGTCCACACACTATAAGGAGGATTCACATTGATCAGGGAGCAGATTATGATCTCTTTTATTCGGATGTTTACCAGTAGATAGATTTTGCCTACACAAATCTACAACCCCTGATCACTCCCCTAAAAGGACTCTCTAATGAATGGTTATACCCAAAGGTACTATTTCACTCCTTGTAACCTTAGGGAAACCCCCAAAACATACAACCACTTTGATCACATTTAGCGTAATCAAACTTCCGACTCTCAACAACACTATCCTAGGCCACCCTAGATTAAATAGATTGGAGGCTTTGCTAAACACTAAACATATGAAGGTCAAATTCAGAATGGCAGAGGGTATCTTAATTCTCAATTGCAACCCTTTTCTGCAGACTATACGTTCATTTGAAGGAAGTAGAAAGAACCTCTCAGTAAAAACTATAGAATTTAGGGTTGATATTGCGCAGATAGCTAAACCACAGCCTACTGAAGAGGTAGTCGAGATCCTAATCACCAAAATCCCTGGACAAACCGTTTAAATCATAGCTCACCTATCGCCATCGTTACACGAGGCCATCATTGAATGTTTCTATTACTATTCTAAAGTTTTCACATGGTTACCAAAAGACATGTCGAGAATCCACCCCTTGGTGATTGTCCATAAGCTAACTTTGGACTTGAGCCACAAGCCTATGAAACAAAAGAAAAGGGCGTTTGCACTAGGCCAACGTGCAACACAAGAAGATCTCTAAAAACTTCTAGCAATAGGTTTTATTAAAGAAGTAAAATATCCCAAATGGTTGGCCAATATAGTCTAGGTAAAGAAGGAAAACAATAAGTGGAGAATGTGCGAAAACTTCACTAATCTCAACAAAGTATGCTCGAAAGATAGCTATCTATTTCCTAACATCGACAAGCTTTTGGACAACTTCTTAGTTCATCAGCTCTTAAGTTTTATGGATACATACTTTGGTTATAATCAAGTACGCATGGCCCCAGAAGTTAAAAAGAAAACAAACTTCATTACGGAGTTTAGTACTTCTGCCTCAGAGTCATACCCTTTGGCTTGAAAAATGTGGGAGCAACCTTTCAACGATTGGTCAACAAAGTCTTCAGTAAGTAGCTCGACAGGAATGTTACAACATGCTCATCAAGAGCTAAAGCCTAGAAGGTCACGTAGCAGACCTGAAGGAAATATTCTAGACACTGGAAAGTTACAACATGAAGCTAAACCCGATAAAGTGTACCTTTGGGATTACATCAAGTAAGTTCCTAGGTTTTGTTGTCATAAACTGAGGGATTGAAACCGACCCAGAAAAGATCCAAACCATCATGGATATGGCGTCACCTAGAACACTAAAGGAAATGCAGCGTCTCACAGGGCAAATCACTGCCCTGAGTGGGTTCATGTCAAAAGTCAGAGAAAAATACATGCCCTTCTTTAATATTTTGAAGAGGTCACAAAAATTCATGTGGACATCAGAATATCAAATAGCTCTCGACCTACCCTCGATGAGAAACTTTACCTCTATCTATCTATTTCTAACCATGTTCTTTGTTTTATGCTAGTAAGGTAAGAGACCGACATACAAAGGCCTATATACTATGTTAGTCAAGTCCTCGAGGAGGTAGAAATCAACTACAGGCCTATCGAAAAGGTGGCCTTTGCTCTCGTTATAACAGCTCACCACATTCACTTATACTTCCAAGCACCTATGATGGTGGTATTTACAGATCAACCACTAAAACAAATCCTACAGAAAAGGGATACATCAGGCCGATTGATTAGATAGAGTATCAAACTCGGCAAATTTGACATCAAGTACTAGCTATGACCCACCATCAAAGATCAGGCACTAGTCAATTTCATTCTCGAATGCACACTTCTAAACTACACCGAGCAAGAGCTCGCTAACCCTCAAGAGGAGTGCACATTGCCAGTCTAGACATTATATGTAGATGGATCATCTAACTTATCAAGAAGCGGCACCAAACTCATCCTCATAGGTTCTAACAACTTTAGAGCAAAGTATGCTCTCTGTTTTGACTCTCATGACACTAAAAACTAGGCTGAATACAAGACACTTTTAATGGGGCTATGAATTGCAGCTTCATTGGGACCTTGAGACATTAGGGCATTCACCAATAGCCAGCTTATAGTTAAGCAAGTCGAAGAAACCTATGAAACAAAGGGACCAGCAATGGTGAAATATTTAGTAAAGTTATAAAAGGTGATATGCAAATTCGATAAAATTCGCATACAATAGATCCCTAGATTAGAAAATACTAGAGCCAACACATTCTTTAAATTAGCCAGTTTAGATTTAGTCACTACCACCTGAACAGTATTCATTGAAAGTCTTCCCTACCTGAGAATGGATGAACCAGAACAGATCTTATCAACATATGACTTGCCAAGCCAGAAATATCCTATAGAGACCTACTTGAGCAATGATCAACTACCAGAATCACCTATAGAAACAACAAAGATTAAACAAAAAATTACACAATAAGCCATCATCAATGGGGTTCTCTATAGGAAAATTTTCCCCCACCCGTACCTTAAGTGCCTCACTTCCGAGAAAGGAGACTATGTTCTTAGGGAAATATATGAAGGAACATGTAACAATCACCTGGATGCACAGAATCTAGGCAACAAAGCTTTGCAACAAGGATTTTCCTGGCCGAATATAAAAGTTGATGTAAATGCATTCATCAAAAAGTGTGACAAGTGTCAATACTTTTTCTCAGTTCCTCACCAACCTTCCATTGAGCTCTGCTTGATCGCAAGTCCCTGGCCTTTCATATAATGGGGGAGGATATATTGGACCCATTCCTGCATGCCACAGGACAACAAAAATTCTTCATTGTTGTCATTGATTACTTTACCAAGTGGGTGGAAGTAGAACTATTAGCCCAAATCACAATCAAGAAAATACAAAAATTTGTGTGGCCATTAATAATCACCAGGTTTAGATTACCCCACGTTCTAATTACTGATAACAGTAAATAATTTTACAACAAGCGATTTAAAAAATTCTATGACAAATTGTAGATCCAACATCGCTTAATGTCAGATGCCTACCCATAGTCCAATGATTTTGTCGAGGTAACAAATCAAACAATCCTCTAAGGGCTCAAAACAACACTAGATGAAGTGACGAGTACTTTCATAAATCAACTCCATATAATTCTCTCGAACACCAAGAAAGGCCTCGGGGAAACGCCATTCAGCTTAACCTATGAGTCCGAAGTAGTGTTATCTATTAAAATAGGAATTCACTCTTTATGAATAGAACAGTAGTAACCAGAGCCAAACAAGTCCTCTTTATGGGAATAACTGGACCTCTTGTCAGAATCGAGGAACACTACATTTACCCAAACGGCGGCACATCAACAATAGTTGGCCCAGTACTGTAATAGGAAAGTCAGGACTAAAACTTTTAGACCAGAACACCTACTACTATAAAGAGCAAAAGCTACCGTATAGCCCTAACCACGGAGCAAACTTTCACCTAACTAGGAAGGCCCATATTGGGCATGCTTGGTGATCCATCCCAAAACCTATCGATTCAACCATTTAGATGGTTTGGCTGTACCGTCTACATAAAATGCTGAAAATTTGTATATTTACTATCAATAGCTTTTACAACTTCATTACTCTGAACATTTGCTATTTCATAATTTATCAATGATAACATTATGTTTTGAATAAAATCAGCAATTCGTCCTTTGCCTAGGACCTATCATTTTTCCTTTTGTAGGATCATACCTTCTTGGTGCAACATAACCATAGCCTCTCTGGACAATACCAAGGACATACAGATTCAAGGCGCAATGCCTCTGAGTACCGTCAACACAATGCCCGCTATACTATTCACATTCAAGGCACGATGTTATTCACATTCAAGGTACAATGCCTCCGAGTACCATTGGTGCAACGCCTGGTATGCTATTCACATTCAAGGCGTAACGCCTCCTAGTACTGTCGGTGCAATGCCCAATACCCTATATACATTCAAGGTGTAGCATCTCCGAGTACCGTCAGCATGACATCTGACACATTATTCGCTTTCAAGGCACAACACCTCCGAGTACCATCGGTGCAATGCCCAGTATGCTATCCAGTTTCAAGGCATAATGCCTCTAAGTACTGTCGATGCAATGCCTAATAAGCTATTCACATTCAAGGTCTGAGTACTGTTGATGCAATGTTCGGTACATCTATACACATTTAAGACATAACAGCAACAATAACTCTCAGCGTAAGGCCATCAAATCCTTTGTTGGTGCAATGCCAATAAGCACTTTTGATGTTATGTTGTCAAATTGCATCTAGACACCATGCCTTCGAGTGTTCTCGACACAGTATAGTAAAAGATTCCCAACCCTCATTCTTTTGGCCCTACGCCTTATACAGGTCCCATACCCTCTGCTGTACTCTCCCAACTATACACCCTAAAAGGGTTCCGCACTCCATTACACCAATAGCAACAAGGCATTGCTTTAGCCTCTAGGCACACGAAAGCTATTGTGCGAATTAAACCTGACTGTCAGTATTTAAATTATAGACAATTCGATCAATAGTTTCAACAAGTAGCAGAAATTTAATTCTAATGTTGAACATTCAAGTCTACTAGTAGAATAAAATGACAAAAAAAATAGGTGCAAGAAAACAACACTTTCATTTATTCATTTATAAGATCTTTACAGAGCAAATCAAAATTCAAACAAGAGAAAAAGGAAACAACATGATGTTTACTTATTTAGAGTACGAATGTTGGGAAGTGGAAAATATAATGGGAAAGAGGTGTCACTCATGTCAAGTTCTCCGATTCTCTTTATGCCTCCCAGGAGACGCTGATGCTAAGTCTAGTTCTCGGCCATCTCCATCAGACCTCACAGGGGAGAAATGCCTCCACCTTTCAATTTGAATTACAAGAGGGGGAAAGCATATCCACCCACTACAATGTCCCTTGAGACCACCAATGCAGGCTATCACGGTATTGAGAATCCCAAATACTATGATAGAACCTTGTATCGGCAGTTTCCTCATTGATGGAATCTCGTATCGACAGTGCTTATAGCCTCTCCAAAGCATCTTGTTAATGACGAGACACAGATGAACCGCCACACAAAACTCTTCATTTCTAAACTCACTGATTCTTGAGCATTGCTGTAATAAACACTTCCTCATGATCTCTATTTTTCACACACTTTACCACCCCTGAATCAAAACTATAGCCTATGACTTTGCCTCATCCCATGAACTAAAAAAATCCAATACTATCCCTCGTTATTTATGGCAACAGAAACCGCCTTGAATACTATTCCCGAAAAACAAGTGAGACACTTCGGGACTGAAACAATCGGCTCCCATTTATTGCCACTTATACACAACTGCTCCACTTTCGCACCCTTTATATTCTATTAATAAGCACTAATTCTAAAATCTTTCCATTCCACAATTCGAAACAATCACACTTACTGCATTTAATGCTTCTTTTGTGCCCTATCACTTACTTAAAACTAACTCTTAACTCTGCTCCTATTGCCACCCCTTCGTGCTAACATTAGGAGTGCGGACAAATGATAATACACGGTCGAGCAGCCCATTACCACAAGATAAAAACTACCCAAGTCCATAAGATTGTAGAACCCACTTTCTCGATTGATGTGCTCTCGGCCTAAGGCCGTTACTTGTGTCGGTTCCTCTGTTTCTCAGTCCACTGACCCCTCGATCATTTTAACTCTTGGCTCTCTGATCCATTAGTCATTCCTCGTGCCTTCTGGAGCAATTATGGAAGTAATTTCTATTACATTATGAGTTTAAAGTGTAATTATCTGATAAGGAATGAAATCTTTAATGAATTTAAACTTTTATAGTCTAATACAAATCTATTGTAATCTCAACCAGTAAGGAATTAAATGTCCACGACAACTAAAATCTTTCCCAATTCAAAGAACTTCCAATCGATAGAGAGTCTGCATTCATTATTCCTATAATCTTGGAAATTCTCAAATGATCTCTCTATAAGAAAATTAAGATTTCTACACCCCTAAAGGCATGCAAAACTTGCCATATAGACACGATATACTATGTAGAGGCAACTTGATAGGTTACACAGAAAAGCACAAAAATTACATAGAGCTATCACACAGCTCTCCTCAGCCTGTTTCTCTCTTTCTATAAACCGCTTCTTCTGACTTGGTCGTCAAATCTCCTCCACTAGAACAACCCCGGCAGTCTTTTGTAGATTTAATTCTCCAAAATGAGCAAGGAATCTCATCGATGTCGATTCCACCCTCAGGACAACGGAGCAGTTATATGTGGAGTCTAAACTCACCTTCAATAATAGGTAAGAAGTACATTAGTCAAAATAGGATAATTTTTAATGAAATTGATATTTTTTAATTAATATTAATTAATTAAAAAAATATTCCATGTTGTAATTTATTGATAGAGTATACTTATGATGTTATCATATGTATTTTTTTAATGACCAGTAGTAGAGTAAATCCGAAATTAATATTTATTTTGTTTTATTTTACTTGTTGCTTTTGGTACGTTACTCAGATTAATTATTTCTCTCTATTATATTAAATTTTCTGCAGTGTAATATACGGTCATCATGAATAGCAAAAAGGGGTTTGCACGCGTACAAGTCCATTACCTTTCATAGTAGGCATTTCTATTTTAGATTGAGGATATTTTCGTCGAGCGAAATCTTGGAGTTGGCACAAAATTTGACATTTAAGGACATGCCTCTCATCTTAAAAGCTAACGTTGAAGCTTAATTGTGTGAAATCGGATATTATTGACAAGTTCAAAATTTTACCTATTTGTAATTACATAATTATTCATTATGGTAAGACTCAACTCAATACTTGAAAAAAAAAAAAAAAAAAGAGAAGGGGGAAAAAAAGGATAAAAATGGCTTTTAGGTGCTTATATATATATATATATATATATATAGTTTGGTTTAGCTGGTTTGGTCAATGTAATTGGTTCCGTTTGGTTTTAACTTTTGATCATATTTATTGTTTTTTGAGTTTATCGGGGTGAGGGAAAAATTGACATCCGGAGACTTTAATAATAAGATGCCTAGAGCTGGTGGTACATGCATTTGATCCTTTTAATAGGTGAGCCCTTTAATTTTTTTTTTAAATAAAAAAGAATTATATTATGTATATAATTTCAAAATTTATGATTTTAAATATTATTTATCTAACAATCCTAAAATATATTTCCCATGATAACAAACATAGTATAGAGCATAAAGCATAGGAAGCTTTGATCCCCATCGAATCGCACAGCTACCATTTCACCGGTACTTAGCCAATAGAGCATATGACCTTGTCCTTCTTGTAGTGAGCTTTTGAATGATTGGAATTTTTCCATCTAATTAGTTGCAAGGAGTAGGATTAAGAGGATGCAGCAAATGGCAAAATTGGCTGCTGTTTCGCCTTCAAGGAGTTTTTGTCCTTGTAGACTATTGCTCCATAGATTGAGCTCTCTTGGTAAGCTCAGATTGCCTATGTCCACCTACTCTTTAATGCTGAATCACTGCACCTAACGCCCCACCAAGAGATTAAGACCTCTCGAGAGTTGAATATCCTTTTGGAGGTTAGCAAGGAGCATTGGTCGGTCTATGTTTTTGGCATCAGTGTTTCTTGCGCGTTATCTGAGCAGAGCATTCTGCAATTGGGTTATTTCTCAAAATACATTTAAAGTTGCACGAAATCCCAGAAAGAGGGTGATATTTTTTTGTCTTCCCAAACTAATGAAGTCGACATCCTGGATGCCGACTTTGAAGTCGACATCCAGAATGTCGACTTTAATCTGCCCCATCTACACTGCCCGTCTGTGAAAAAAAAAAGGAAAAAAAATAAACAAGAAGTCGACATCCTGGATGTCAACTTTACGAGATTCTTGACGCATCAGAGATTCTTGATGCGTCAGAGATTCCTGACGATTGACCTGACAGTTGGCGCCTGCAAGATTCCTGACTCTGAAGTCGACATCGATGATGTCGACTTCAGGCTTACAAATAGCTCCCTCGACAGCCCCAAGGTGCACACCTCTTCTTTTATTCTCCCACACTTCTCCTCATTTCTTTCGGCCAAGCGAAACCCTTGTCTTTTTTTTCCGAAACCCTTGCCTTTTTTTTTTTTTCTCATTTAATCTCCCGCATATAAATCCTTTGAAGTTGATATCCAAAATTGTAAGTAGTCTGTTTAATCTTTAAATATTATTTTTTCTGTTGCAGAAATTTTTTTTTTTGATTAGAATAATAATTTTTTTTGTTTGAGGTTTTGTTTTTAGTTATAGATTTGGTGAGCTAACAATGAGATTGCAACCATAAGGACCACCGTTTATGTATTTTTGTTGAGGCTTTACAAATTTTGTTATGTTTTTTTTTTTTTTCTATGTTGGTTATTTGTTAATATTTGTTTTGGACATTGCATTTTTTGCTTTATATGTTGGTTATTTGTATTTGGCCATCACAAAAGTTTTAATTTTTTTTTTCAATGCATTTTAGTTTAAGAGATGTTACTTTAGTTTAAGACATGTTGGTTATTTGTTTAGTTTAATTTTTTTTATATGTTGGTTATTTGTTAATTTTTACAAATATTAAAAAAATGCATTTTAGTTTAAAAGATGTTATTTTAAAATTTTGTAATAAAATTTAAAATTTAATAAACAATATATATTAAATAAAAAAAATTATTAAAAATTTTGTGATGCAAAAAATTAAATTAAATAAAATGTAAATAAATACATATTCATTAAAAAATGTTTATTAAAAGTTTTGTTATAGATTTCTTATTTTAATAAAAGATGTGTATTAATTAAAAAAATGTTTATGAAAAATTTTGTTATAGAATTTAAATTGAAAAAAAGGATATATTAATTAAAAATTTTTATTTTTTGAAAATTTTATTATGAATTTTAAATTTTAAGAAATTTGTATATTAAGTAGAAAACGTATATTAAAAAGTTTTGTTATAGATTTTGTTATAGGTTTTAAAATGTAAATAAATGCATATTCATTAAAAAATCTTTATTAAAAGTTTTGTTATAGATTTCTTATTTTAATAAAAGATGTGTATTAATTAAAAAAATGTTCATGAAAATTTTTTTTATAGAATTTAAATTGAGAAAAAGGATATATTAATTAAAAATTTATATTTTTCAATAAATTTTATTATGAATTTTAAATTTTAATAAATTTTTATATTAAGTAGAAAATGTATATTAAAAAATTTTGTTATAGATTTTAAAATGTAAATAAATGCATATTCATTAAAAAATATTTATTAAAAGTTTTGTTATAGATTTCTTATTTTAATAAAAGATGTGTATTAATTAAAAAATGTTTATAAAAATTTTTTTTATAGAATTTAAATTGAGAAAAAGGTTATATTAATTAAAATTTTTTATTTTTTGCAATTTTTATTATGAATTTTAAATTTTAATAAATTTGTATATTAAGTAGAAAACGTATATTAAAAAAATTTGTTATAGATTTTGTTATAGATTTTAAAATGTAAAAAAAATGCATATTCATTAAAAAATCTTTATTAAAAGTTTTGTTATAGATTTCTTATTTTAATAAAAGATGTGTATTAATTTAAAAAATGTTTGTGAAAAATTTTGTTATAGAATTTAAATTTAAAAAAAGGTTATACTAATTAAAAACTTTTATTTATAGAAAACATATATAGATTTTAAATTTAATAAATTATAGATTAAAAATTTTTTTACCCCATTTAGTTAAAGATTCTAAATTTAATAAAATATGTATACTATTTAAAAATATAAAAAAATGTTATAGAATTTTAATTTATGAAAAAATTAAATTAATTAAAACTATAAATAATATGTAATTAAAATTTTGCTATAGAATTCAATTTATAATAAAAAATGTATATTAATTAAAAATAAAAGTATGTTTATTGAAAATAAGTTAATATAAAAAATAATTAAAAAAATGGTATATAAGTAATATATAAAATAAATATAATTGTTAATTGAATAAATTTAAAGTAGTATAACGTAAAATATTGAAATTTTTGTACTTTTGATAAGAAATTTAGCTGATGAAATTATGTTTTGCAGATTCTGACGATGGCAGCGGCTCATAATTATGACGACTTATAGCCTGGTCCACGAGATTCGAGCGTATTGTACCTGCAGCCTTCACATCGCTCTCAGCGTGTGTGGCAAGATAGGATGGATCCATTGCTTGATATACGTCGCGCTGATCACGGCTTTTGGTCTACATGCCAATTAGACGTTCGTGTACAACATATCCTGTTACGAGTTGGTTTCTATGGGGTGTATCAGTGTGGTCACATTGAGTTTGACTACTCTTTGATTACATCCCTGGAGGAGCGATGGAGATAGTAGACGCATACGTTCCATTTCCCCGTTGGTGAGACGACAGTTATGTTACAAGATGTCGAGGTCCTATGGGGTTTACCGATTGACAGAGATGCTATTACCAGCATCGATCAGCCACGGAGTATTACTTAGTGGCAACACCTGTGCCTAGAACTAATGGGCTTCATACCCGATCCCGCTGACTTTGATGATGATCGGCTTAAAGTGAGGTCCATTACGGTTACGCTTAACTCGCAGCCCCTACACGCTGACTCTGATTGGGCTATGGTATTATTTCATGCACGAGGGCATATCATGCAGTTGTTGGCCAACCTACTGGGGGACAAGTCAGGGTCCAAAGTTAAATTAATGTACTTGGATTTGCTTTGAGATATAGATAACTCTAGTCGCTTTAGTTGGGGTAGTGCAGTTTTGGCTGCATTGTACAGAGTTTTGTGTTGTGGGTGTACCGAGATGGTCAGATCCATTACAGGACCACTGTTACTTTTACAGGTATGAAATAAGTTTTACACAACCATGATACCATTATTCTATATAAATTTGGATCTTAATTTCCTTTTTATCCTCTATGATCAGCTTTGGGCGTGGGAGAGATTGTCGATATTCAGACCGATCAGACGTCGTACGACTGATCTCATACCCACTGCACCAGATTTACCGAGTGGCCCTCGTGAATCACTGTAAGTAACATAGACATATACTGACATTTACGTCTACTTATAACGTATGTATATTTACTTTCGAATGTTTTGAAATAGATGGAATGTTTGACGTAGTTTTGCTAAAATCAGACATCATGTTCTGAGAACTTATCGAGATCAGATGGACCACATGACAAAGGATGGAGTTAGTTAACTAATTTTATGCATGAAAATGATATTTTAATTGACTTTCATATGATGTCCACTATTATACGTTGTGTTGACTTATTTTTTTTTTTCCGGTTTCAATTTGTTTGGACGTCGTATTCAGATTTTGATTTAGATGCATTACTGCCTTACTGTTGACAAGGTTGTGACATTTGGCGTGCATCCGTTCCATTGATTTGCTTTGATGTTGTTGAGTTACATACACCAGAAAGAGTGTTGAGACAGTTTGGCATCCAGCAGGGTATACCTATGACTTCTGATACTGGGGTAAATTTGAATCGCATTGAATGGCATGGACGAGTAGGTAAAGATTGGAGGAGATTTCATACACCATATGTAAAGAGGTGGGAGAATCATCGAGATTACGTTGTCGATGGAGAACCGTTCTATGGTGGTGTAACAATGTCTCCAGAGTAAATGCCTTGGTATCGCGTCATCACACGTTCATACGTGGGCAATCCGACGCATAGTTATACCCTTGGTTTCCGTCCTACCGCAGCGCAGTTAGAGGTTTCTATAAATCTAAACAACTTACCTAATGTTATCTCATTATTTATCATTTTAAAAAAGGAAATTAGTTAATTCTTGTATTTATTATAGGGTTGCTTAATCGGACACATCCACCAGATTATGAACGATGTGCTGGCCATGAATCCAAATATTCTATAGCTATAAAGGTCAGAGAATTAGCATCACGTGCACTTTTTGGATTTGGTGGCAACCAACCGTCTGCCTCTAGTATGCCGGATGATGAGGGTCATCCATCGACATCTGGTCAGACATATGAGGGTGATATGACACAGATGCCAATGGACTCTACATATCCGGGGACGACTCCTTCCATGCCTGATTTCGAAATTACTTTTGATGATCCTTCACCTATTATCCCTCCACGTAGGAGTGTTCACCAGCGGCATCGTAGTTGATTATCTCAGACAGAAGACTCACAGCCATTCGTTCCCACATTTGATGAGACTGTGGAGCCATCTAACAGACAGGATCCTCGTCCTACTAGACGCCAGCCTCATAGAAATGCGGCCCGTCCTCTATGTGGAACTTAAATTTATGCATATCAATTGTAAATCTAAATTTGTCAACCTTATGTATATATATATGTACTCCGCTGATCAGAAGAGTAAAAATGACTATATTATGTTTTATTAAAAATATTTTTATTATTTTTAATTTAAAATTGTGTTGGGTGTGATATTTCTATTATATCGACTTCAAAGTCGATCTTGTTGAAATCGACTTCAAGGAGACATTTTATTAAAGCCATAAAAGGAGCTCTAGGCAAATGTGAGAATTTTAGAAAGGTGGCTTGATCAATCCACATATATTCCAGAGTGGCACACTAAAACTGAAATTGGCCTCAAAAGCACATGGAGATCTTGAGATAGCCCACGAAGCATATGTAGAGGCATGCTGAAGGCTGACGTGTATGAAGGACCTTTGGGCAAATGTGAAGCGAGATAGCACTTAGTTAAAAATGATAAGATGGAAAATGATGCAATGAAGAAAGCAATAATATTAAAAATGATATTCACAATAAAACAATGTGTCAAACCAACATTGTGATCGCAACTCATATATAAAACATTGAAAAGAAAGAGATACAGTATAATAAAATGGACCCCGACATAACTTTACGAATTATACAACTTCTCAATATGCATTATTTACATAGAAACAAATTTAAGAGTGTCTATTAAACCGACGGGTCATTCTTCATAAATCACGTATCGAAATTAGAGGGTCTTCTGCCTGTACTAGTTCTACTTTGGTGACCATAAGTAGCATATGAAGTTCTAAATATTATGAATTTAGACTACTATTTCCTTTTTCAAAAGATTTCTTGGCCTTTTTCCCCCTTACACTTGTTACAAAACTGGGTTTGATATTGACAACTGATTTTGCTCCTTTCCCTGAAGGAAAAAATTTAGAAACCATCGAATTTACAACAATCTCCCTTTCCCCTGAAACTTCCAAGCGGAAGGAATTACATGCTGAATACTTTCTCTTGACACTTTTTCCTTGCACACACCGTAACTCAACGAGAGCGAAAATGTCGGTCCAATGAATCGACCTGTTAAACCTCTGAATACATGCCTTCATAATATTAATCGTACAGTCTCTAACTCTCACTCTCCATCTTAGTCTCTATTTCTTACTATCCACGAGAGTGAGAGTGAGAGATTAAGAATGACAGAGAGAGTTAGAGACTAAGCAATCAAAATTATAAAGACATGCACTCACTGGGTCAATAGGCTGACTCACAGAACAATCATTTCCACTGTCGCTGAGTGACAGGTGAGTGCCAGGAAAAAAGTGTCAAGAGAAAGTATTCAACATATAATTCTTTTCGCTTGGAAGTTTTAGGGGAAAGGGAGATTGTTGTCAATTCGATAGTTTCTAAATTTTTTGCTTTGGGGAAAGGAGCGGAATCAGTTGTCAATATTAAACCCAGTTTTGTAACTAGTGCAAGTGATAAAAAGGCAAAGAAATCTTCTGAAAAAGGAAATAATAGTCTAAATTCATAATATTTAACCAAACCAAAACTCATCCTAGCACATAACAATTTATTTTCCACTACAATACTAAGCAAACCCAACAACTGCCCCAAGAATTCATGGAGAATGTGTCCAAATTGTAGTCCATCCACAAACTAAATGGATGAACTATGGTAGAAACAAAATATAACTTGTCACGTTGTATATATGTATGGACACTTATCATCTACACTCACCACCATCATCATAATAAGAGCAATATAGAAATACATTTCCTCTTAAATGATATGCAACATCTCGAATTTTATTTCATATGATATGTTTTATAGAAATTGTGCATCAAATGACCTTCCTTAGACGAATCACATGGCAATGCCACTTAAAATGCCAATTTGGATCTTGACATTTCACAAAATTTAATTAACGCTTTACAAGTTCATTTAAGATGCCTTTCAAATTTTGAAACACACAAATCATTCTAAGACCATCAAATGATTCAGCTATCCATATAGTCCTAAATAAGAAATAGGCGACTTTCTTCCCATTCTTTCATCCATTTCCAGAGATTCTATCTTCTTAGGAAAATATCACTAAATTCCCAAATTTTGCTAATCCCAAACTAAAATAAAAGCTAAATATGTATGGTGGCACATTTAAAAATATAAGGGCTTATATAACATTTTTAGTGATGTTCCCTGTGCAATGAGGAAAAGTAAACTCTTAAGTAGTCTAAGGTCAAATTTGGTGGTTCAGTGCTTATAACATGATAGGCAGGTCTTAAGAACATAATTCTACTTCATTAGAGAAATCAAACACTATAAATAGGCTTTTGTTATCCCTAAATTCCATTTCAATCTAAACGGGTATGTGATTTCCCGATGATTTCTAAACTCCCAAGTGTTCTTGATCAACCAAGTGGAAATCAAGGGAGTTACTTTGATCAAAGACAACAAACTTTATTTACGTGTTTAACTATCCCTAGAATGTATCCAGAATTGAAGCACATGAATGCTCCCAATTGACACCGCAATAAGTTCTAATAGCATAAGAGGATTTCTAATTCTAGAAATGCTATGATTATCGAACAAGTCAGAGAAGTTAGAACTAAAAGCAATGACTTTACTTCAATTAGGTCAAAGTAAAGTAGCTCCTATACTGATAAGAAATACCTGAAACTAAGTCATATTACATAAACTTCAAGAACATATATTAGGCCATCCAAACCCTTAACTTTTCATCATTTAGTCTCCAAAAGCCCTCCTAAATTTTCGTAAGAAGGTTAGACCAAACTGCCAAGATGCAAATCTTTCACACAAAGTCTTTCAAGGATGGTAGTACTCTTCTTCACGCTAATATTTCCAGAAGTTTTCTTATCCAACTTTTAGGGACTCTTGGAATTTATAATGTACTTAAAATCCATCATCTTCGATTTCTCTCTAATATATCATCTACTACCATCTAAGGCCTCTGTCATAATATCTAGGATAAATAGAATACATACATGTCATATGTATCTGAGAGCAGCTACAAACAACGTGACACAACTATGTGTACTTTTGCTAATTTTTCCTCCAACTAAATTTACACTCTCCCAAAGCAAGTTACAGTCTTGAACCACAAAATTGGCTAACCTCGCCAACTAATATAAAGGCCAGAGAAATACGATGAGTTCTATGATAGTGTCATCATTAGGGCTTATGATCAACGGCTACAATGAGTAAGAGAGATAAAGAGAATTTTAAATCTTAGTGGCACCTAATTTGCCATCAATAATTAAACTCCTACCTTCTTTTGGTTCCTATAAGACTGATTTGAAAACTTTAAGAGATTTTCCTCAGTAGGAGGAGTAGTCTTACCTCTCATATTCTTCCAATGCAGTGACATCCAAAAGTCATTTGCCAAGAGAAGTCAAGAATAGATTAAAGTGCTAAACAAACTCCATACTTATAGATGAGTTATTAGACTCCATGAAAATTAACACCAGTATATTAACTCAAACATACTCATCATACCTAACAAGATAAACCATGAAAACATTTATCAAGCCCCAACATTTACTCACAATTACTATCTCTCAAGAGCATTTCACCCTATATCTTAATCATAAACAATCCTATATTGTCATGCCTATTACACAAGAATAGCAAACTTTTAACATCAAAATGTCAGTCCAAAATAATTACTACAAGGGTACTCACCATTCAGCCAAACAATCCAAGGAAAATCTTCAATCACAATTAAATATATATATATATATACTGAGCATCTCTGGCTCCTTTATTAACAACATCCTTTCCTTTTTATTTATGCTCAACACCGATTCAAGCTTTGCATATAAGAATTCCTCGAGATGCTTAAATTTTAAAATATATGTAGCTTGCTCTCTTCAAAGGCAAAATAGACCTGGCTACCAAATTTGTAATCTTTTCCTACCATACACAAAATTTTCTTCAACAACTTGTAAAGTTAAAGTTTCTTTAGCAAGAAAATATCATTGACAACTAGAAAACAATTTGGTGTTCTTTATTTAATACCAAGGGGATCTGTCAATCCAAGAGTATACCATATACAAGAATCCTATGACTGCAATCAGTTAACTAAGCAAAGGTCTTGAGTTTTTTTTTTTTTTTTTTTTTTTTTTGCTATTTACAACTACTGACAATTAGAATATATGCAAACACTTACTCTATTTTTGTAAGTCCTATGAAATATTAAAATCTAAAACTCACAATTTGGTTTAGATCTAGTGAAAGATCATTATATCAATGAAAGAGTTCAAAATCTTGAATAAGCCCACCATAATTTAACTACCAACAAGATCTGTGGGTCAGGGTATTAGATTCACGTGTGGGGAAACTCGCTACACAACCTCATTTGAGCAAAGCCAGTCAATATCCAACTCTCCTTATCAAATATATAAAAAAATGCATGATTCTACAAAGAGGGTCTATTCTTAGCAAAATGAAATAAGAACTAATCCAAGTGCTTAACCCCCTAAAAATGAGCATTCCTAACTTCCTAGGAAAACCATGGAAAGTTCTATACATTCTACGAACACCCTTTTAAAAGATCTAAACCTTTTTCAAAATAAACTAAATAGTTTAAAATCTTTAGAAAATTTTTGGGACATTTGGAAACATTTAAAAATATTTTAAAACCGTCAAACTTTTAAAATCATAAACCTGGGCTCTGATACCAATAAAGCTGTCATGCCCCGATCATCAGATCGAGCACGCAACAACCGCCGCGTGGTCTCGATACATGGGTAGAACCTCCCCATATACCGAGACTCCGAAATGCTACAATTCCTGAATATCCAGATCTCCAGTACACAATTCATCATAAATATGGAAAGCATGTAACAATACACATGCAAAGGACTTCTCTGGCCCATTCCCTGTACACATAAGCATGTATCGGTACACAATCGGAGAAGGGGCTCTTGTACATGCACGCTTGCAATATGGCCATCCTAGCCAACCAATACAAGTAAAGTATTTAAAATACAAGAAGTCCCAAATCATAGCCTTAGAATTTTACTAATACTTGCCTGAAGCAATCAAGCTAATATCAGTAAAGTCCCAACGATATGAGATGTACAGAACTTTACAAATTAAAAAGAAAGTAACGAAGTTTAAAATTTATAATCCAAATGTCCCAGTACAAACAAAACAGTTTCCCAAAAATAGATCAATCAAAATAATAAAGCACAAATAAAAAATCATCAGATTTTACTAATACTTGCCAAAAACTCAACCAGTATCAATAAAATCCGCAAGACATGGGATGTACAGACTTCCTTTTCCATGGTTTTGAGAACTATGAATCTCCAAAAATCCTGCATTTTTCAAATACCTATACAATCCGCAAAAATACTTTGCAAGCTCCGACGTCCAATCCTCAAACTAAAAATCCTCTAAAAAACAGGGAGAAAGGGGTGAGTATTGGGGAATACTCAGTGAGTAGAGTGCAATGGTGTGATTGTGTTCATAAACAGGGGGTGAATGTGGGGCAGTCAAAACATATCTCATAAATAGCAGTTCATATGCATAAAACATTTCAATAAATCACAATTTACAAAATATGCATCCATATCAATCATCTTTTTAGAAAATTCTGAGATCCCATCGAAATCACTTCCGTCTTAGGGTGGCCGAACCCAGACGAAAGCCCCCAAGGGTTTTTCTATCCAATGTTTCAAAACATCCCCCTCCCTTGGTGTTGGCTCGTACCTCACCGGGGTGCACCAGATATAGCATGACTTCGGCAGAGAAAGGAACGTCTAGCTCCCCCGCACATCCAACCCTAAACCACGCCACCCCGTCGAGTCACTCCGTGGAGGGAATAACTATAGCCATTTACAATCCAGCACCCTTCATTTCTCAATCAATCCATTTCATAAACAATGTGACATAATTTTCCATCAAATAATCAACAATCTCATGCCAAATCAATTCATAGAGCAATATGAAATAACATATGGCACAAAAGCATTCTTAAACATAATGGATACATTCGTAATTCACAATCTAGTTCAGACAGCCCACAGTCACAAAGTAATTTATATAAAAGATATAAAAAAACTTTCAAAATCATTTATAAAGAAAATTTAAAACATGTTTCTCATTCATGAACACAATGAGCCATCAACTCACCTCTAGAGAGGGTATTCACTCTCTAATTATCAATCTAATTCGATTTGAGTCTTTTCAACTTCCCTAAATGATTAACCTAATCAAACATTGCAATTATCATCAAAGAAAATCCTTATAACAAGGGTTTTCACCCTTTCCTAATTTAATTTACCCTTAATTGCACATCCACAATTTCTAAATTCTCATTTCATCACCCGAAGATCATTTACATCTCTAACGGACTTTAAGTCCTAATATTTCCCTCTTTTCTTCCAATTTCACATAACTATCAACACTTTTCATGCATATTTCGATTTAAACTTTGAGGAAACTACTTTATTCAACCTAACATGCTTCTAGCATCCCTTAGCATGCTTTTCCATGTCAAAGAGTCTAATTTATGAATTATCTAACACTAAATTTTACTAATTACATATAAAATATCAGAAAATGTATCCTAACGAATCTAACATATACAGATCTCTTTACCCTAGATTTAACCCTAGATTTACTCAATTTATTGAGAGGATCAGAAATCCCTCACCTAGGGTTTCTCAGTTCGCAGACCTAGCTTCCATTCACCATTAGATTCAGTCTCAAACCTATAACATTTCCAATTTGAAACAAACGTTAGCAATTAAACCTAGCTACCAAGAACATTCAAACCCTAGAACTAAAATCGGAAATCTATTCTTACCTATGCAGACCTACGGCCTAGGGTTTTTGAACAGAGGTTCTCGCAGTAGGGTTGCAGGAAGATCTCTCGGCAGAGAGAAAACAGTGGCGCGCGCGAGCGAAAGAGTGAGAGAACGAGAGCTCTGTTGTTCGCGCACGGGAGAAAGGAAGAGAAACAGAGAGAGAGCTCTCTGTTTGTGTAGGAAAAGGGAAAAGAGATGAGCCGTGTGTGGTGGTTGGAGGAGGCATCACTGTGGAAGGTAGAGAGAGAGATGGTAGAGAGGGAGAGAGGCAGTGAGTGAGAGTGAAACAGAGAGAGAAAGAGTGTGATCATAGGAGAAGGAGAGAGAAACAAAGTGTGTTAGGGAGAGAGAAATAGGGGAAGACGACAGAGAGTGAGAGAGAGACGGCAAGCGGCGGAGGAAGGCGATGAACGGTGGAGAAGGGCGGAGAGAGAATCACGAGAGGGAGAGAGAGACGAGAGACTGAGAGTGAGAGAGACGAAGGAGGGAGAGAGATTAGGGCTTTTAGCCCTAATCGAATTGGGGAGGGGGAGACGTGGCGTTTTGGGCTAAAACGCTGTGTCTCTCCTGTTTTCTTTTTTTTTTTTAAATAAATAATAAAATATATATATATATATTCATTTATATATTTATTATCACTTTTTTCACTAAATTTCGAATTTCCTAAAAATGAAATTCACTATGAATCACAGACACGGTAATTAAAATATGCCAAAAATTTAAAATTAATACCCTAAAATCGAAAATCAATATAAATTTAAAATTTTTCTATTTTATTATAAAAATGTTTACAAAACATTCGACATTGGTTTTGTCAATATTACATAGAGAGATCGTGAAATGAGAGAGAGATAGAGCGACTGAAAGAGAAAGAGAGAGAATAGAGAGAGGGAAACAGGGGACGAGTGAGCGGTGGCGGTGGTGGTGGCAAAAAGAGGCGGAGGACAGCGGGAGAGAGAATCGGAGAGTGAAAGAGTGACGGAGAGTGCGAGAGAGTGTTCGGAAAGGGGAGAGAGAGATGAAGAAGAGAGAGATTAGGGTTTTAACCCTAATCTCTATTGATTGGGGGAGATGCAGCGTTTTGGGTCAAAACGTTGCATCTTCATTCATCATTTTATTATTATTATTATTATTATTATTATTATTATTATTATTATTATTATTATTATTATTATTATTATTATTATATTTTATTTATTTATTTATTTATTATTATTTTTTAAAACACACTTTATTTTCAAAGTTCCAAATTTTAACAAAATAGGATATACTTTGAATCGGAAACACGAATGTTTTAAATATATCAAAAATTTAAATTTACTATCCTAAAATCGAAAATCAATATAAATAAAAATTTTCTATTTTATTATAAGAGTGTTTATAAAATATCCGACATTAAGTTTTCGGTATTCAAAATTTATCATTCTTTTTTACCTCATTGTAAATGTGTGAACCTTGCATCTCGAAGAAGCATGTCCTGGACAAAATGCAACTCTTTCAGAACATAGCTGATGGTAATTCTTTCTTGAGGGGACTCCATAGAGCAACCAATTCTAATCTTGATTAAGGAGACCACACACTCCATTTTGCAACTATTGCCGGTGCTATGCACAAGGATAGGATCGACAACGTCTATTGTAACACCGAGTTTTTGGAAATTTGTTTTATAATATAAAGAGAAATTTTAATTTTATTGATTTTTTATTTTGGGGTATAAATTTTAAATTTTTGGTATAATTGAAATGCCGTGTTACAAATTCACAGCAGTATTTTTATTTTTGGTAAATTTAAAACTTCCAATTAGATGAGAAAAAAAAATATATATATATATAGCTATTCAAAAAAAAAAAAAAAAAAAAAAGAAGGAAAGAGGAGATGCTGCGTTTCGGGGTGAAACGCAGCACCCCATCTTCCCCAAATCGATTAGGGCTAATAGCCCTAATCGAAGCTCTCTCTCTCCCTCGTCTCTCTCTCGCGAGTTCTGCACTCCTTTCCTCGTCTCCCTCGCGATTCATCTCCGCCATCACCACCACACCATCACCGCCATCGTCGTGTTCGTCTCTCTCTTCTTCCCTCTACTTCCTTCTTCGTCTTGCTCTCTCGGCCCGCTCGTCCCTCGGGTCTCTCTCTCTATCCCACAGTCTCTCTTCGCGCTCTCTCCCTCCACCGTGCGCAACCATCACCGTGACCACCGAGAACCACCGCGGGTCACCATCTCTCGGTCGCTCTCTTCCACGCACGAGCGGGCGATTCTCCCTTTCTTCCCTCTCTTCCCGCGCGCGAACAGAGCTCTCTTCTCTTCCCTTCGCGCGTGAAAACTTTTCTTTCCCCCTGTTCGTTCGTGCTTGCTGCTCTCTGCAAGCACCACCCTTCTACAGTCTTTGCAGAAGCCCTAGCCGCATGATAGCAGAGCCTTTGAAAACCCTAGCCGCAGGACATCAAAAACCCTAGGTCACAGCTCTGCAGAGGTAAGCCTAGGTTGTCCAATTTTAATTCTAGGGTTGAATATTCTTAGTTGTTAGGTTTAATTCTAACGATTGCTGTAAATTGAACTTGTTACAGGTTTGATACACTGGTGATTGGAAGCTAGGTTTGCACACTGAGAAACCCTAGGTGAGGGATTTTCAATCCCTTCCGTAATTCGAAGTATTTTTTGTTGAATTAAGGTAGAAATTACATGTATATATATTTTGAAATGTGTTAGACTTGAAAGAAATATATTTCCCTAAGTGTTTGTATGAAATTATTGAGGTTAAGTCTAGAATTTGATGTAATTGGACTGTGAAGCATGTGAGAAAGTCGTAGATAGTATTAGAGTTGTATTTGATTGAATTACGTAGTTTTCCTTGGGATTTGAATGGAAATCGGCGTGAATTAAATTAATATTAAGAAATTCGGGAGAAAATGGGTAAAATTGAGGAATATTGTAAATTTAAAGTCGTTGGTGATTTGAAATGATACTAGCTTAAGGAAACGAAAGTTTTAGAATGTAATTATGCAAGTTAAGGCTATTATACATAAAAGGGGAATTTGAAAACCCTTTAATAGAGCTTTAATTGATCTTTATTCGTCTTGATTGGTCTAGGTTGATCTTTGGAGACTCGAGAAGAGTCGTTATGAGTTGATTTCGAAAATAGAGAGTGAATACCCTCTCTAGAGGTGAGTGGATGGTTCATTGTGTTCGTAAATAAGAAACCTGTTTTAAAATTGCTTTGAAAATGATTTTGAAAGAGTTTTACATGTTTGATACAAATTGTTTTGTGATTGTGGGCTGTCTGAACTAAATTGTGAAATACGAATGCATCCATTGTATTTATAAATGCTTTTGTGCCATGTGATACTTGATATTGCTCTATGAGCTGCTTTGGCATGAAATTGTGGATTATTTGCTGAAAATCATGGCACATTGTTGAGAAATGGATTGAATGAGAAATGGAGGGTGCCGTAGATGACTATAGTCATATACCCCCACGGAGCGACCCGACGGGGTGACGTGGGCTAGGGTTTGGATGTGCGGGGGAGTTAGACGTCCCTCCCTCTGCCGATGTCGTACTAGATCTGATGCACCCCGGTGATGTACGAGCCAACGCCAAGGAAGGGGGTTTGTTTTGAGACATTGGATAGAAAAATCCTTGGCGGGCTTTCGTCTGGGTTTGGCCGCCCTAAGACGGAAGTGTTTGCGATGGAACCCCAGGATTTTCTGAAAAGATGATTGATATGGATGCATATTTGTGACATGTGATTTATTGAAATGATTTTATGTTCATGAAATGATTTATGAGATATGATTTAACTGCCCCACATTCACACCTTATTTATGAACACAATCATACCATTGCACTCCACTCACTGAGTATACCCCTATACTCACCCCTCTCTCTCCCCATTTTTCAGAGGAGACTTAGTTGGGTGCCTACTCGACGGAGCTTGCGAAATATTTTTGCGGATTGGATAAGTATTGGGATGCAGGGTTACTTTTGGAGATTGATAGCTTGCAAAACATGGAAAGGGAAGTCTGTACATCCCATGCCGTGCGGATTTTATTGATACTGGCCGAGTTGTTGGCAAGTATTGATAAAATCCGACGATTTTTGATTTGTTTTTATTTCTTTTGAGTTCTCTAGTTTTGGAAAACTGTTTATATCTGTACTGGGACATTTGGACTGTAAATCTTAATTTCGATGCTTTTTCTTTGATTTTGTGAAGTTCTGTACAACTCATACCATTAGGATTTTACTGATACTGGCTTGTTTTCCTCAGGTAAGTGTTGGTAAAATCCGACGGCTATGTTTTGGGATTTCTTGTTTGTTAAATGCTTTCAGAATGGCCAAGATGGTCACATTGCATGCGTGCATGTACAGGTTTCCGCTCCCCGTTGTGTGTTGCTGTGTAATCGTGCATGTACAGGTTCCCACTCCCCGATGTGTGCTAATGTATGATTGCATGTATAGGATCCCACTCCCCGATGTGTGTCAATGTGTGTGTTTGTACATCCTTGATGAGCCGGATGGGCTCCTTGCATGTGTATTGATTTTGAAATTTCTTGTTTTTGAAGAATTTTATGAGTTTGATGATTTATTGTGAATTTGATAGCCTTGCGGAGTCCCGGTAGATGGGGAGGTTTTACCCATGTACCGAGACGACGCGGCGGTTGTCGCGTGATCGATCTGAGGATCGGGGGGTGACAACTTTATTGGTATCAGAGCCAGGTTTACGATTTTAAAAGTTTGATGGTTTTGAAATATTTTGAAATGTTTCCAAATGTCCCAAAAGTTTTCTAAAGATTTTAAAATGTTTTGTTTAGTTTGGAAAAGGTTTATATCTTTTCAAAAGGTCTTCGGAGAATGTACAGAACTTTCCATGGTTTTCCTAAGAAGTTAGGAATGCTTATTTTTAGGGGGTTAAGCATTTGGATTAGTTCATATTTTAATTGCTAAATTTGGACCACCTTTGTAGAACTTTATCTCTTAGATGATGAATAAGGAACCCCAAATGAAATATTTGGTGACTTAATTGTGACTCAAGACCTCCTGTGGCTTGTTTGGTCAAATATTGGGGACCTTAGTATTGGTTTTGGCCCTCGGACTTATATCTTGATATTAGAAGTTTGGTGTATATGTATAATTGTGGAGCCTTCAGAAACTCATAGAGGTGTATATCATGTATGGGACTTTAGTGTGGTAAGATTTTCTTTTGAAAAACTAAATGGGGTTAGAGGTACTAATAGTATGACTAGCATGACTCTTTGATTTGGGATGATGGGTTGTAAGACATTCTCTTGTGTAAGAGTGAAGTAATTTGGGCTATGTGAGAAGACAGAACTGTAGCGTCTTGCATTGCTTATTTTCTTTGCTTTAAACAACTGGGAGTCTTAACTCCCTAATTTTAAGTATGACCTTCGCATTTGAAATGCTTCTCATCATTTCCCATCCATTCGAATTTTTATTACATCACTTCAATCTGAATTGCTTTCAAGTTTAAGAAACATATGGCTATTTCACAAGGAATTTAAAGAATGGTTAGAGTGGTAGAGCAATTTTGTGATAGATAAAGTTTTGCGGTATTCTGATGAACAAATAAGGAAGTTGATCTTTAAACTGGATATCTGTGGTGGAAAAGAACTTTCGTGTAGATTTCTTCCTAAGAAAATGCTGTAAAATTTAACATGCTTGGTTCTCACATGAACATGCTTTCTGTGCAAGTGTCACATCCTAATTTTGATGGACTGTGAATGTTATTCCATGCTTTCCAAGTATATGCTCCAACGTTGTATGCTTCAATATTATATCTTCAAGTAGGAGATTGTAATAGGAGGTTTTACCATTGGGTTACTAACGGTGGGAGGCAAACGAATGGTTTCACTCTGAGGCTTTTATGAAGAAGTGTGAATTTTATTCTTTTAGTTTTCGGATATGCTAATAGGTTCAGCAGATGATTATTATTGCTAGTTATTATGATCTTTGATTGTGACCAAATGTCAATTTTCGAAGTCAAAATAAAGGTTTTTGAGGTTTGCTTAATTGATAATAATTTAGATTTTTGCCAATTGGTGGAAGATAAGGGAAGATGCATTGGCCTTGTTTCCATAGACTTTTATTGTACTAGATTGATGAGTGGTCTTTTGGGATAGAATTCTTGACAAATTGAATAATCAGTCTCGGGTGAAGGCATTTAGGGAGCACACTCGTGCCCTCTAGGTGAGTAGGAGTCATAACAATGGAGGTTCATTCTTGGAGTTTATTTTCTATTCCAGTGGATGGGAGGGAGGTAGTTTGTTTACCCAATGGTGAGAAGAATAAAAGAATAGAGGGTTGTATGTTTTGAGAGAGGTTCTTAAGGCTTTACTGCAGGACGATGGTGTGAAATACAGTGGAAAAAAAAATGTATGGGTAAAACAGATGTTCGACCGAGGGTTGTATGCAAAATTTTGAGGAATCTGATGATCGAATAGGTAGGAACCATAAGGAAGATCTACTGAGTCTTATGGGGTCTGATGACAATTTGTTCTTGGAGAAAATTAAGGAACATGAATGATGGAGGTGGTAGTTGATAAGAGTTTAAATGAGGAAATCAAGTTAACTGAATCTGCTTTGGGGCATATTTTGTAGAATGAGGGCGCTGTATGTTGTGATGATAGCTGTAGGACTTAAAGAGATGTTACCAGTATGTTAAGCACCATGGAGTTTCTGTGTACATTAAAGGTCAAGGTAGAATAAGACATTTTCAATTACGGCTGAGCAGCCCAAACATAACTCACTTCAAATGACTTGAAATCAAGAAAATAATGTGTTGAAACATCTTGTGGAACTCTATGGAGTATTACCCAAAACTTATGGTTCTAGAGCCTCCACTTATATTTTTGGTATACTTTTATTCATAGTTTGGCATTTAATTATATTGTTATTTTTATTGATGATCATCCAAGAAAGACAAGTACTTAAAAAGAGCTTCTATAAGTATTGGGTGACACCATACGATGAATGGTGTCAGTAAGCATTGAATGTTTCTTTCAAGTAATTGCCATTTTATGCTTTCGATAAATATGGGGGAAAACTTTTTGTTTCGATGGTTATTTAGAAAAATAATATTCATAATGGACATTGCTTTTATTGGATGAGCAGCATCTTAAAAAAACGAATTTGAATCTTAAGTGACCTTGATAACAAGAAGCTTTATTGTCTAGTTTGAACAATTGAGAATATGGAAAACCAGTGACAAGTTTCCTAATTGCTTGATGCAGTCACCTTGGAGAAACTAATATGATGAGCCTTTGTGGGATCTATACATTGTAGTGAGATTTTTCTGGTGTTTCAGTCTGCTGTAGTTGTTTAGAGTTCTTAAGATAACCATTTGAAGTTAAGTCTCTTTAATTTGGGATAGATTCATCCTTCAAATGGAAATATGAGATCATATGGACCATTTTAGCTTTTACAATATTGAAATGGTGAATCTTATAAGTATCTAGGCAGAAATGTTTATGCATGGTTACTTGAGCACTGTTTAGGAGTAAGAAAATCTGTAAATGAAATTTTGAGGTATATTGAATTGGTCGAGTTTAATGATAGTATTTTTAGATATGTGTGATATGTGTATTAAGTTTTGATCTTCTACAATGCTTTGTAGCAGATACAAGGTGGAGGTCTATTCCAATTGTTGTTGAGGAATGTGTTAATCGAGAAAGTGTTGCTCCTTTTATATCCAAAGGTTTCAAGGTTTTAGAACAAATACGGAGATTTAGAGACTATTGATTTTTGTGCTTTATTTGCGGCAATTAGAAAAAGGAAACTAAAGGATATTCTCAATGTGCTAAATATACTTGAGAGTTATAAGGAATTTTGACCAAGGTAGATAAGATCAGTAGAAGATTAAATGAATGCAAAGCAAATTCTTGTGATGTATCTTTTGTAATTGTATAAATCGTAGTTGTATGATGGCTTGTAGGAGGCATTGGTTCAAATAGAAAATTTTGAGTTATTATAGAATGAACAGAAATTAGAATTATAGTATTGATGCGAGAAAATTGGTATTTTTTGAAAATATTTCTTTGGAAAGAAGTAATCTGGTTTCAGAAGCAGAGAAATTTGCATATTGGCCAAGCCAATCAATTCGGGGTTTTTTTTTTAAGAAAATAAGAAAGTTATATTGAAAGATTGTAATGTCTAAAGTGCAATAGTGATAAATATAAGAGACACTAGAAGTGGTTGTTACTTTGATGATTTGGGGGGTATTAATGCAGACACCGGGTGATATGCAAATATATGTACTAGATTTAATTTGGATAGAATATTGGTGATATTGCATGATACTAAAGTGATGGAGAATGATCATGATAGAAACACCTTGACTAAAAGAGTTATCTAAATAAGGATTAGAGATTTAAAATTTGGAAGCATTCAAATATTGTCAGTGGATTAAATTTTCTTACTTAGTCTAGGCCATATTGAGGTTGATTTACATTTCGACATACACAAGTTTGAGGATATAAGGATTTTCTCTATCTTTGGACATTTCTTATTTAAAGTCTCTTTTGAAAGATAATTTAAGGAATTTTTATAGTTTTGGAGTTTGATAGCTTAGTTGTTAATTCAGAAGTTAAAATATGTCAGTCCTAATATATCATGAGAAATATTTGCCGGAACCCTCTCGTGTAATTGAAAATCCTACGATAGAGTTGAACCTAAATCCAAATTTCAAAGTGTAACTCGTGTTAATACTAGATCGACTGTTCAAACAATTGAGAAATAGGTACATTCCTATGGCTTAAGTACGGCGGAGAATATTATCAAGTCGAAGAACAAACTTGAGAGATTGAAGGAACAATTTGGAAACAACACCCATCATTTTGATGTATAAAATTGTATTTTGAAATTTCGAGGACGAAATTTGTTTTTAGGGGGTTAAGAGTTGTAACACCGAGTTTTTGGAAATTTGTTTTATAATATAAAGAGAAATTTTAATTTTATTAATTTTTTAATTTTGGGGTATAAATTTTAAATTTTTGGTATAATTGAAATGCCGTGTTACAAATTCACAGCAGTATTTTTATTTTTGGTAAATTTAAAACTTCCAATTAGATGAGAAAAACAAATATATATATATATAGCTATTCAAAAAAAAAAAAAAAAAAAAGAAGGAAAGAGGAGATGCTGCGTTTCGGGGTGAAACGCAGCACCCCATCTTCCCCAAATCGATTAGGGCTAATAGCCCTAATCGAAGCTCTCTCTCTCCCTCGTCTCTCTCTCGCGAGTTCTGCACTCCTTTCCTCGTTTCCCTCGCGATTCATCTCCGCCATCACCACCACACCATCACCGCCATCGTCGTGTTCGTCTCTCTCTTCTTCCCTCTACTTCCTTCTTCGTCTTTCTCTCTCAGTCTCGCTCTGTCCCTCAGTCTCTCTCTCTATCCCACAGTCTCTCTTCGCGCTCTCTCCCTCCACCGTGCGCAACCATCACCGTGACCACCGCGAACCACCGCGGGTCACCATCTCTCGGTCGCTCTCTTCCACGCACGAGCGGGCGATTCTCCCTTTCTTCCCTCTCTTCCCGCGCGCGAACAGAGCTCTCTTCTCTTCCCTTCGCGCGCGACAACTTTTCTTTCCCCCTGTTCGTTCGTGCTTGCTGCTCTCTGCAAGCACCACCCTTCTACAGTCTTTGCAGAAGCCCTAGCCGCATGATAGCAAAGCCTTTGAAAACCCTAGCCGCAGGACATCAAAAACCCTAGGTCACAGCTCTGCAGAGGTAAGCCTAGGTTGTCCAATTTTAATTCTAGGGTTGAATATTCTTAGTTGTTAGGTTTAATTCTAACGATTGCTGTAAATTGAACTTGTTACAGGTTTGATACACTGGCGATTGGAAGCTAGGTTTGCACACTGAGAAACCCTAGGTGAGGGATTTTCAATCTCTTCCGTAATTCGAAGTATTTTTTGTTGAATTAAGGTAGAAATTACATCTATATATATTTTGAAATGTGTTAGACTTGAAAGAAATATATTTCCCTAAGTGTTTGTATGAAATTATTGAGGTTAAGTCTAGAATTTGATGTAATTGGACTGTGAAGCATGTGAGAAAGTCGTAGATAGTATTAGAGTTGTATTTGATTGAATTACGTAGTTTTCCTTGGGATTTGAATGGAAATCGGCGTGAATTAAATTAATATTAAGAAATTCGGGAGAAAATGGGTAAAATTGAGGAATATTGTAAATTTAAAGTCGTTGGTGATTTGAAATGATACTAGCTTGAGGAAACGAAAGTTTTAGAATGTAATTATGCAAGTTAAGGCTATTATACATAAAAGGGGAATTTGAAAACCCTTTAATAGAGCTTTAATTGATCTTTATTCGTCTTGATTGGTCTAGGTTGATCTTTGGAGACTCGAGAAGAGTCGTTATGAGTTGATTTCGAAAATAGAGAGTGAATACCCTCTCTAGAGGTGAGTGGACGGTTCATTGTGTTCGTAAATAAGAAACCTGTTTTAAAATTGCTTTGAAAATGATTTTAAAAGAGTTTTACATGTTTGATACAAATTGTTTTGTGATTGTGGGCTGTCTGAACTGAATTGTGAAATACGAATGCATCCATTGTATTTATAAATGCTTTTGTGCCATGTGATACTTGATATTGCTCTATGAGCTGCTTTGGCATGAAATTGTGGATTATTTGCTGAAAATCATGGCACATTGTTGAGAAATGGATTGAATGAGAAATGGAGGGTGCCGTAGATGACTATAGTCATATACCCCCACGGAGCGACCCGACGGGGTGACGTGGGCTAGGGTTTGGATGTGCGGGGGAGTTAGACGTCCCTCCCTCTGCCGATGTCGTACTAGATCTGATGCACCCGGTGATGTACGAGCCAACGCCAAGGAAGGGGGTTTGTTTTGAGACATTGGATAGAAAAACCCTTGGCGGGCTTTCGTCTGGGTTTGGCCGCCCTAAGACGGAAGTGTTTGCGATGGAACCCCAGGATTTTCTGAAAAGATGATTGATATGGATGCATATTTGTGACATGTGATTTATTGAAATGATTTTATGTACATGAAATGATTTATGAGATATGATTTGACTGCCCCACATTCACACTTTATTTATGAACACAATCATACCATTGCACTTCACTCACTGAGTATACCCCTATACTCACCCCTCTCTCTCCCCATTTTTCAGAGGAGACTTAGTTGGGTGCCTACTCGACGGAGCTTGCGAAATATTTTTGCGGATTGGATAAGTATTGGCATGCAGGGTTACTTTTGGAGATTGATAGCTTGCAAAACATGGAAAGGGAAGTCTGTACATCCCATGCCGTGCGGATTTTATTGATACTGGCCGAGTTGTTGGCAAGTATTGATAAAATCCGACGATTTTTTATTTGTTTTTATTTCTTTTGAGTTCTCTAGTTTTGGAAAACTGTTTATATCTGTACTGGGACATTTGGACTGTAAATCTTAATTTCGATGCTTTTTCTTTGATTTTGTGAAGTTCTGTACAACTCATACCATTAGGATTTTACTGATACTGGCTTGTTTTCCTCAGATAAGTGTTGGTAAAATCCGACGGCTATGTTTTGGGATTTCTTGTTTGTTAAATGCTTTCAGAATGGCCAAGATGGTCACATTGCATGCGTGCATGTACAGGTTTCCGCTCCCCGTTGTGTGTTGCTGTGTAATCGTGCATGTACAGGTTCCCACTCTCCAATGTGTGCTAATGTATGATTGCATGTACAGGATCCCACTCCCCGATGTGTGTCAATGTGTGTGTTTGTACATCCTTGATGAGCCGGATGAGCTCCTTGCATGTGTATTGATTTTGAAATTTCTTGTTTTTGAAGAATTTTATGAGTTTGATGATTTATTGTGAATTTGATAGCCTTGCGGAGTCCCGGTAGATGGGGAGGTTTTACCCATGTACCGAGACGACGCGGCGGTTGTCGCGTGATCGATCTGAGGATCGGGGCGTGACATCTATGATCGGGTTTGGCAATGCCATCATAGCGAATTTGTGAAGATTAAGTCCATCAGAAAACATGGTATCAGTTGGTCGTTTGGCTGTGATAATCTCCAACAATAAGATCCCATAGCTGTAAATGTCCCCTGCTATCGTGATCTCACTTCTCAGACCATACTCTGTTCGATCATTTCACATATTACTAGAAATATATTATATCTAAAGAAAAAAAAAAAGGTACTTCTCCAAACTAAAGTAAGTGTTAAAAGAGCAATGATTTTTGTATACTTGAACATGTTGCGGTGCTTAAGACCAATTATATTGTGCTATTGTTAGATGAATGATATGATTTCATTTGCATATCTAAGTGGGTAGCATTTTTTATATCAAAAAAGTGGGTACCGTTTTCCTAGACAGCATATAGTTACCCTTTAATTTCTGAGAATGATTCAAAAGAAAGCAAACTTTAAGAAGCTAAACTCAAGGATTGAGAAGTGCACTTACCTGGAGGAGCATAACCAATTGTCCCCCTTAATCCAATTGAGCTACTTTGGCCATCATTTCCTCTTGGAAGTAGAAACCTTGCCAATCCAAAATCAGCAACACGTGCAGTCATTTCATCATCCAAAAGAATGTTGCTTGGCTTTAGATCACAATAGACAATTGGACTCTCACTTTGGTGATGAAGATAGCTGAGCGCACAAGCTATATCAAATGCAAACTCTTTGAAGAAAGTTTAGATGCCGAATCTCAATATGACTGCTATCTGTTTGTGGAGAAGGATGCAGCCAATTCTCTAAACTTCGATTGGTCACAAACTCATAAACCAAAGCCTTGAAATGATTCCCCTGCAAATCAATGCTTGAGCAAGCAGTTATGATCTTCACAAGATTTCGATGCCTAATGTTTCTCATGACTTCACACTCTGCTAGGAAACTCTTGAAAGCACCATGGCATTGAAGGTTGAAGACTTTGATTGCAACAGGAGTACGAGCTTCCCCCAGTGTTCCTCTGTATACAGTGCCAAAACTTCCCCTGCCAACCATATTTTCCAAGGGGAAGCCATTTGTTGCCATCACGAGACTTCTATATGACACTTGCAAAAGTCTTTCGCCCAAAGGTGGCATAGATGATGGTTGCTTTTTTAGCTTTGCTCGTCTTCTATACTGACAAAGCAGGAAAGATGACACCACAAATGCAACGGATATTGCACCTCCAATCAATATTAGCACCATGTGACCATGCAATACCTTCTTTTTCTTTGAACCATTGGCAGTGTTACATTTAGGCAGATGTAGTTCGCTTATTCCATCACAGAGACTATAATTTCCAACCAAAGATACTACACTTGTGTTTAAGAAAACACCCTTCATTGAAACCTCGCCTTCAAAGTTATTGAAAGATAAATTTAGACTGTTCAGGCGAAATGATTCCAAAAATTTCGGAATATGGCCAGATAGATTGTTACGAGAAAGGTCAAAGTTCTGTAGGCCTCTGAAAGAACTTAATGACTCAGGAATAGATCCATTGAATAAGTTCTCTGATAAGTATAACTCTACAAGGCTGGTGCAACTACTCAAGGTGCTCGGAAGCTCACCTGATAAATGATTCTTTGATAAATACAACTCAGCCAAGTGACCCAGATTTCCGATCTCAATGGGTATGACACCAACAAGTTGATTTCCAGACAAATCTAAACCAATCGATGGTGTCGGAATACCAAATATTAGCTTTGGTATGGGCCCACTACGATTATTTGAAGAAAGATCCATTAGGATCAAGTCTCCATAGTTACCCAACTCCCGTGGTATGTTTCCTTGCAATTTGTTGTTGGACAAATAGAGCTCGTTAAGTAATCACAAGTTTCCTACAGAAGCTGGAATCTTCCCAGAATGTTTGTTGGAATCGAGATACAAATATTGTAAACTCTGAAGCTTACTAATCTCTTCAGGTATTGGCCCAACTATGTAATTTTGATACAAAGACAACACACTGAGGTTGACAAGGTTACCTATCTCTGGAGGGATAAATCCGGGTATTTCATTTTCTCCAAGGTTTAAAAAAGTCAATGTGGAGGAGAGATTGCCGATTTCTTTTGGTAATATCCCAGTTAGTGATCTGCTGGTTGTAACTGATAATATTTCCAACTTAGTACAATTTGAAAGAGATTTGATGAAGTTCAGGCCATCGGGCTCTCCTCCTAAGCCAGTATTGCCAATAACAACTATTCTTAAATTTGGTAGGCCTCTAAAATCAACCAGAATTTCTCCCGTAAAATTGCCATTTCCTAATTCGAGAAACTCAAGATGAGTTGCATTGGATAATGAGATTGGAAGAGGACCAATGAAGTGGTTATGATGGATAAAAAACCATTCAAGATTAGGAAGTGTGAGGCCAATGTTGGAGGGAAGTGTTCCGTGAAAATGATTTTGGGGAATGGAAAATATAGTCATAGAAAATAAGTTATATAAGGATGTAGGTATCATACCATGAAGCTTATTGTAACCGAGTCCAAGAACTTTTAAATTTCGTAAACGACCCAAAGCCTCAGGAATTTTCCCTCCAAACTTATTATAGAACAGAGATAAGTATTCGAGTGATGTGAGGTTTCGAAGAAAGGGACTTAAGCCTCCTGTTAAATTGTTTTTATCGAAATAGAGGTGAGTGAGTTTTCGCAACTGGCCAAATTCCATTGGAATTTCTCCTATTAACTTGTTACAGGACATATTTAGCCATATTAGGTTGCTGCAATGAGATAGAGTACCAGGGATATTCCCTTCAAAGGAATTGTCACTTAAAACCAAATGGCTTAGCCTGCGCAGATGACCAAGTTCTCGAGGGATTTGGCCATGGAAACTATCGTCGCTTAGAGAGAGATTCTTAAGGAAGCTTAAGTTCGCTACATGAGGAGGCAACAAACCCCCCAAACGACTCGAAGTCAAATTCAAAGCAGCGACCCTTACATGTCGGCGAGAGCATGTCACACCCTCCCACTGGCAGAAGTGCATAGAATTATTCCAAGAGGTCATCACCCCTAGAGGATCATAAACAATGCTCTTTTTAAAGGACAGCAATGCGTCATAATCAGTGTTGTTTGTGTGCTGCATGGCCACGGCTAATGGATTTTTCTTGGTTTTGTGGAGAATTATTGAGGTGCTGAGGAGGCATAACAAGAGTAAAAATGTTTGCATCTTATTAGCGAGGCAGAGCACATTAAAGTGGCTCATCTCTGAATGTATCAAGAAAACAGAGTGGCTCTACCTTCACGTTATTCATAGATGATGATTTTAAACACCGATCTCATGACTCCTCAAGTCAAGAAGTAAACAGCCAGACTTTGTTTTGCCCATTGTAAGGGTTTTGTGAATGAAGACAGGGATTGACTTCTGAGGTCAAGAAGTAAAGTTGCGGTGGTGGTGGTGGATTAATAATGGTCATGTCTCGTTTTGCTTATGAGCATAATCCTTTTCCAAAATGTAAAGCCATTACGAGGATAGCAGATTTAAAACCATTTTCCAAATTAATAATTTTAAAACCCTTATGGAAAAGTATGTTTTTAATAAATGAAGTGCAAAAAATAAATTAACCGCTTCAAGCATGTTACAATGAGGGCGGTTATTTAATATACAAATTATGAATTACGTTATGCTTAAGTGACATCCTCCTACAAAAAATAGTATTCAAAAAGTTAAGAAATCAATAATAATAATAATAATAATAATAATAATAATAATAATAATAATAATAAAGTCTTAGAAAGGAGACATTGCGGCCAAAAGAAGACGAACTTAGCAATCCCTAAGGCCAAAGGAAGACCAGGGAACAAAAAAACGATAGCTAAACATTTCAAAACCATCACAGACCAAACACGATTAATTAGATCGATGGCTTTGAAGACAAAAAGTTTGCTAAACCAATCAATGCATCATCAAGTTATTTTTCGTAAAGAACAGGATAGATTTTTATTAGAAGAGACTCAAAAACGAGATGGTGTATTTTAATAGTTGAGATTTCTATATATATATTTGATTTGTATGATAAAATTTTATTCAAATCTATTAGTAAAGCACAGTTTTACTAATGATAAAATTTTGAAATTCAAATGGGATAGTGGGATAACTCCCACTACCCCATGATCCTATAACCACCTTCCCATGATATGTATTATGGTTACGAGAGACTACTTTTTTTTCTAGTTCTTCACGGAAGAAAATTATTCTGCACATTATTAAGAGTGTGAGATATCTCAATTTTGGGGGTTTTCGACGTTTTTAAAATTTATCGGGTTGAGGGTTGGAATATTGTGATATCATGTTGATAGTTCAATTATCATGGCTATCATCCTGACTACGAGTGGTTCGTGTTCAGAGTTTACGAATCTCGAGATTTTCTGTATCACCGATTGAGGTATATCGCGAACTCAATTTTTTATGGTTCTGAAAATTTATTTATAATTGCTTCTGCCGCATGATTGAGTCACGATTTCTAACATTGGTATCATAGAGTATTAGAAATATTTTTGAATAATTTTTCGGAATTAATTTTGACTATAAAAATATAGGGTATAAAATTTAGGATCCAGATTACGGACGAGTTTCGTGAATCCGTTTACACCACTGTATTACCCAAATCACGTAGAACACGAAGATAATTTTTTCATAATTTTCTGAGTACGTTTAGATTAAGAATATTCCAGTTGAAGCATTCGATTGTGAATAGTGACCAAACATTTCAACTCCAGATTTGATGAGTTTTAGGTCAAATCAATGCATGAAATTAGTAGATCTGTGTTTGTCTCTGCCAGATCTACGATTTGGTATATATATTGCATATTATCTGTACTGGAATGTAAGATTTCCGGCAACCGGGTCGAAAAAATCCAGTTGCAAAAAAATTCAAGCGAAGACAAAACCCAACAGTGGGGCGCATGGACGACATGCACAAGAAGGCGCGTGTCAGCAGGAAGAGGGGGCGTGTGTATCTCACGCGCACGTAGGCGCTTGAGATGCCGGGTTAGTTCGAGTCAGAACTGACCCGGTCCAGACCTGACCCGCGCTGGGGATCCGGACCGGGTTCCGGGTTTCGACCCAAACCCGCGGACCGGACCAACCCGCGTGGGCAAGCTGCGCGTGTGTAGGCGTGTCACCCGCTGGCCCGCGCGTCACGCGTGCTCGCCGACACGCCCAGGGCGCGTGCAGGCGCGTGCTTGACGCTCTGTGCGTCTTGCAAGCGCCTAGGCACCTCCCTGGCGCGTGAGGGCGCGTGGAGACGCGCCGCAGGGGGCTGGCAATGCGTGGACCCTCCCGACAGCGTGAAGGTTCTACTAAGATAGGATTTTTCCAATTTTTTGGGGGTTGTATAATATAAATGTAACTAATTGTGGGTTTTTATGTATCGAATCTTAGTCTGAATGATGAGATGCAATCCTGGATTGTGGTGTATGGTGTCCATTGACTCATATGCTTGTCTTGGGGTCTGTATTCGAGTTATTTTGGTTTTGGTAATTCGTAGGGTATATAAAATTGTGAATTTTAAGCATTAATTGTCACTAATGTTTCTTTTTCTGTGTGATAGAGATATGGCTGCAACAAAAACTGTCATTCTATATCTCGTGAAGGAGACAAGCTGAACGGTGACAACTATGATTTTTGGCACCGGAAGGTTCAGTTTGTTTTCGAGGAATAAGAGCTCAGGGAAGTTCTTAAGAATGAGATGGTGGACCCTGGGAGGGTACCACGACACAAGCACGACGGGATCAGAAGGTGTATCGTGCTTGGAAAAAGAAAGATGGCCAAGCGAGGGTGATCCTTCTTAGCAGCATGCACGATGAGCTGATTTCCATCTACGAGTAGTATCCTACTGCACAGTCAATCTGGCATGCTCTGAAAGAGTATCACGCCCCGCCAGCTCCTAAGTTAAGGATGCTAACTTATAAATTCATCACGTATAAGAAGAGTCCCGATAATACTATGAAGCAGCATTTAATGCATATGTCGAGTATGATTGCCTCTCTGAAGAATATGGAGGAGCCGATATCTAATGAGGTTCAGGTACTGGGTGTGATCCAGTCCTTGCCTAACTCCTCGGATATGGTTAAGACCTATCTCACACACACTGAGGGTATTCGTACTTTCATGGACTTGAGTAGGCACTGTGAGCTTGAAGAGGAGCGTCAGGAGGTGGCTAGGTCTTCTTCTGCTCATGCTAATATCGCGGAGTTGACTAAAGGCTCTCGGGGTGTAAAGCGCAAGTGGTGCAAGCATGAAAAGAAGGCCAAGGTCCAAGGCAAGAAGAAGCAACCTGTCAAGACTGATGACAAAGGACAGAAGCGCAAGAAGAAGGAGCTCAACAAGAGCAAAGTCCAATACTATGTTTGTGGCAAGCTTGGGCATTTCACACGCGAGTGTAGCGAGCGAAAGGTATATCCTTCTTCTTTACATGGTTTGAGTTATGTGTCATCTAATGTAATGCTCGCTAACTCTTCTCCTTTGTGGATTGTAGACTCAGGAGCCACAGACCATGTAGTTCGCGACAGGAGCGCATATGTGGAGTTCCGCCGTTTGAGTCCCCAGGCGAGGAGGCTGTACATGGGGAACATAGCATTTGTAGAAGTGAGAGGGATTGGCACGTGCAAGCTATTGCTGCAAAGTGACCAAATCCTATATCTTCATGATGTTTTATATGCTCCTGTGATTAGGCGGAATCTTGTATCTGTCCGATGTTTGGACCTGCTAAGATATTCTGTTTTGTTGGGAAACTCTAGAGTTTCTATTTCATATGACAGTTCTTTGATATGTTCCGGTTTAGTCAATGAGGGACTTTATGTACTGGATATGATTTCTTTCTATGAGATTTATTCTTCTTCTACTATTGCTTTTGCATCTGTTAGTGTAGTGGATGGTGTGAATATATGGTATAGTAGACTTGGTTACATAGGGCAAGAGAGGATGGGCTGGTTAGCTGCGAGTGGTTTGTTGAGCCTGCTAACCAAGGTCAAGTTGTCCTTATGTGAGTTTTGTCTTGCGAGCAAAGCCACTAGAACACTATTTGGGAAAGCAATGAGAGCTGGGAATCCATTGCAATTGGACCATTCTGACATTTGCAAACCTATGAATGTGAGAGCCCGAAACGGAGCCCCGTATTTTATTACGTTTATAGACGACTGCACGCATTTCGGTTACGTCTACCTAATCTCGTACAAGTCTAAGGTACTAGAGTGGTTCAGGAGGTTTATCAGCGAGATTGAAAATTAGCTAGACTTGTGGATGAAAACTCTCAGAACCGATCGGGGGCATGAGTATCTGTCTGAGCAGTTCAAAGAGTTTTGTTCCGATAGAGGCATTACGAGACAGTTAACTATTCCTATTACTCCTCAGCAGAATGGAGTAGCCGACAGAAGGAATAAGATTCTGTTGGAGATAGTGAGGTCGATGATGGCGCAGGCTAATTTACCTATCTCCCATTGGGGGGATATATTATTGACTGCCGCCTACGTTCTTAACTATGTTCCGGCGAAGTCCGTAGTCAGTACCCCATCTGAGCTTTGGATAGGGAGACAGCCTGACCTTAGCTATTTGAGACTATGGGGTTATGCCATGTATGTTCATGATTCCTCGCATTAGTACGACAAGTTAAGCCCGCGAGAAAAGAAGTGTATCTTTATCAGATACTCTGACACTCCAAGGGACATGTGTTCCTAGGAGAACATACGGATGACACTGTCACTGAGATTGAGTTTCGTGATATCAATTTTCTCAAGAGTAATTTCCTTAAGAGATGAGAAATCGATCGAGACTTCACCTTCTATGAGATGGATGAGCCTAGTGGCTCAACCGAGCCCAGCGGCGGGATTCAAGACCCTATTACGGATTTTGTTCCTAGTGGGAGCGGTCCATCTGAAGGCGTGGAGACTCTCTCTCCTCGGAGGAGTAGTCGGGGACAAGTGCCTCGTCATCATTTCCCTATTGAGGATGAGATCCTCATAGTGACTCCTGAGGACGACGAAGAGCCGAGGACTGTACAGGAGGCTCTTGAGGGTTCAGCAAATGACTAATGGTTACAGGCCATGCAGGAGGAAATGGAATCAAAGAGAGTCAACGAGGTCTGGGAGCTAGTTGACTTACCTGAGATAGAAAAGCCATTGGGAACAAGTTGGTTCTCAAAATTAAAAGAAAGGCCGACGGATCGATCGAGAGGTACAAGACCCGTCTAGTAGCCAAGGATTACACGTAGACTAAGGGCATTGACTACAAGGAGACTTTCTCCCCAGTAGTCAAGTTTACATCGATCCGTTTACTTTTGGCGATTCTCGCTAGTATGGATCTAGAGCTACACCAGATGGACATTAAGACTGCTTTCCTTAACGGGAGCCTAGATGAGGAGATCTACATGGAACAGCCTCGTGGGTTCGTTCTAGTAGGTCAGGAAGATAAAGTCTGTCGACTTCGAAAGTCGATATACAGCCTAAAGCAGTCATCCAAATGGTACTTGAGATTTTATGAGAAGGTGATATCTTACGGTTTTACGATGGTCAAGGAGGATTATTGTGTCTATCTGATTCGATCCGATAACTCTTTTGTGATCCTATCGTTGTATGTGGATGACATAATATTGGCCGGGAACAACATTCAGTATTTAATGACCATCAAAGCATGGTTGTCATCTAGCTTCGACATGAAAGACATGGGTGAAGCTGAGTTCATTCTCGGAGTTCAAATCCAAAGGGATCGCTCGAAAAAAACGTTGACTCTTTCACAAGAGACCTATATTAGGAAAATTTTTGAGTATTTTGGGATGAATGATTGTAATCTCATAGATACTCCGATCGCCAAAGGTGAATGCCTAAGTTTGGAATGTGTTAAGAAACTCAGGAAGAAGTAAGGGAAATGAGTAAAGTACCTTACTCCAGTGCAGTGGGAAACTTAATATATGCAATGTTGTGTACTAGACCGCACATTTGTTATGTCGTTGGTCTGGTGAGCAGATATCAAGCAAATCCTGGAAGGGGTCACTAGAGAGCAGTGAAAAGGATTTTCTGATATCTAAAGGGAACTGCAAACTTCTCCTTGTGTTATGGAGGATGCGATTTGCTCCTTGTGGGCTATTCAGATGCAGACTGGGGAGCCAATTTGGATAAACACAAATGGACATCGGGTTTTGCTTTCTTGCTCAATGGCGGGGCCATCTCTTGGAGCAGTAAGAAGTAAACCTGTGTTACTTTATCTACGATGGAGACTGAGTTCGTGGCATGCTCGTTGCAGTTCAGGAGAGTGTTTGGTTCCGTAGACTACTGGATGACTTAGAGATTGTAGCAGATAGTGGGAGGACAGTGATGATTTATTGTGATAATCAGGCCGCTATCGCTTACACTCGAGACCCTAAGTTTCATAGTAGGACCAAATACATCGACACCAGATACCATTATATGAGAGACATCATCGAGAAGGGTGAAGTGACCGTCCAGTACATTTCTACACACAACATGGTGGCTGACCCCTTCACCAAACCCATCACTAGAGACTCCTTTTTAGGATACAGAGAGTCATTGGGTTTGGATATCTTTTGACATTTCTCGGTTTGTACTTATTGACGACATTGATACTTATTGATTTTTTTATATATATGATTATCGTGCATTATTTAGTCACATTTGAGTTATATTTCATTTAATGTACTTTCTTTGAATATCATATATATACTCTGTGATGTGAGAATAGATATGTCAGGCAAGTGAGGTCGATTGTCTCACACGAGTGACCACCTCCAACTCTAAGTGAGCGGGGATTAGATAGTTTCTAGCTGTAAGAGGTTTTGAGAGTGGCCCTGCTAAAACATAAGTCGTCCTGATATGTGTTCAAGATGAGATCATATACGATATGACCGACATGGACGTACCCACATCTATGTTACCTGTGAGTAGTCAGGTTTGAGATTTCAGATATCACCTGCGTTTTGTGATATTGTCTCTGAGGAACTCTCTCTGAGATCTCTGGGTAAGGTCTTATGTGTAGACTGAGTTCCCATACCTATATAGTATTAGAGAAATCTGACATATACCCTTTTGAGAGATAAGAGAATAACATTATGGCACGTGTTTCATACCACGTGTGAAAAGACGACTTGGGATAGTGGGAGTTACATTACCTGAGACAATAACTTGATATTTATCCCTGAGCCCCACTGTGTGAGACCTGAGATCCATTGGGTGGGATCTCTTGTATCATTATTACTTTCGGCTGTTTCTTGAGGTTCTGATTCAGTATTTGCTACTTTAGTCTGTTTACCGATAGGTCGGAAGATAAATTGAGGTCTGAGGGATAGGTCTAGAAAAGCAACTGAGTTGATACCGATAGATTCGAGTTTGGGAAAATGAAAACCAATTGACATTACATCACTGTGTTATATTCATCGACCCATCTTTTATGTTTGTCTATGTAAGGATTTGAACATAATAGTGGATACATAGTCGAGTGATATCTAGGGATTACTTTCGATGAGGAAAGTAGCTTGATGGATATAATTAGTATTGGATTTGGGGTATAGCGAGCTTTCTTTTGATACTAACGGTGACTACTCGATCATCCTAACAGGTGTGTCGAGGATTCTTTGTTTGCAGGTATACTCGCCAATCGCATGACGTCCAACCCTGTATGAAAACCCTTTAGGGTGATATAATAGATCGCATGAGTTGTGATCTAATGATCCGAAGTAAAATGCTCTCGTTTGGAAATGAGAGATATTAGTAAATGCTCACCTAGGGGCTGTTTTACTAATGGTAAAATTTTGAAATTCAAATGGGATAGTGGGATAACTTCTACTACCCCATGATCTTATAACCACCTTCCCATGATATGTATTATGGTTATGAGAGACTACCTTTTTTCTAGTTCTTCACAGAAGAAAATTATTCTGCACATTATTGAGAGTGTGAGATATCTCAATTTTGGGAGTTTCTGACGTTTCTAAAATTTATCGGGTTGAGGGTTGGAACGCTGTGACTTCGTGTTGATAGTTCGATTATCGTGACTATCATCTTGACTGCGAGTGGTCGTGTTCAAAGTTTGTGGTTGCCGCTATTTTCTGCATCACTGATTAAGGTATATCGCGAACTCAATTTTTTACGATTTTGAAAATTTATTATAATTGCTTCCGCTGCGTGATTGAGTCATTATTTCTAACAAAATCCAAAAAAAAAATTCCTAAGAGCCGTGTGTTTTTCACTAATTCAAGAATATACATACTATGCTTACTTGATTAGGTTTATTCAAAATTTTTTCTTATTTCAAGAGGACAAATTTTAAATTTTAGCCAAAAAATTGCATCTCATGTTCATTTGGATAAGAATTATAATTAAACTTGACAAAGTTGCACATGGATGTAACAGATAAGCATATTTACTTAGAAATTGATGTATATGATTTCAGCCTTCTACGTTCCAGTTCCGAAATTATATTTCGCTATGCTATTGTTATATTTTTCATATTTATCTAAATATCTCATTTAATACAGAATTCAATTTCTCTTATCATAAATGCAAATTCACTTTTTACTTCTACTCCACGTGGGAAGTTGCCGCAAAGCTCATGTGGTGGGTTAGGTATATATCCATCAACCTAGTGGACAGGGATTCCAAATCAAGGAGAGTTTTGAGTCCACGCAGAAAGTGGTGGTGGTGGTGGTCCTGGTGGATGACTCATAATGGTCATGGTGGTGGTCGTGGACTAATAATGGTCATGTCCCGACAATTGACCGACTTATGCTATCAAGTCCTCTATTGTTTTCATTCTATTAATTCCAAATCTCCAAATTGCAAAGGGGACTTGAAACTTTCCTAAGCAAAGATAATTCCTCTCTCAATTTAAATGTAGAATTCTAGATATTTTTGAATGAAAATACAATTTAAATGTCTATTTTGTTTAGTTATTTATCTAGCACTTTAATATCTTACAGTGCGGTAAAGATTTTTTCATACCTTGACTCGAGAAGGCGATCCTTGGCTCCATGATCTATATTTAACATCATAATCAGCTGGGAATGAAGTGAAGGCAGAGTCAAATAATAAATTATATTTAAATTTTATTTATACATATATTTTCAACCCAAAAAAAATATTTATGTTCTATTTTAAAAATAAAATAGTTCATTTGCCGAATGCTTCCGATATCAATTGATTTAAAAATAAATTCTGCGTCTACAATCATTGAGAGGATTCATAAGAAGGAAAAAGAGCCACCTTAATGGAGGACTTAAAGTCCTTTTTTAGGAAATTTGACCATAATGCCCTCCCTTCTTGTACAATAAACAACAATTTTTTTTTTTTTTAACTTATTTTGTATTGACTAAAAATTTTAAAATTTCTCTCTCTCTCTCTCATCTTCTTTGAACTAAGCAATCAAATTTTTTTTTTTAGAATTTATTTCCAATTCAAAGTTTCGCCAATATTCTTTTCAGAATACTTCCCTAAAAATTGGTTCAAATTCTCACTTTGATCTCTTATATAAACATATGTTGACCCTACCACCCACCTCACCTCTCTCTTTCTCTAGTGAAACTAATGGGTACTCTTGTGGACATTGCACTTATAAACATGTTCTTGGATGACCCCGAGTGGAAGGCATGAGAACTTGTTTCAATATGAGTTGGCACACTTGTAAATATGATGTTGAATCTGGAAACATGAGCCAACAATGTGTTTCACTATCAGTCGTTTAAATTAAAACTAATGCACGGGAGATGGTATTGGGGATTAACAAAACAAACTATCTCGAAAAACGAGTAATGCATAATATGCATAAAACATGATGATTTGGGTTTAGCAAACTAAGATTGTTTAAAAACAAAATAATATGCATTGAAAACCCGAAGCGTTAACCAAAATGGATATTCTCATAAAACATGATAACATGATAGCAAGAGAAACGAACTCTACTGCTTAAAATGTAAGTAAATAAAGTTGCATGGATAAAAAATTCGAGAAGTGGATAAGGCAATCTGAGAAAAAGTAAATAAATAAAATTATACAAAAAGAATGCTTGAGAAGAGGAGAGGCAATTTCGTTAACCATCAGCCGAATTATCTAGAATCGTAAAAAGGCACATCCTCCAACCAAGGCGTAGTGATTAGAGAAAAGAAAAATAAACTTCTAACCATATGGTTGAAAAATGCAATTGCTGGAATTAATAAAAAGGTATACCATCATATAAAAGACGAAAATCAAAACAATTCAATTAAAGCTTAAATCTTTTGAAAAAAAAAAATGTTACTTATTCCTAACCCATTGACCCACCCATACCATCAAATGTACAACCCTCAAAATCTTTGAATTGGAAGCTCAAAAGTGTTTAGACAAGGTCTAAAATTTGAACAATTTAAAAAATATTTTCAAATATAAGAAATATTAAAATATTTTAAAAAGAATGATAGTTTTCATGAAATAATTCCAACAAAAGGATGATATTTGACCAAAATCTTACAAAGGGATAACAACTTTCAAAATGGGTTCACGTGCTAGGGTTTTGAAAAAAGTTGATTGATTAAGGATTTTCCAATGATGACAAGCTACTAAAACTTGGAATAACGCTAAAAAAGGCATGAGAGCGTTTGTAAATCATTTGACACTTTTACCATCGATGATCACCGAAAAACATAGCAGAAGAATGGAGGCCGAGAGAAAAAGCAAAGATTAAGATACTTCAGAATTTGAAAACATGTTTTAAAGTTGCAATCAAACTCAAAGGAAAGAACATCAAATATGAATGTTTGAAAGCGCATCGGCAGCAACAATGGCAGAAGTGTCACGGTGATGTGAATTTTGACTAGAAAACATGAAATTGAAAATGAAATGGGGTTTCTGATGATGCAAAGATAGTGTGTCTGACAAGACTTGAGTAAATGCTTTTGGCTCGGGGAATTCAGGCACAAGTCTACAAGTACTAAAATTCTAAATATTGTTATGAACTCTTACCAGTGTCTTGTCCATGACATTCTGTATTTTTTGTCGCATCTATCTAATGTTTTAAGCGAACCTGAAATGCACAAGTAATGTTCGTTGTTGTGTTAATTCTTTCCAAGTCTGATTATCTCACATATTCTTCTTGCTGTTTCCTAGGCCATCGAGAGGTTAGCAGTCTGCATGCGGGTGTAGTGAGGAATGACTTAAGTCACATGCTATGGCATCATCCAAATCAGGAAGGAGCTTCTATTATACAATCATTATGATATGAAATAGTCTTTCTACCTAAAAAATTGGACGACTTGATTCTAAAATTGTGCTAATAAGTTTATTTCTATAAATATGACCATCTTTTTGTTTGGCTTTTTCAATAATGCTCCTTTTAGTGGACATATTCTCTTTAAAATAAAAGGACTTTTTTTTTTTTTTAGTTTGATTTTATGTAATAAACATGCAATTTCAGGCATACTCGGCAGGTCATTACAATAAGTGAATATTCTCTTTACTTATAGATAGTTGATTTAGTGAAAAGGGCATTAGATTCTTTAATTAAGAGTCGGATTAAAATTTTGAGAACGAAAAAAATTATGTTGGGAGAGTTTCCCCTTAAAATAAGGGCCCGACAATAGTTTAGCTCAGAATAGTCGGAGTATGGCTCAGAAACCAGTTGGTCTTGTACAAAAAAAAAATAGTTAGAGTTCTTTAAGGATGACAATATCCAAATCCTAAATAGAACAAACTATAGATTTTCCCACTTTTTCTAACTTTTCTATTCTTCTTTAGTTGTTAGAACTTTTTTAAAACTTAAATAAGGTGACTGAAGTGAAAACAAAAAGTGAAAACAAAACATAAGAAAAAGAAAAATAAAAAAGAAGACACCTACATATCATAGTTGCTTCCTTTTACTCTTCCCATGCCATGACAAAGGCTAGAGGACTAAAGAGGCTGATAGTGGAAACCGTAATTCTTTCAAGATTCACACTGTTTAACTTATTTAGAAACTTAAAACACATGAAATATTGAGTGAATCTTCATCTGATAGAAAAGCTGATTCTATTTTTATTTGAGACTTTCAAATTTAAATTTTGAAGCTTTTAGTATATTTATTATAAGCAAAATAATTAAGGTTCATCTCAATAACTCATCAGGCTATTAAATTAAAAAGTTTATCTCTTCTCACACATTCATATATAATAATACGAAACACAAAAAATTCATTGTACTAATAAAATATTATAATATATTGTATTTATATAGAAAACTAATTGTTATAGAAATAAAAACAAAGAAAAGTCAAATATTTACAGAATTAAATCAATTATTGATTTATTCTAATTCACTATATTATTTAATAATTGATTTTATTTTGATATTTATTATTCTTTGTCATACCTCAAACTCAATCAGGTATAATAAAAATCCATTGGGATTGAAAAACGTGTGATACTACAAAAGGGCTATTGGATTTCACCAAAATTACGAATACTATTAAGTGAAATGTTAGAAAAACTCTAATAAGAATAGTGACAGAAAAAATATGATAAATGTAATGGCATTGGCTCTAATATGAGTATTGATAAAGAGGTTATAATAAGATCTAGTTACCACTGTTGGCACGTACCAATTTGAGAAGTGGTAAGGTTTGATATATATCAAATGACCACCTGATAACCAGATGATTGATAGAAAGGCAAAAAAGATAAAGCTGATGTAGGGATTCGAATGGTTATTGGAAAGAACTCTAACGGCTCGTGTGGGTGCTTGGGAAGGCTCTTAGAGGTCGGGTTCTTACCTGTGTGATCATCTAGAATCATTTGGTATATACCAAATAATTATTAGGCAATCTAATGAATGACACTAAATTTAGACAGAGGACTTAAAAGCTTAGAGCCGTCTTTGTAACCCTTTTGGAAAAAGAGTTCTAATACTATGTTAAAAATGAAAAACAATACAAGAATATGAAATTACAATAATTTATTTCTCCTATAAACTATAATAATATGTTGGGTTTATGTAGAAAACATATTACCATAAATATGAAAATAAAGAAAGTCAACTATTTGCAAAATCAAATCAATTATTATTTTATTTTAATATATAATATTATTTAATAATTGATTTGATTTTGATACATAATATATTCTAACACTAATTTCTAATGACTACGATATTGAGAATTAAAATAAGAATTGTGAGTGTATCGTGAAATATTTGAAATCAGACTCAAAGCCTTTTTCACTATGTAAATTACCTAGTGGATCAAATACAGTAATACACATTCACAATAAATATAAAAAATGATTCCTATTATATAAAATTAAAATTACAATATTATTATTGAATAAAATTAAGGATCTAAGCATAGAGACCAGGACACTAGCTAATCTGTGGTTCACCACCGTAAACAAAAAGAGAGCACTTAGGTTTTGTGAAATAATTACATTGACGGCGTCAGGTGCCAAAATGTTGACTTTAAATAACCTTGTGGCCTCTCGTTTTCCCTCTCTCCTCTCCATGATGATTTCAAGTTTTTTGATAGTCTTATCATGTTCAATCATTCTTTTTGGAGTTTTTCACTCTCTCCATTTGTTCAAACCTTCTTTGTCTACTAGACATTACTTTACACCAGATTGGTCCCTTCTTTGCACTTCACACTATTCACATCCCTTATTCCCAATATCCCAAATCATATATAATCAAAATCAATCTTAATTTGTTTATCTTTTGTGTTCTCAATCTCAAAACCTTAGATTCATCACACCAACAACTCTAAAACCAATATTAATCGATCATGGCTTGCAAATTAGAATCCAAAGTGGGGGTCATGATTATGACGGCCTCTCTTATATAATAGCCACTCCTAATGTCCCCTTTATTGTCCTCAACTTGTTCAGTCTTCAATCTGTTGATATCGATATAAAAAATGAGACTACTTGGGTTGAAACGGGTGCAACTTTAGGCAAACATCACATAATAATGCCGACAAGAGTAAAATCCATGGTTTCCCTGATTAGATTTTGATAGGACGTATTCTAAAATCTAGTCCAAAAGAGCCAACCCTCTAGGGCCCACGAAAGAGGAGTCTGAAGATCCGTACCTACCGAAGGGCCATAGATACCCCGATCAATCTATTGAAGGCTCATAGCCTCCTAGATCTACCGAACGAGAAGGGCCTCAGTCGCCCGTCAACCGATCGAGACTTATCATGCGGATGCAATCATCCTAACCGATCGAACGAGAATCGGTCTCTTAATCAGCAAGTCCCGACAGCCTCCTGTCGGTTGAGCAACCGATCGGTGCTAAGCACTCCAAGCAACTCTAAAGGAAGGTCAGGATTTATTTAACTCAGGTTTCCTATTTCACAACGGCAAATCCCGAATCTCTCAGAAAAGGAAAAGACTCCTCCCGAAGGGGAAGGTTTCCCGATATTCAAGGATCGAGATCAACTCGCAATATTGACCTCCGAGATTCCCGGATCAATCTGTTAAGGAAAGTAAGGTAAGTGTCTTCCAACTGTGCATGACTCTCACAGGTATAAGAGGTCTCAAAACCCTCAACACCAGGTATGCTCTCTCTACGTCTAACACGGGGGCACATTAATCACGGGGAGAATCACTCTCCCCCTCAACTCTCAATCTATTTCTTTCAAACAAAACCGCTCTTTACTGACTTGAGCGTCGGAGTCTCCCCGCCGGAGCACCCTTCGACGGTTTTTTGTAGGTCTATCCACCTACGTCGGTCGTCCTCCGAGTCAACAAGGAGCTGGTATCTGAGGAGCTAAAACCCACCTCCATCAGATTGACGCCATCCGTGAGAACAGACTAGAGTAATTTTTGTTACTTCAACAATCATGCCCCCGAGGACCAGAGCATCCTCAAGAGTCGCCCTTCCCGTTGAGGGGCGAACCGCCACGCTTTCTGAAGTCGTTCCTCTTGCGGCATCTGATCCAGTTACACGCGATCAGGCAACCCTAATGAGGCCCCCTCATCAAGAACGGGCCTTACAGCCTATACCCCCTGTTCAACCTATAGCGGATCCTGTTCCGGAGCAATTCAATTGCCCCCAGATGCAAAGACTGGAATCAAAACTCCAGGATGTGAACAGGCAACTAGAGGATCTTGGTCGCACCCTCAGGCCCGAAACCCAATCCTCCGTAGGGGGATCCAGACGTCCCCAGGAACAACCGTTGCCCCCACGTGGGGAAGTATCGGAAAACTCTCGACTAGTCCCCGATGAGCTTCACAAATAGGTCGAACAACTGGTAGCTGAGGAATTGAAACGGGCTAAACCCCAAGACCAGGCCCCCTCCTTTTCTTACGCCTCACCGTTCGACCCCAAGATCTCCTCAAAGCCTATGCCTTGCAACGTGCTTCTGCCTCCCATGGAGAGGTACAATGGGACGATGGATCCCAGAGATCATATAGCCCATTTCATAACCGTAATGATCTCCAGGGACTTGCCCTATGCAGCCATATATAAATACTTTCCCACTACTCTCTCGGGAAATACACTCAAGTGGTTTAATTCTCTCTCACCGTTGAGCATAAAGACCTTCTCTCAGTTACGTGAGCAATTCGAGTTATACTTTGTGATAAGCAGGGGAGTCAAGAGAAAATCCACTGCCCTGCTATCGTTGCGCCAAGGCAGAGATGAATCCTTAAGAAAATTTTTGGAAAGACTCAAAGAGGAGATGATGAGAGTTCCTTCTTTAAACCACGCAATTGCATTGGCTGCGTTATTGACAAGCTTGTGACCCTCTGATATGAAGGTGTCTATCACCAAGAAGCCTCCTGCTACCATCCAGGAATTCTATACTCAAGCTGAAAAATACATCCCCGCCGAAGATGCCAAAGCATTCGATCATGGGAGAGATCAGACCGCTGGCAAGGAACGGAACTCATTACCTCGGAGGTCTCCACCCATGAAAAACCGGACGAAACTTGCTCCTCCGAGGAGATACAACAAGTACACCTCGCTGAGTGAAACCCCAGGCCGGGTCTTAGCCCTTATCAGGGACCGCCCATATGTCCGATGGCCCCCACGATCGACTGAGGACGATCCCAATAAAGACAGAATGAAGTACTGTCACTTCCACTGCAACTACGGCCATACAAATGACGATTGCCAGAGATTAAGAGACGAACTGGAATTCCTGGTGCGTGAAGGAAGACTGTGGGAGTTCGTCGTTGGGAGAGAAAGAGGTCCTCCCGCTGGCCATCAGCGTGAACCGCCGCAACGTAATCAAGAAGAAGAACGTCAAGCTGGTCGACCCCCGGCGGACCGAAGGGATCGGGTGATTCTCCAAATCCACAATGAGCCGACAAGGAATGAGGCTAGGCGCCTAAACATGCATATGAAGATTAAGTTCAGGACATCATCGAGGATTGGAACTCTATCCTGTGAACTGGAGCCTTCTACTTCTACTCCCAAATAATCGTCGGGGTTTTATCATGAGCACTTTTTCTAAACTGCGAGGGTATTTCTCGTGGTCATGAGATCACTTGCTGACATACCTCACGCATCTCCATGTCGTAATCTTTTCATTGCTAGGAAGGCCTTAGTCGCCCATGATCAATCGATCAAACGCGTCGTCAATAGGGGATATAACTCCCCGGACAGGTGGACGCGGCCCACAAATCTTTCCATTGCTAGGAGACCTCAGTCGCCCAGGATCAATCGATCAAACGCATCGTAAATAAGGATGTAACTCCCGGATGGGCGGACGCGGCCCACAAATCTTTCTATTGCTAGGAGGGCCTCAGCCGCCCAGGATCAATCGATCAAATGTGTCGTAAATAGGGATGTAACTCCCGGACGGGTGGACGCGGCCCACAAATCTTGCTATTGCTAGGAGGGCCTCAGTCGCCCAAGATCAATCGATCAAACGCGTCGTAAATAGGTGTCTCATTCTTATGATATTATGGTGAACTCTTGATGGATTTTACCCTAATTAAGCCAAACTATGGGTAGAATGCGTTTTTGACACCCCATTGATGCATGATTGATGATAAGAATGCATATTATTTTGAATTACGTGATATATTTGCAAATGGATGAAATGAAATTTGAAAATGATGTTTTGACTTGTCACTCTCACTAATTCATTTATTGTCATTATATAGTCATCGCACCAATGCTATGAACAGTCGCCCATTACCCCGTACGCTGCCTATCCTAGGACAAACATACTGAGGCAACGAAGGCTAAAACCAACACCTGTTCAAAACTGGTTAAAACCCATTTTTCCACAAAATATTGTTTTCCCAAGTAAAAGTATATAAAAATATAACTCATTTGACTCAATGCATAAGTATACAATATTATTGAGAGTTTTAATAATATTACATAATAAAATTATAGTCATCTCAATAAATATACAATGGTCCTTTTATGGATTTCAAATATACATCATTATTAAATTTCACTACGGAAGAATCGTTGGTTCCATACCCAGAAACCCAAAGTCTCCAAATGTGTGTCACATATAGTATAAGCTAAAAATATTAATATGAGAGGTGAGTATAATCCACATATTCAGTGAGTGAGTTGCAATGACTATATAATGATAATAAATGAATTTGTGAGAGTGGCAAGTCAAAACATCATTTTCAAATTTCATTTCATCCTTTTGTAAATATAGCGCGTAATTCAAAATAATAAGCATCCTTATCATCAATCATGCATCAATGGGGTATCAAAAACGCATTCTACCCATAGTTTGGCTTAACTAGGGTAAAATCCACCAAGGGGTCACCATAATATCATAAGAATGAGACACATATATCTTCCCCCCTTCTCTTAGTGTTGACACAGTCCTCACAGATGCTCATTTATTAGATCCGTTGCCCAGAGACAGGGACTCAAACCCTTATCTGATGTTACCCCACCACGTCACCCTGTCGGGTCAATCCCGTGGTAGGGAGTGCACTATAGCCACTATGCACCATCTCATAATCATACACATGTGTCATATATCATCATTCATAAATCTTTACTCAAAAAAGCAAGGCACGATCAAGTAACTATAATATCAGGATGCAATTTTTACCGAACAACATTTCAAGACATGCCACAAACAATAAAACATTTCTAAATCATATTTCAAATTTCATTTATAAAATCATGATTAAAACTATTTTTCATTTAAAGTCAAAAATATATAGTTCCACTCACCTCGACCGGGGAGGGTACGCCACTCCCCTTAACTATCCTCATTTCTAGAACGAGTCATCCCTCGAGCCCTAATCTTAAGTTAAACAATATCATTTATTAATTAAATATTATATAGTTGGATTACAACATGCATATAAAAATAGCCTCTTTCACAAAGTTAAATTTCAATTTTCATATTTAGAGAACTTTCTACAAATATATAATGCGTAGGTTTAGTAAAATCATGATATCTTCAAAACTTTTGATCGGATTCAATTGATTTAAGTTTTCTCTTAAAGCTAAGATATATATCTCCAATTTTTATGTTCAGACCATCTTCAAATTCTGAATACACGAATTTATAAAAAAATTATCACTTTTCATGTTAAGTTCCTGAAACCAATTCTGCATAGTTTTGGGAGAATTTCCATATCTCCTTATGTACTTCTCTAATTTAAGTAATTCTTACCTCAAATTAAATATAAGACATAGATCTAAAACTTTATAGTTTTGACCATCCTCAGATTCTAAATGTATAATTTTATAAAATTTAGTTTTCAACTCAGTTTCAGTTTTAGAACTACTTCTACACAGTTTTAGTAATATCAACATAACTCTCTACATACAACTCCGATTCAAGTGAACTTTATCTTAAATTAAAGATAAGATAGAGTTCTAAATCTTTTATGTTTAATGTTTCTCCAAATTATGAACCAAAAATATCACAAAAATTCATACAATTTACTAGTCGTACACAGGATATGAAACAGAATTTGTGAAACATGTTAAACTTAAAAAAATCACCAAAAATCGATTTTTTCATGAAATGTCTCACATGATATACCATTTTAAAGGTTAGGAAGTCTAGTTTATAGAGAAATAAATATCTTAAATTTTTGAATTCTACAGAATGAGATATCCTAAGAAAACTATACAAAACTCAATCTAGAAATCAACATTTAGTATGCTAACACTACAAAAAAAATATCGAATTAGTGACGGATTTAGCTACGAAAATGTTAAAAAAAATTGTTGCTAAATTGTTTAGCGACGAATTTTGCCACGAACTCAAATCCGTGGCTAATAGCGCATTGCAAAATTTAGCCACAAATTTTTGAACTCGTGGCTAAATTTAGTCACGGATTCAGAAATGCGTGGCTAAATTTAGCCACGGACACAAAAATTTGTGACTAAATTTAGTCACGAATTTAATCACGAATTGTTTAATTCGTGGCTAATTTTTTCATTTTATATTTTTAATTTTAATGACCACCAGCCCACCGCCGCCCGCCGCCGGCCCACTCGTCGGCCCCCGCTCATGTATGAACCAATTTCCTGCTACTTTATATTTTTGTAGAAAATATGTATTTATCTAGATTTGAACCTGAGACTAAGAGGATATCTGGAGTGTTCATTACTTTATTTCTAACTTTTAACATTAAAAATACAATTTACTAATTTAACAAAAATACAAAAATATAAAATGATATTTAATAAAAAGACAAAATTATATTTAATAAAATTACAAAATTATCTTTAACAAAATTACAAAATTATATTTTAAAAAATACAAAAATATATTTAATAAAAATCAATACCCTAATTTAATAAACATATAAAATATAAATTTATATTTAATAAAAATATAAAATTATATTTAACAGAATTTCAAATTAGCGACGAACTTAACCACGAACAGATTCGTAGCTAAATTTAGCCGCGAATTTCGGATCCGTGGCTAATTAGCCACGAATTTCGGATCCGTGGCTTTAGCCACGAATTCTTAATCTGTGGCTAATTAGCCATGGATTTTAGATCTATGTCTAATTAGCCACAGAGTTAGCCACGAATTCGTAATCCGTGGTTAATTAGTCACAAATTTAAGATCCATGGCTAATTAGTCATGAATTTAGCCACGAATTCGTTATCCGTGACTATTTAGCCACGAATTTTTGATCCGTGACTAAATTTAGCCACGAATTTAAATTTGTGGCTAAATTTTGTCACGAATAAAAAATTCGTGGCTGTTTAGGGACGGATTATGAATTTCGTTGCTAAATTAGCGACGCATAATTATTTTCGTCGCTAAATTAGCGACGAAAATTGATTCGTTACAAATTAGCCACGAATTTTTGTTCATGACTAAATTCGTGGCTAATTTACAACGAATTCGATTTTTGTCGTTAAATTCGTGGGTAAATAGCAACGAATTTTGTTCGTGGTAAACGTTCATGGCTAAAATCATATTTTTTTGTAGTGCTGGTTCTTAAACGGTTCTAAATGAATTCACCACCTACTTGGGAATTTTCCTGGTGCCCTATGCTACAGAACGAGGATTGGTCAAATTTTGGATCAGTTGTTGGCAACAAGTGGAGACTTTGGTTTTATGCCGACAACGAAAGTATAAGGACGAAAAAGTAAGATAAATGAGGTAGACTCGGTAAAATTAGGTTTGTATAAACTCAATTTAAAGTTAATAAGATTGGACTTTAAATAGCCCAATTTTCAAGAAATTGAGCCCATCATGATGAAATTAGAATTTTTTCAATTACAGATATGATTCAAATATGAGTATGATTTAGTATATATCTCCAGATGAATTAATTAAAACAATATGTTGCCAAAGTGACTTCTGTTGTGAAAATTAATTTATTTTGGGATATAAAAAGTTATGCATGTAGTTCATGTGAGTACCAATTGGCCCAAAGGAAGGTTTGTACTTGACAATTACATGTACACCATGTGATAATAAATGCATGACAATTATTCGGTTTTACATGTGATCAATTCATCAGTGTCACGCCCCGAACCGGGAATCGTGAACAGCCGCCCGTTGCCCTGGATGCCGGCTGTATTTCTACAAAAAAATCAGACAGAACCTCCTCATAAATCGGAGGTCTCCCAATGTACAAATAACCTGTATAAACCTGTATAATTCAAAATCAATCTGAAAATAAACCAAATGGCCATCCCAGCCTCTCCAAAAACAACGACTCCCAACACCGACATCCAGAACAACGCAAGGCTATAAATCACCAACAGTCTTAACCACAGACGTCTACTGTCATGCCCAACTAGAACATAAGCAGTCGCCACACTGAGCGGGCCTAAATTTATACAAATATATTACAAATTCCCAAGTTAACACTTTAAACATTTACAAATGCCTCAATGCAAATGAAATATGAGAGTTTCGCAAACAAAAGTCTAAAAATTATACAGTCATCCCAAAATATGTACACGGTCAACTACGGACCTCAACAAGACCACACAGGGTTGACAATAAAATATGAAATTCATCTTTTCAATTAAAACTTAATCTCACCCTCGTAAACACCAAATCCGCCAACGAGCTATCAAGCCCTCGAGCCAAATACATCGCCCTAGCACCATAATCCTGTCTGGGGAGGGAAAGAGGAGGGGTGAGTACTCAGGGAAGAATACTCAGTGAGTGAGGGGATAATCTCAAGTACTAATAGTGTTGGTGAAAATTGGAGTGTCAAACAATATCATTCGTAAACAATAACTCAAGTTTCGCAATAAATCATGATATGTTTAATAAAATGAACTATTTTAATCATTCACACGATATCACACATATATGCATCCATTTAAAAATCAAGTATAACATAGAGCTGGCCGAAAGGATCCTGGCAAAGGTCTACCATGACCAAGGACAGGCGCATCGGGGGTGTTATTATGCAAGTGTTTCAAAAGTAGCTCTCTACCCTGACGTTGGCCGTGGGCTTAGCTCCTTGCTTACCCAGTCTCGTCAAATACGTCACCGCCCGGTGCTAGATGGTGGCGTCACACACGTCCTCCCCCGATGTGGGTTCAACCGTTCGTGCCTATGAATATATATAAACCGGCTGGTCAATAGGTCACCGCCCGGTGCTAGACGGTGGCGTCACACACGTCCTCCCCCGATGAGGGTTTAACCGTTCGTGCCTATGAATATATATAAACCGGCTGGTCAATAGGTCACCGCCCGGTGCTAGACGGTGGCGTCACACACGTCCTCCCCCGATGAGGGTTCAACCGTTCGTGCCTATGACCATATAAACTGGACGTTTGCGGATACCTCCTGCAGAAGCGTATCCGGGCAACTCGTGCCTCTACAAAGTCCCTTCGTAGCTACGGAATCATCAATGTCATCATCACAGTATCACAAGGGCACAACGTCCCGCAGATAAGAACCATATCACAGATCTCAAAACATTTCAAATCAGTGTGCCAGATACATTTCATCAAAATCATATCAAATCAACAACCGATGCAATGGTAGAATAGAAAACATTTCATTTCTCAAATCATGGCACAATTTCATTTCATTTCAAACATGGATGCATAATCGTGGAAAACATAAATACGACACTCCAATAATCACAAAACAGATTTGAATTTCAAATTCATACGTCGAGATCATGCATATCAAAGCATGTTTTGTTTAAAACACGGCAAAATCAGATTTTCACCATTTCATGCAAGAGATTAGGGTCCCACTCACATTCTAGGGAGGGTAGTCACTCCCTATTTCCAAAATCAAACCAATTCGACTCCTCGAGTCTCCAACAAGATCAACCTAATCAAAGTATCACATAAATCATCAAATTTCCAATTAATCTTAGGGTTTATCATTTTCCCTAAGTTTGTACAAACCTTAACTCTCCAATTTATGAATAAACTCCAATGTAATCAATTTCTTTCCATTTATAAGTAAATAACCAAATCCAAACCAATCTCAAATAATTAAATCCCACAAAATGGAAAACTCTTTGAAAATTCATACACTTTTCAATTCACATCCGATTTCTTCAAACCATATCTCATTTTAAAGGTATTTAAGTCTATTTTCATCATACGGAAATAGTATTTTGATTTCCTATATGCAAGACAACTTATAATTAAAAAGACTGCATAAATTCTTAAACTTAAATCCCAAATTCTAACTATCTTCATGCATATGTCAAATGAAACTCTAAGTGAAACCATTTAAATCACTTTAACTCAATTCTATCATCCGACACAGCTCAATTTCGTATAAAATTCTATACTTAACCTAAATAATAACACAAAACGACCAGATAATGTCTTCCAATTGACTTTAACATACATCCTACACATATTCAATATATTCCTACTCTAATTTACCCTACATTCATCCAAATAAATTGAAGGAGTTGGTATTTTACCTCACCTAGAGTGGTCTGCAAATCCAAAACCCTAATATCCGTGCGTCATTCAGCTCATTCTGGAACCTGTAGTATTTCCAATTGAAACAAATTCTACCGTTAGACTAAATCACCTAAAGAATTAAACTTTAGGGTTATTGAGAGACCAACCCTTACCTATGCAGTGAAGGGGTCGCAGTGGGCTCTCGAAGAAGTGCAGACTGCTCGAGCTAGTGAGTAAGGAAAGCAGCGCTGCAACCGCGCGTTGGGCATGTTTACGGCGGAGCGGACGCCGGCCGAGGCAGGCGCAGTCGCGCGAGCAATCGCGCGCTGTTGGGCGCAGTCGCGTGCACTGCTGCGCGCAGTCACGCGCAGGAGAGGGAGGAACAGAGCAAGAGACTGAGAGCCATCGAGCGAAATAGAGAGAGAAAACTCACGGAAGGGAGAGAGAGAGAGCGCGACAGAGAGCGATCGCGCGAAATAGAGAGAGGGGAAAAACAGAGAGTAAAGGATGATCGGTGAGGGTGGTGGTTGAAGGTGGTTGCAGCGGCGGCTGTGGGTGGCGCGAGTGGAAGAGAGGGAGAGAGTTGCGAGTGAGAGCGAAGCCGAGAGAGAGAACCGAGAGAGAGAGAAGGAGAGAAAACCGAAGGGAGAGGTGGATAAGGGAGAGCGGTGGTCGCTGCGGGTGGTGGCGACGGCCGTGGCGGATGCAGCGGCGGCGAGGGATGGCCGCGGCGGTGCGGCGCGAGTGGGGGAAGAGGAAAGGTCGCGTGGGAGAGGAGAGGGGAAAATGGGAATTAGGGTTTCAACCCTAATTCCTTTCCTTTTTCTTTTTTTTTTTTTTAATATTATTATTATTATTATTATTATTATTATTCTTATTATTATTATTGTTTATATATATATTATAATAAAGAGAGTTTTTATAAAGAACTAATTGAGTAAATAAATAAATTAATAAATAAATAATTATTTACATATATATATGTGTGTACGAACTTTATTTTTACAATTCCCAAAAACGGTATTTAAAATATACCAAAAATTAAATTTAAAAACCCCAAAATCGAAAATCAATAAAATTGAATATTTTTCTATATATATATATATATATAAATTGAGGATCATTTTATTAAATTCAAAAATGGAAAAATATTCGAACACCGTAGTATCGGTGTTACAATCAGCCCAAGGAAAGATAATTGGTTAACATGTTCTTATTATCAGCGTTTGATCAATACACCTATAGTTTTGTATATATCTCGAGATAAATTAATTAAAATAACATGTCGCCAAACTGACCGCTTTTGTAAAAATTAATTTATTTAGAGATGTAAAAGGCTATGTGTATATAACTCATGTGAATATTGATCGGGCCAAAGGAAGGTCTGTAAATGTGTGATAATTTTACGGTTTTACATGTAACCAATTTATCAGCCCAAAGGAAGGTAATTGATTGGCATGTTCTTATTGCTAGTATTTGATTAAAAGATACTACTTACAAGTTAATTATTTTGTCCAAAGATAAAATATTAATGGAGTATCTGGTATCTTGTGATGGGGATTACTCATGTTTGAATTTATTTAGTTTTTAATGTTCCATACGAGCATATATGGATTATTGTTCTCTGTTTGATAGATATTAATGCCCAACTCAGGTTGATTTTTAAATTGAATGGCTCAAATTTCAAATTTAGATTTAAACGTTGCGTTAAAGACCAATTCTCCCCATCACTTACAGATAAGCATATCTTTGAAAAGAGGGAGAAAGAAAGGTGAAAGATGTTGAATCGCATGTATTTAATGATGATAAAGTGGGTCATCCAAGAAACATTTAGATGCACTGCATATAAGTCAGTTATGATAGTTAAATCTTTTCTTACTGATATTGAAAAATGATCTGTCAAGAATAAAATGGTTACTGGTACACTCTTGACAAATCCTATCTCTATACGGTATAATGGTTAAAAACCATCGACCACTAAAGACAAAAAGAAAGAAAAGAAAAGGAAACAGGATAAAGATGCTGTAGATACAACATTACAAAAGAATCAACAAAAGACACCAATTGAATCGGGAAAGAATGATTACTTCTTCTGTGGTATTGAAGGGTACAAGAAAAAGGGAATGTATCAATTACTATACTTGACGTGATAAGAAAGGTATATTCTTTAACTTAGTTTATTCTGAGATTAAATTAACTTTGGTACCAGGACACACTCGGTAATCCGATTCGGCTACGATTATTCACATCAGTGTGTTTATGCAGGGTTTCCTAAATTGTTGATTGCCAGTTGATGGTAAAAGATACATCTGCGTAGGCGATGACAATAAAGTTTCAGTTGTAGTAATAGAAATGTTTAGATTATCATTGAAAACCGATTTCTATTTGGATCTTAATAAAACTTTTGTTATCCCATCTTTTAAATGGAATTTGATTTCCATTTTTCTTGTATTGGACAAATCAGGTTTTACTTGTTCTTTCGAAAATGGAAAAGTTGGTTGGTTTCTTGAATTCAAATAGGTTGCTTCCGATTTTCTATCAGGATTTGATAATCTATATTAGGTTGATACTGTTACTTCATTCAATGAATCTCTGCAATATAGTACTTGAAGTATACAGCTTAAATTAACCAATGAGAATTTCTCTCCATTATGACATAAAAGATTAAGTAATATCTCTAAAAGGAGAATAAAGAGAGTTGTGTTAGAAGAAATTCTTGATTCCTTTGATTTTACAAATATTTGATATTTGTCTAAATTATATAAAGAGAAAACAAACCAACAAAAGGAGATTAAAGCCAATATGATCAGACATTTTAAAATTGATACATAAGAATATCTATGGACCATTCCTTTTGGTTTTTGTAATGGTCAAAGATGTTTTATCACATTCATAGGCAATTATTCCATAATATGGCTCAATCAAGATTACAGTATACATCCTGAGCAGAGTTTCCCACTAAACTAACTATTGAAACCTCATAAGAACTTTAGATCAGCACACGTTCTAGTCTAAAGTATCTGTATGGTTGATGTTATCCAACTAATATTAGGTTTATTAAACCTAATAAAAGAAAATTTGACATTAAGATGTTTAGTTGATTAATAGTGAAATCTGAATAGATTTAAGATGTATTAATTTTATGCTCAGTTCTTTGAGGATATTGAGTTTGTGGGGGAGATATGATTACAAACATTGTCTTCTAAGAGAAATATGTTAGGTGTTATTAGACAATGTTGGAGAAACTTCCATTCCGGAAGAGCAAACTTAACTACCTTCAGAACAAATAAAATTCATATAGGCATCCCGACACTGATATTACAAATTTCATAAAGTTTTTATCTCATTGGATTTTGAGATAAAATTTGGTTAATAATTGTGGATATCACAAATTCTGTGGGAGCAAATACTCAGGAGATACCCTATGGTTAAAGAGACAAGTTTAGTCTCTATTACTGCCTCAAAAAATGACCTTAAATATAGAAAAATGCAGAACATTCCTTATACTTCAGCAATATGGAGTCTGATGTATTTTAGATCTGTACACGCTTGGATATTGTGTATATTACAGAAATATTGGGTAGAAATTTAAGCATATCGGGAATAAAGTATTGGAAAGTAACCAAATATGTCTTACAATACTTATAGAGAGTAAAAAGATATATTCTTACGTATCGGAAGTCATACCAGTTTGAGATTATTCGGTATACTGACTTCGATTTTATGAGATACCAAGTTAGTATGAAAGTTACAACATGTTACATGCTAGTAGGAGGAGCCATTTTTGGAAGTGTGTTAAACAATCTTATATTGTCTCTTCCATCATAGCGACAGAATTCATAACATGTTATGAGTTATCCAATTATGAAATATGACTATAAAATTTTGTCACAGAATTACGGATAGCAGATGACATTGACAGGCCACTCAAATTATTATGTAACAGTTACTCGATAGTCTTATATTCTATTTAAGAAAATGATTCAGAGTGGACAGTTGTCTATAGAGTGCATTGATACAAACTCCAAAACTACAGATCCATTTATTATCACCTAAAAGGTTCATATACACACTACTCGTTTGGATGTTCTATTATTTCAAGATATTCAGTATTAGTGGGAGTTTGTGATTTTAGATGTTGATTTTATACTCTGATATTAAGTATGGTTGATCTCATTAAAGAGAACCAGTTGAAAATGGCACGTTAAAGATCACATTGCATGACATTTCCATACTACACATCCATATCATGATCCATGTCATTCAATTATATGAATTTACGTGATCATTGATGGTTGAGTTACGAAAGAAATGTAACAGAAACCGCCTTAATCCTAAGTTGATATGATTGATAAACGGGATTGGTTGTAGATACATTTTAGTATTGATAGAAAAGTTGAGTTCATTCGGTTGTTTTGCAAATACATAATTATAAAGTTTCATATATAACCAAAGTGGGAGATTGTTGGATCATTAATCCAACATTGGGTTTATATATTAAAATAATTATGTATTGCATATTGTCAAGTTCATAAGTTAAGCCCATAGAAAGTAATCTCGCAAATTTGGAAAATTCTGTAATTTGGGTTTAAGTAACTCAAAAGATATAAAAATAAATTAATGTGTAGATACCAATGGATATTTACTATTTATGATAGATTAAATAGGATTGTCTAAGAGTGATTTAAAGACAACTACTATAAACTGAACTGACATATTTGGAAGGTAAAAGTAACCGTACAACTATAAATAGGGTTATAGTCTCCGGGTCAATGCAACACTCTTCTCCCTCATACTCCCATCATATAGAGAGAATCTGTAAGCATACATTTGACTTGGAATGTCGTACCCAGGATTCTGCCCCAAACGAAGGTCGAATCAAGATTTCACTTTATTCAGTTTTCGGTTATGGAATCAGGTACACTTTTGTCCGATTTGAATTTCAGTTTTAGTTATTAAATTTGATTCTGATGATTTAACACGATATTTAGCATACTTTTTGCACTAGTTATTTTTCCAACAGTTACCATTTATGTTGCATGCTGATTGATATGGGAAAAAAATTATTATCTAAACATCTTTACTATCTTAGACTCAATCCTACAGTTACATAATCATTTGACTGCCCAAAGATCAAGAGTTTAAAAAATATCATGTAATATGACCAATAAATAGATTTAAATCATAGATATTTTATATGAAAAGTGCTTGAAATTTCTTTTTAATTCAAATATGGTATGATATTGTGTTTGATTATATAATTGGATGATTACCCCCTTCGTGAAGAAAAAAAATATTAGAGAGAGAGGATTGAAAAAGATTCTCAATCTCACTATATGCAATGTGTATGATCTGACTACTATTTATAATGTGTACAATCAACCATTTGCAGAAGAAAGTAAAAGACAGTAAATGTGTTAGTAGTGGTATTTTAAGAATATAAGAGTTTGTATGCTTTGTTGGTTAAATTTATTGTGGTTGCTAATAGTTTAATCAAGTCCAGCTACTACTCTCGCACAAGCAGAATAGGGGAAGCAACTTGTTTAGCTCGGATCGTAACTAGGCAAAGTGAGGTGCGATAAGTCTTTTAGTAAGAACGGTAGCAATTTAATCTATAGAACTAATGAACCAAATAGTAAGCTTGTTACTAAAGACTTGTTCATTAACGAAATGATAAACCACTAAAATATTGTCACACCATAAAATAGGTGGACAATGTAGATGAAGTCGCTATTCTTTTAATAATGACTTTATCCAGATAACTTTAGCATTAGCAAAACTCTTGGATTCAGATTGTGTGTTGGAGCGAGCTACACTTTGTTTTTTCTTCAAGCTCCATGAAAGATTAGGGTTGAGAAAAATGGTTACTCTCATAAAATATTCTGTGAAGAGTTATGAAAATGATCACTCTTATGAAAGAATAGTTGAGAGAGCTGGAGGCAACAAGAGAGCAATCAGGTTACACTTAAGCATAAAATCTTATGGTAAAATGTTATAAATTGTTGGAGGTAAGTTTTGACTCCCCAGATCCGGCTCCTTTCCCCTTGAACTGGGGCTGATATGAGAGATTTGAAACTAGCAAAAGACAGCCGGAGGGTGTTGCGGCAGAGGAGGCTTCGCGCTCAAGGCAGAAAGAGTAGTTTTTAAAAAGAATGAAACAGACTAAAAGCCAGAGAGAGAGAGAGAGAGAGAGAGAGAGAGAGAGAGAGCTGGTCTCCCCTCTGACTTGTATGTTTAGTGTTAAGTTAAGAGAGCGTTCCTAGGCATCTGTACATTGAAGGCCTTTATAGGAAGCACTACAAGAGCCATATGAACCCGGGGTGTTAGAACCCTAGTTTTCTTATGAAGAGCTTTAAGGAATCTGGGATTTATATTCGAGAGATTTGTAATCTTTATCATTTAGGAAAGATTCATCCCATACCAAAGTAGGAAAACAACAATTATTCAGACTGAGTTAGATATTTGCTTCGATATTCAAATTTTCGTAAAAAAATTGCTGTGTTGATGGTAATTTTTTTAATTCTTTTGTTTTTTTCTTATTCTTTTGTGTTTCTTTATATTCTTTTTTTTTTTGCCCTTTTGTTTTTTTTTTCTTTTTTTTGTTCTTTTGTGTCTCCTGCACACATGGTAGACCACACCTTTTGGTTTTTTTTTTTTCTTTTGGTTTTTTCTTTTTTTCAATTAATTCATATAAACAAAAAAAAAGTCACCTCAAAAAATAAAAAATTAAATAAAAATAAAAATATATGAACAAATAAAAGAAAAAAAAAATAGCCCATTCAATCCAACTCTCACTTCTTAAAAATAAAAAAATAAAAATAAAAAAACAACTCCACTAAGCGTAGACATTGCTGGTCCCCCTAGGGTACTGTTGCTGACATTGTCTCATCGACTGATCAACCAATTTCGCATGAAGGTGACTCAGCCTATCTGTGGAGGTGTTCAATGCATCCAAACCACTGTTTCTTTGTCTCTAACCAATGATTAGCGGCTTCCTAAGAAGAGTTATATAGAGAATTTTTTTTGTCTCTTTTTTACTATAGAGACCGTTTCAAAATTGTCTCTAGACACTGTTAAATTAACTGATCATAAGTAATAACTGTTAAATTTGAATATCGATTTTCATAGACAAATTTACTATTTTTATTGACGATTGATAAATTTCTCCCGACTGACAATTTTATACAGTGAAAAGTATATATATTTTTTAACGATTTCATCAAAAACGTGTTTATAGGTCATAAAATACAGTTAGTAAAACCCACCGACAATGAAAGTCATCGTCAGCATAATACTTTAATTTTGTAGTACTAGTTACTAAAGGCTTGTTAAAGACATTTGTTAGAGTAAAAGATAATAAAATATGATATAAATTATCTAAATGTTGACGAAAGTATAATATATGATAGAGTACAATAATTTGAAAAAAATATCAATATTGTCAGCCTCACTTAGTAGAATAAAAACACGATTATTGTTGTCGTATAAAGAAAATAGTTATATGCATGAGTATGCAATATGAAATACACTATAAAAGAACACGATTTTAGCGAAGGAAAAAATTCGTCACTATTTAGCGACGAATTTAGTGACAAAAACCAAAATTCGTCACTAATTAGCGATGGATTACTTTTCGTCGCTAAAATTAGTGACGGATTCATATCTGTTCGCTAATTTAGCCACGGATTGAAAATCCGTCGCTAAATTTAGCGATGGATTCATATTTCCGTTGCTAATTAGCAACAGATTTGCTTTTTAATCGTTAAATTTATCGACAAAAAAAAAATTCGTCGCTAAATTTAGCAATGGAAAACGAAATCTGTCACTAAATTTAGTGATGAAAAAAATTTCGTTACTAAATTTAACGACAGAAAAAAAAATACATCATTAATTAGCGACGAAAAATGAAATCCATCACTAATTAGCGACGAAAATATAATCCGTCACTAAATTTAGCGACGAAAAAAAATTCATCGCTAAAATTAGGGACGGAAAACAAAATCCGTCGCTAAATATAATTTTATATTTTTATTAAATATAAATTTATGTTTTTATTAAATATGTATTTGTAATTTATATTTTTATTAAATTAGGGTATTGATTTTTATTAAATATAATTTTATATTTTTTAAATATAATTTTACGATTTTTTTAAAGATAATTTTGTAATTATATTAAATATAATTTTGTGTTTTTATTAAATAGAATTTTATATTTTGTATTTTTGTTAGATTAGGAAATTATATTTTTAATGGTAAGAGTTAGAAAAAAAGTATAGAAGTAAAAAAAAAAAAAAGTATATTAGATAAGTTAATGTTGCATGGTGGTTAAGAGCGTTTCAGACAACTCTTTAAACTCAGGTTCGAATCTGGGCAAAAATATATTTTTTGTAAACAAAAATAAAGTAGCAAAAGGTGGTCATGCACGGGCGTGCAAGGGCTGGCGGGGTGTGGGCATGGGTCGGCAAGCAGTAGGGGGTCGGGGTGGTGGTGGGCGGCGGCCGGCAGGTTCGAACCTGGGCACGAACCTGGGCAAAAACCTATTTTCTGTAAAAAAAATAAAGTAGCAAAAGATGGTCATATGCGGGCCGACAAGGGCTGGCGGGGTGTGGGCATGAGTGGGCTAGCAGTAGGGGGTCGGGGTGGTGGTGGGCGGACGGGTTCTACAAATAAAAAAATTAAATACGAAATTTAGTGATGAAAACCCAAATCCTTCGCTAAATTTAGCAACGGAAACAGTGACGGATTTGGATTCGTCGTTAAAATTAGCGATGGAAACGATTTCCATCGCTAAATTAAGCAACGGAGTTGGGTTTCTGTCATTAAATTTCGTGATGGAAAAAGTTTTCGTCACTAAATTTCGTGACGGAAAGAGCTTTCGTCGCTAAAATTAGTGACTGAAAATGATATTCGTCGCTAAATTTAGCGAGGGAACCCCAAATCCATCGCTAAATTTTTATGATGCATTATTAGCGACGGAAATTTTTCCGTCGCTAAATTCAGCGCTAAAAGTTTTAGCGACAGCGATGAATTTTTCTAAAATTTCCGTTGCTAAAATCTTATTTTTTTGTACTGATAGGATATAATGACGTAAAAGGGTCCATATAGTTGACTCCATTTAGTGGGATAAAGGTTTAGTTGTTGATATTATTGTAATCAGTTTTAGGTTCTGTTGTAGGTACAAAAGTTAAACATCCTTGTAATAAACTATGTTTCACATAATCGTCTGAATTGGTAATTCTTAGTGTACAATATAGAGGTTCACTATGTTTCACCGCTGCAGGTGAAAATATGTTACTAAATACAATTGTTTAACTAGATATTCTAAGTCTCTAAAGTGCAATTTGTGGGGTTCCAAATCACTTGTTCAAGTCATTTTTCATTTATTTTCATTTTTGAAGTTACATCTGTGCATAGTGATTTCCACACTCTAAATAGTTTTTGTTCAGCTTCCAATGCTGTTGGGATATGTGCTGGCACATGGCATATTTTCTGTGTTAAGAAAAATGGGAAGTATGGCGGCATGTTTCATATTATGTGGATTTATTGGAATTGGTACCCTTTTAGCCGGCAGTTTCTGCTGAGAAACTTTTCTGTGAATTTTTACGCTAGTCAAATTGTCTATTTGATCAAGAGTTTATTGCATATTGCTAAATAGTTGTCTTAATTTGGAGGGTCTCGTGACCTTTGAGGCTAGTATTTGCAGTATGTTACTCATGATTAACAAGAGGTTGAGGCTGTCCTCATTGTTGCAAGAAATATAGCGCTACTTTTCCTTTTTCTGTCCTAGTAAAAAATAAATGCCTTATTCTAATCTCTTTTGCGTGCAAGGTGCTAGTCAATACCGTATGGGCCCTCTAAAGCATGAGACTTTAATTCATTTGCTATTGCAAAAAAAGCATGCATGGGACTTCGATTGCGGGAGATTGGTTCTTTATATAAATTTCATTATCTTTCTTTGTTTCTTTTTGCAATATTTCTTTTGTCCTAGCTTAATCTTCTTCTATTCTTTCTTCCTAATTTCCATCACTTATGGAAAAGAACTGCTGCATGGTGTACAGCAACGATATTGCAATCATAATTCATGTATTCTCACCTTTCCTTGCCAAAGTTGATCAAATATTTTGTTTCTCAAACTTCCTTTTCCTTCTCCCTAATTCTATCCATCAGGTTGATTATTAGATCTGCTTTGACTTACAAGTAGGTTGTCAACTTTGTTAAACTTCTTGTGAAAGAAAGCGACATAATTCCATAAATAATAGTTTAGGTGAATTTTTGAAATAGGTGAATTCTTCTTTTGATTAAAGATAGGTGCATCCTGCAATACATTCCTCAAACTGAATAGGTAAGTTTATGTAACACTGAAAATTTGATATTATAATTTTGTTGGAATTAATTGAGTCACATGCAGCGGAAGCATTCATAAATAATTTTCAGGAAAAATAAATATGGAATGGGTATAGGGTAAATACCTCGAATATGCAGTCTCCAAAAATCGACCGTGCGTCCCTCAATCGGATCTCGCGGTCGGGATGGTGATCACGATGTTAATCGAACCACCACCGCAATGTCACAACGCCGCAACCCTCAGTCCGGCGATCATCGTGACGGGAGAAATTTTCCTACTCAAAAATTTCTCAAACCCTCAAATAAAAATTCTCTCTCTTTAGAGAATAAAGAACTCTCTCAATATTCATCCATCGGCCATAAACAATGATACATTTTGAAGGAGACTATTGTTACAGGAGATTGCAACTTCCCTTAATTCCATATACCATTTTGAAGGAGACTATTGTTACAGGAGATTGCAACTTCCCTTAATTCCATATACCATTTACGTGAGAGAGAGAGTGAGTGAGAGATAAGTTGGGTGAGTGGGTAGGTATGGGTTAGTGGGAGTTATCCCACTAACCCCTATCAATTACCTAAAATGCCCCTCTAGGGCACAAACTAATATCTCCCACTTGCACTTGAGGGCATTACACGTCTGTCACAAGATCACAACTCATGTGACCTTTCACACATCACCCTGCTGGACTTTCATACAGAATTGGGCGTCGTGCGACCTGCGAGTACACCTGCAAGCAAAAACCTCTCGATGCACCTGTTAGGATGATCGAGAAGTCATCGTTAGTATCAAAAGAACTCGCTGCACCCCAGATCCAAGACTAATTACATCCATCGAGCTACTTTCCTCAACGAAAGTAATCCCCAATAAATGCTCGACTGTGTATCCACTATTATGTTTACATCCCAACATGGATAGATATAATAGGCTAGCCGATGAATACAGCACAATGATGTAATGTCAATTGGTCTTCCTTTTCCCAAACTCGAATCTATTGGCCTCAATTCAGCTGCTTTCCTAGACCTGTCCCTCAGACCTCAATTTATCTTCCGGGCCATCGGTAAACAGACTAAAGTAGCAACACTGAGCCAAGACTTCTAGAAACAGCCGAAAGTGATAAGGGTACAAGAAATCCCACTCAATGGATCTCGGGTCTCACACAGTGGGAACGGGGATCAAAATCATATCAGTGTCTCAAATAATGCTCCCACTATCCCTGGTCGACATATCACACGCGGTATGAAACGCGTGCCACAGTGTTATTCCCCCATCTCTCAAAGGGCATATGTCAGATTTCTCTAATACTGTGCAGGTATGGGACTCAGTCTACACATAAGACTTTACCCAGAGATCTCAGAGAGAGTATCTCAGAGACAATATCACTAGTCCCAGGTGATATCTGAGATCTCAAACCTGGCTACTTACAGGCAACATGGATGTGGGTACGTCCATGCCGGTTATATCGCATATGACCTCATCCTGAACACATATCAGGGCGACTTATGTTCTAGTAGGGCCACTCTCAAAACCTCTTACAACTAGAAACCGTCTCATCTCCGCTCACCCAGAGCTGGAGGTGGTCACTCGTGTGAGAGAGTCGACCATGCCTACCTGACATATCATTTATCATAACATATTACAAAATATATGACAATTAAAATAGTGCAATAAATAAGTGACTCAATCATGCACACATGTCATATATATAACACAATAAGCATCAGTACAAAATGAGAAATGTTAATATGTATCCAAACCCAATGATTCCAATATCTCATACAAGAATCTATCACAATGGGTTTATTGAAGGGATCAGCCAACATGCTGTATAGTAATGTACTTAATTTGTCACTTCACCCTTCTCGGTGATGTATCTCATAACGTAGTATTAGGTATCAATGTGTTTGGACTTATTGATACTTAGGGTCTCAAGTGTGGTCAAAGGCGGCCTGATTTTCTCAATAAATCATCACTGGCCTCCCACTATCTGACACAACCCCTAAGTGATCCGGAAATCTCCGGAGCCAAACACTCTCCTGAACTGCCGCTGAGCATCTCATAAGCTCAGTCTCTATCATAGATAGAGATATACAGGTTTACTTCTTGCTACTCCAAGATAGTAAAACCTAATATCGATTTGCATACCTTCAGATCACCAACACACTTGGTATCTGAATACCCAATAAGATGCAAATCACCTCCTCCGTAACACTAGAAGAGGTCCGCAGTTCTCTCGAGATATCTCGGAATCCTTTCACCGCTCTCCAGTGATCCCCTCTAGGATTCGATCGATACCTAATTACCATAGTGACTGCAAATCAAACGTCTGAACGTGTACGCGACACTGCGTACATCAGATCACTCAGTGCACTGGAACAAGGGATTCTACTCATTTCCCTTGTCCTTTTCTGAGTCTTAGGGCATATGTCAAGAATTAGGCTTTAACCTTTTAGCGATAAGAGTATCTTTAAGGTCACAGTCGATCTTCTCGAAGTACTCAAGAACTCTCTTGATGTTTGACTCCTGTGGAAGGATCAACACCTGTCTCGAGCGATCCCTACGGATCTTAACTTCGAGGAAGAACTGAGTCTCACCCATGTTCTTTATATCAAGACTCGACAATATCCACGTTATCGTGGTCATCAGATACTCTCTGTTGTTCCCAGTCAACAAATGTCATTCACATGAGGACATGATCAAAAGAACGTAAAAGGTATACGCAATGATCCTCTTCGATCATCACGAAACCGTAAGATATCACCTTCTCGTGAAATCTCAAACGCCACTGCCTGGATTGATGATTAAGGTCATATGTAAACTTCCGAAGTCAACAGACCTTATCATCCAGATCTATAAGAATAAAACCAGATGGTCATTCCTTATAGATCCTCATCCAAACTCCCACTCAGGAAAACAGTCTCAACGTTCATCTGGTCTCACTCCAGATCCATATCATGTCCACGACAATCACTAAAAATAAACAGATCGAGGTAATCTTACCCTCAGTCTGAGTAACCCCTGGTTATCAGATAGGCCTTATACCTCTATACCGATCCGTCGGCCTTTTTCTTGATGTTGAGAACTCACATATTCTCAACGGCCCTATTTTCCTCAGGTAAATCAACTAGATCCCAGATCTTGTTGATTCTCATCAACTCCTCTCACCCATGGCCTATAATCAATGGTCCTCCATGGAACCCTCAAGAAACTCTAGGACAGTTAAATGTTTCTCGTAATCCTCAAGAGTCATATTGAGAGCCTCTCCCTCAATCGGGAAGCGACGGTTAGGTACGCATCCTCGACTACTCTTAAGAGGATGGGAAACCTTTTTACCTCTAGATGGATCGCTCCCACTAGAATCCAGATCCGTAATGGATTCTTGGATCCTGCCACTGGGATTAGCCAACCACTAGGCTCATCCATCTCATGAAAGGTAAAGTCCCAATTGATTTTACCTCTCATAGGGAAATCACTTTCAAGAATCTCGGCATCATGAGACTCAATCTCAGTGAGAGTGTCATCTGTATGCTCATTAAAAATACATCTCTTTTCTCGCAAGCCTAACTCGCTGTGTAAATGCGAGAAATAGTGAACATACGTTGCATAACCCCATAATCTCGAATGGCTAAGGTCAGGCTGCCTCCCTGTCCAAAGCTCATATGGAGTACTGACTGCGGACTTCAATATAATACGATTGAGAACATAGGCTGCAGCCAATAACGCATCTCCCCAATGGGAAACGAGTAAATTGGTTTGCGCCATCATCGGCCTCACCGTCTCAAACAAAGTCCTATTCCTCTCTCGCAGCTACTCTACTCTACTGAGTAGCGAGGAATAGTCAGTTTCTCATAATGCCCTTCTTGAAATAGAGCTCTTTAGACAAATACTCGCGCTCTCAATCGGTTCTGAGTATCTCAACTCTCAGGTCTAACTGATTCTCAACCTCGCTAGTAACCTCCTGAGGCACCTCAATGCCTTAGACTTGTGCGAGATCAGATAGATGTAACCGAAACACGTATAATTGTCTATGAACGTAATAGAGTACCCAATACCATTTCAGGTTCTCACGTTCATAAGGCCATAGATGTTGGAGTGAACCGACTGCAATGGAGTCCCAGCCCTCATTGCTATGTCGAATGGTTTTCTTGTAAGTTTGCCGTCTAGGCAAGACTGGTTAGCGAGTTCTACAAAACCACTCACTGCTAACCGGCTCATCCTCTCTCACACTAGGAGGATAACAAGAAATACCATTGAAAGGAGTTATTTCCAGTGCTTGTAGTCCCTCATGGACCAAAATAAAACCAATCATAGAATTGTCGTAATAAATGGAAATTATAAAATTTCCAAATTAACAGAGCATATCCTAAACTGAAATCAAGTTCCGTCAAACTTTTGGAGCGTAAAGGGCATACAGAGTCTAGCAACTTTGCAACTCCAACTTGCAAGTGCTACTCCCTCTGATGTCAACAAAACACTCCGTTTCTGTACGTAAATCCTCCTACTTAAGGATTTACTGGACGGAACTTTATAAGCGCGCTCATATCTTGAGCTGTGTAGTATTATCGGTTTTCTTGGATGGTTTTCTTCTTACCTGAGGCTCAAGTCACATAGGAGTCCTTGCTCGACTCCATCGCATAAGCATGACCCGAGTATGGCCTACTCGCCTCTAGATGCTCCTACTCGAGCTCACTGTGCCTATTCACATTAGTGAAAGTGCGAATACTTTCGTCATATGTGAAATAGACTTTCATGATTTCTCATGAATCAGGTAAAGAGCTGGATCGCATCCAGCACTAGAAAACATATCTGAAATGGGCTCAGTCACATTCCCCAACTCGGCGATCATACTCGACATCTTTATCAAATGTTGTAATATCATATGATCAACTCTTTTCTTATAAGTTATTATACTTATAAGGTAGCATCCTCATCTCAGGATCTGTAAGAGCACTATAATACTCTTTATAGGGTGAGCCAAATCGATAAAACCGTAGGATATTACTCATAGACTGGGATCACATCATCGTGCATGCTACTCATGAGGATTGCCCTGACTAGGCTATCATTCCTCTTTCATGCATGTAATGTCTCATAATCCAGTCTCTCTGAGGTGTGGAACCCTCCCTGGAGTCCACCATCCCATGCCTTAGAATTTTAATTAGATCTTGCTCCTCGAGAATAAATTGAATCTACCAGTGAAAAATCTCGTATTTATCACCATTCAATTTTATCCCCCTTACAAAAATCTAATACGACAATTTTAGAAACAGTCAATGAGACAGTCGTGACTTGTGATGCTTATTCTCACATTTTGTGCACCCTACGAATCAACAAGACCCAAATAATTCGAATACATACCCCAAGACAAGCGTATGAATCAACAGACACCATACACCACAATCCGGGATAGCATCTCACCGTTTGGACTAGGATTCGATGCACAAAAACCCACAAAAAGTCACTTTTATGGATGTGGGACCCTCAAAAATTGGAAAAATTTCAATTCTAGACGACTTGACGCGTCGCCGGCAGCAATGTTGGAATTATTTTTAATCCAACGTATCTCTCTGATACCAATGTTGGAATTAATTGAGTCACATGCAGCGGAAGCATTCATAAATAATTTTCGGAAAAAATAAATATGGATTGGGTATAGGGTAAATACCTCGAATATGCAGTCTCCAAAAATCGACCGTGCGTCCCTCGATCGGATCTCGCGGTCGGGATGGTGATCATGATGTTAATCGAACCACCACCGCAATGTCACAACGCCGCAACCCTCAGTCCGGCGATCATCGTGACGGGAGAAATTTTCCTACTCGAAAATTTCTCAAACCCTCAAATAAAAATTCTCTCTCTTTAGAGAATAAAGAACTCTCTCAATATTCATCCATCAGCCATAAACAATGATACATTTTGAAGGAGACTATTGTTACAGGAGATTGCAACTTCCCTTAATTCCATATACCATTTTGAAGGAGACTATTGTTACAGGAGATTGCAACTTCCCTTAATTCCATATACCATTTACGTGAGAGAGAGAGTGAGTGAGAGATAAGTTGGGCGAGTGGGTAGGTATGGGTTAGTGGGAGTTATCCCACTAACCCCTATCAATTACCTAAAATGCCCCTCTAGGGCACAAACTAATAAATTTTTTAATAAATTCTTTTATGTAATTCCAAAATGATTTGGGATTGTATTGATCATGTGATATTGGAAGAAAGTTTATGAACCTCATTTTGATGAGTTGCTATGACGAGTAAAGGAAAATGATATAATTTCGATGTTGTGGGTTGACATACTGAGTCATTGGGTTAATATATAAAATCCTTGTAATAGGTTTCGGAGAGTATAATTTTGTATATTGATATAATCAAGTGTATCGGGTTGATATATTGGACCTCTGTTATAGAACTACTGAGATGGTGATTTGATATATCGATATGTCCTAGAAATGTGGGTTAATACATTGATCTCTATAATGGACGTCCTGAGAGCATGATTTACCATATCGATATATCCCAATAGAATGTATCAATATAAGAGATCTCTGTTGCAACTTTCTGAGAGCTTGATTTACCCTATTGATATATCCCAATGAAATGTATCGACATAGGAGATCTCTATTGCAACTTCCTACAGCTATGACTTAGCACATTGATATATTCTAATTTATGTATCGATACGCAATAGTAGAAAAGACAATAAACCCATTTAAAGCCTTTAATTAATGAGGCGTATTTTGGTAAAATCTCACTCCACAATTATTAACACTCAAATACACTTTTTCTCTCATTTTTCTCCCATTTCCCCGTCCGACTCTCTTTTCCTTTTTTTCTCTTCTCCATTCGTCCCTTTCTCTTTCTCTCCTTCTCTTTCCCTTTTTGCAATCAATCAAATATATAAATACCTATAGATTTAAGCTTCTCAAACCTTCAAGCAAGTATTTGGAAGATCAAATCTAGATAGAGAACAATATTTTTTAGAGAGATAAAATCTAGGGTTTGGTGGAATCTTAACTTGGGGATGAAATTGGTGACACAAACCAAGGTAATACTTTCCTCTCATCATGAATTTGAGTTTAGTTTACTTATTCTTGGGATATGGGTTGTTATTTGAAGATGTGAATTTGAAATTCAACTCTAGGGTTTATGAATGTTGAAATTGAGAGCAATTAGAATATGAATTTAGGGATTTAGGAATTAGGGTTTGTACAATGTTTAAGAAAAACGATTAATCCTAATCCTATAAATGATTGAGTGATAAATTGGTATTGTTGACTTAGGTTTAAAGCAATTGGAAACCCAAAGGAGGATTATCACTTGAGTGAACTTCATTGGAGATTAAAATTGGGAGTGATTATCCTTCCAAAAGGTGAGTGATTTATTGCTTATGCTTAGATAAGAAAAATACTTTATTGAACTTTTTAGATGATTTTCGAACTTGGATTTATATGATTTATTGTGTGTGCAATATCTCAAAAATTGAATTTTTGAACCTTTATGTATCCTACATATTTGGAATGAACCGATGTGCCATGTGGAACTGTGAATGTTGAATATATTGGCATTTTGGCTATGATTGAGAAATTGATAAAATTGTAGCACATGAAATGATTCTGTGATTTTATGAAATGGTGCATCGATTGGCTTAGATAGGAAGATCCTGATCTCCATATTAAATGACTAGTCATTTCTCTCTACGGAGTGATCTAACGAGATGATGTAGTAGGGTTAGTTGAGATGGAATATAGTCGAGCTTATGCGATACATTCATGATTAGATATAGTGCGTGGAATAGTTGGCTGAACCACTAACAAGAGTCCACAAACAATGCTAAGTATGGAGATATTTTAAAACACAAATTTAATAAAACCCTTGGCGGTCCCACTCTAGATTGTGTTAGACCTTTGTTGGGAATAATGATTTTGTGTTATCCCATATTTGAAAATACAAAATAGTTGGATGCAAACGAGTTTGAATTATGATGATTATAAATTGTGATGATGCTACAAATGATGGTTCGAATGTATCTTTAATGAATAAAATTGTGAACAATATGATGATTCAAAAAATATATATTTAATATATCTATCACGCAAATTTTATTTACGTACAACTTATATATCACTTACTGGGTATAATATATATCCTCACCTCTCACTTTCCTTCTTATAGAGAACGTCTAGTTGAGATTTGAGATTACCTAACATTGAGTTTGAAGAAGTTTAGTCGATCGGATCTCTTGGGGTACTAAATCTTCTTTTGTTTTAAGGTATTAGTGGACCCCCAATAGAGGCAAATTTTATAATTATTTTTGAAATCTCATTTCGTACTATGTTATTTGATTTGTGATTGGATTATGATTTTTGCGTACCTGAATTGTGGACCATTTTCTTTTATTTGTTGGAATTCGGTGGATTTTTCTTTTATACTAAAAATAGGTTGTGATGAATTTGAAAAATTGATTTTGATGGCCGGGATGGCCCTTTGATGTCTGGATTGAAAACGAAAGGTTGTGATGGCCAATTGATAATTGACACTTGTTTGGAAATGATTAGAATTTTGGGATGCCTCGCGGTACCTTGGAACATGGGGTGGGAGTTCATACGTGTTTTAGGGTAGCGCAGCGGTTATCGCGTGTCGGGACCTGCGAATCGGGGCATGACAGTTTAGATGTTTACACTGACACTACAAAAAAATCATAAATTTGCAACAAAATTTGCGACAAATTCGTAAGAAAAATTCGTCCCAAAACAAATTTGCGACAAATTTTTTTTCGTCCCTAATAAGTCGTCGCAAATTTTTGGGACGAAAAACTAATTTTTTGTCGCAGAAATTTCCAACAAAAATTTTTTTGTCGCAAAATTCGTAGCAAATTTGCGACGAATTTAGCCACAAAAAAATTTTCGTCGTAAATTTGCAACGAAATAGGTTGTCACAGATTTGCGACGAAAATAGGATTCGTCGCAAATTTGAGACGAAAATAAGATTCGTCGCAAATTTGCAACGAAAAAATGATTCGTCGCAGATTTGCGATGAAAATTTTATTCGTCGCAGATCTGCGACGAACATGATTTTCGTCGCAGATCTGCGACGAACACTATTTTCATTGCAGATCTGCGATGAACACTATTTTCACTCATTTTCGTCGCAAATCTGCAACGAAAAAATGATTCGTCGCAGATTTGCGACGAATCATTTTTTCGTTGCAAAATTCGTAGCTAACGGCAAATATGTATTTTTGCGATAATTAAAAATTTTATTGATATATTTGGATCATTTTTTCCTATATAACTTGTTTTTATACCTGCTCATCTAACCTAATCAACAATTAATCATTCAAATCGTTTTTAATATCAAATTTCAGGCATCTATACTCATAAATATAGCTAACTATTCAATAAAATCAATAAATTAAAAATTCAACAAGAAATCATAATAATAATATCAAAAATAAAATCAACATCAAGTCTAAATGTTAAAATATCAATAACCATACATAACCAAGAAAATAAATATAACGAGTATCAAAATGTAAGTCAAATAACAATACACAATCTCAAGTATGACCTCCACCACCATCATCCTCATCATCATCATCATCGTCACTGAAAAAATCATCACCTTCATCACCATCTCGAGCATTATCAGGAGGAGAAATAGAAGGGGGAATCTGACTTGGAGCGTAGGCTAGCTGAAGATGCTGCATGATTAACATTTGCTGCGTGCGGAACTCGTTCATTTCTTGCGTGTGCTTTGCTTGAATTTCATTGAAATCCTGATCTCTTTGCCGCAATAAGTCCTTCAAATGGCTCACCTCTTGAGTTAACTGATTTATTTCTACCCTGACTGCTGGTGGGGTGGAAGAAGACGAACCAGGGAATTGGTAAGTTCTGCTCAAAGAACCTAATCCAACTACTCTACCCCCTTTTGCTCCACCAGTCAACTCGAGCCATGTATTTATGTTATCAACAGATGGCTCAGATGCACCAGCATCATCACTAGCACTCGAGCTTCTGCTTGACATCTCATCATATCTCTCCTGTATTGTCATGAAAAAAATTAAAATAAATTTCCAATAACAATACAATACAAGCACATATAATCTTGATTAGATATATATATATATAAGGAAAATAAAAAAATTAGTAACATAAATCATGAGACTATATAGAATATCAATTATGAACATTAATATTAATATTAAATAAGTTAAAAGTTATGGGAAAAAAAAATCTCTATCAAGTAATTCATTAGAAATCAAAAAATCAACTTAACAATAAAAATAAACTTGGGAAAGACTAATCTAATAAATTTATCTTCCTACATTATTATGATATAATACAACATCATTAATTTTGTTCACTTGTTTTGTATTTTTTTCCACTTTATAACAATTTACTATATTTGTAAAAGTGACCAATTTATTTAAATGAAACATTCTAGTTACTTTTTTATTCCTAAAGAATACATAAATAACAAAGTTAATACATGAGTAAAAAATTCTAATCATAGGTGAATAATTATTATGACAACTTATAATACACAAAATTAAGTATAAATAATTAGACAAAAAAAAGAGAAATTCTTAAAAGTAGGTCATTATCAAGAAATTTTCTTGCCGCTGGTGAAAATTCCTAGCGCCATCAATCTTAATGATATTTGTTATTAAGGATTAAGCTCAGTTGTTGATTAATGCATACTGAGTTATTTGCAACCCCATTTTTATTCACTATTTTACCTCCAAAGAGATAGAAGGCTCTAATCAAATACGATGAAGAAATTCATGAAAGAGCTGACTAGTATTTAATGTCCCTGCAAAACAATATCTATCAAGTATCCTTACAAAAACATAAAGTTGGGGGGGGGAAGGAACATGGGTTTGCAGGAGAACTTTGTGAAGTGAGGCTATTAATATTAGCAGAAGCTGATGCATTTCTGCGGAGCTTCGGAGGATTGGAGCTCTCAGCTCCCCTAATGACACAAGATAATGAAATCACGTGAGTACTGGACATGAGTCATGTAACCAACAAACTAAATTCTTCCCAATCAAAAAAGCAAACTGTACCTGGTTCCAATGTCTACACCACTGTTCTGCCTACGTAATGTGCCTGCAGAAAAATCCTTTATTACTAGCTGCGACATGACCCGAAAAAGAGGGGAAAAAATCAAAATATAAAGGCTGAAAAATTTAGTGTTCAGAGATTACTTGAATATTTGGCCCTAGTCAGTTATTCCTGGATTGGGGAAGGCTCCAAACTATTTCCAGATCTTCTTGTTGAAAACTCATCCCCAATGCAATCCCAATAAACAATTTTTTGGGGGAAAAATTGAATGATGTATATGCATTATCTTTGACAATCCCTTAAAAAATCTTGGAACCAAAACACATTTAGGTAATTTTCCATTACAGATGAAGATTTAGGGAAGGTATGAAGTAAGGAAAAATCTGATCACAGCTTAATTTGTCAGCAAAAGAAACACATGAAAGTTTTGATGCTTAGAATAAAGCCATCTCAGAAAAGAGGGAACACTGAAAGGTTATTCAAGAAGTACTTAGGACTTCACAATATCACCACGCTTTCTTCCTTATGTTATACAGGTGACACATTGTACTTTGCATTGGTTTTCTGCAGGTCTTTTTACCACTTCCTATGCTAGTCCCAATCAAATAATTTTTTCCCATTTCCCAGGAATATCATATCTAAATGCTTCCAATCTAAAGTAGAATTTCATATTACAAAACCTGACCTCCTGTTTCCTGTGTATTTTCAGAAGATTTATGCACTTCAACCAAAATAAAAGACAAGAAAAAGTACGCAACCCTGTGACACATATTCCAGCACAAAACTTATCATAACTGTTAAAGAAACTTCTTGGTGCACTTTATGGGGCCTTGGCCACATATTCCACCAAAAATCTGTTGAACCAGCTACAATCTAAGACATACAGCTCAGAAACTGAGAAGGGAAAATAAAGCTTTGCTCAAAAATAAGCAAACATGATTCATATCCCCCCAAAACCGAACAGAAGCTTAATAAAAAGAATCACAACATGCCAGAGTGGATGTATGTCAGAGCCGGGAAAATTGCATCACAATGATAATAAATACCGAATGTGCAGGAAAATCAATTAATGGCAGGATACAGGTAGCAAGCCATATCATGATAGAACTTGCTCACAATGACCTGATGTAGTGAGGTGGCTAATTAAGCGTGTAGGCAAATAAATTCAAGGCAGGTTAAATGAAAATAAAGTCTCCTACCAACAAGCAATTTAGGATTCCATCAAAGTTTGAAAAAGAAATTATGTTCTCACCTTTTGTTTCCTCCCTTGTAGGCAGAATAGAAAATGATCCAAGTAAGCCAGACATGCGCTCAAGTGTGGCCTCTGAAATGGATCTCCTGAAACACTACAATAAACTAAAGGTCAGCAAAGAAATACAAAGCTATTGAACTTGATTTTGGCAACTCGTTCACCAAAAAATCCCATTGGGTGAGGGGAAAATTAAATAAATCAACTTAAGTCCTTTTCTAAGATAATAAGAAGACTTTTGTAGATGGAGAAGAGACAAGATGTATGAAATAGTGCGAGGAAGATATCAACCATAAAGGAAAACAAAGGACAAGAAGCGCCTAAAAAGTTGAGTCATTAACAGACAATAAAGCACGTAAATCTAAGAGCTGAAACACATTATTAACCCCCACCCTCCCCCGCATCCACACCATAGAATAAATGGAAGACATGTACAACCATTTGAGAAGATAAATAATTTATGACCCTCTGACTTGAAGGAGCGACTTACGGAGTCCTTATTTGCACTACCATATTTGCTCTGAATCTGCAGAAATACCATGAATAATATAAATAGATGTAAAAGAGAAAAGGAAATCACTAGCTAGTAGTACTTTCCTTTAGTGAAAAGTCTGTAGCATCTAACAGCAGCAACTTGGCTTCAAAAAAGTGTGCTAAAGCCTTGGCAAGCATTTGCTGGTAAAGTTCTTTACAATGTGAATTGCAATTAGTTTGATCATGAAAGCAATTTACATGTAAAGAAACTCCAATCAGCACAATATTCAATTTCAAACAATTTACCAGCAGGACCAGAGAGCAATATAGCACGGCTTGCAGGAGAAAGATTGCGTGTATACTTGGTGAAGTCAGCCTTCTTTAAGTGGACATACGCAGCACTTGTCAGTAAGACTCTCGTCTGCTCACTGTTCTTGTAGTACGAAAGAGAAAGGCATCAAACATAGCCGAAAATAAGCAGTAAGCCATTTGAGCATTATATTTTATGTAGAATACAGAAAGCAAAGCAAGAGAAAATACTGTAGCTATTCCTCAGCTACTAAGCTAAACCTCTAGCACACAACTCAGTAACAGGTTAGAAATGATTGATCGCCATACAAGTGAAGGAAGTTCTGATTTTGCACTCCATAAGTGGCTAAATATAACTAACATGAAAAGAACATATGAGACGCACCTACTCAAGCTGCTCATATTGATGTTGACTACCAGTGTAGGCTTTGCAGGGGCCGCGCCCCTACGCGAGGCTGGGCATCGCAGGGGCGGCGGCCCCTTGCCGCGGCTGGCCCGCGAAGGGCAGATCCGGCGGCTTGGCCGCCGGATCTGGCTTCTACAGCCTGCGGCCGAGAGAGAGAGAGAGAGAGAGAGAGAGAGAAAGAGGGAGAGAGATTACCGATCACAGATCCGCCATCCCTTCGCAGAACCACCGAGGGAGAGAGCGAGAGACAGAGTGAGAGTGAGAGTGAGAGTGAGAGTGAGCGAGAGACAGAGTGAGAGTGAGAGTGAGAGTGAGTGAGAGAGAGCGAGAGACAGAGTGAGAGTGAGAGAGAGCGAGAGACAGAGAGAAAGCGAGCGAGAGACAGAGTGAGAGCGAGAGATAGAGTGAGAGTGAGAGTGAGAGCGAGAGACAAAGTGAGAGCGAGATTCAGGGACGAAAATTTTTTTCGTCCCTGATTCAGCGACGAAAAAAATTTTCGTCCCTGAATCAGTGACGAAAATTTTTTTTGGTCGCTGATCAGGGACGAAAATTTTTTTTCGTCGCTGATCAGGGACGAAAATTTTTTTTCGTCCCTGATTCAGCGACAAAAAAAATATTCGTCCCAAATTTAGGGACGAATTGGCGAATTCGTCGCAAATTTAGGGACGAAAAATTAATTCGTCGCTAATTCAGGGACGAAAAATTAATTCGTCACTAATTCAGGGACGAAAATAAAATTCGTCCCTGATTCAGGGACGAAAAAGAAATTCGTCCCTAAATTAGGGACGAATTGACGAATTCGTCGCAAATTTAGGGACGAATAATTTATTTGTCGCAAATTTAGGGACGAATGTTTATTTTGTTGCAAATTTTGGGACGAATTATAAATTCGTCGCAAATTTAGCGACGAATTTTAGGATTCGTTGGAAATTTAGCAACGAATTTATTATTTCGTCGCAAATTTGCAACGAATTTTATATCAAAAAATTTTCGTCACAAATTTGCGACGAAATTTGTAACGAAAATATTTTTTGTTGCGAAATTTGCGACGAATACTTTTTTGTTTCTAAATTCGTGGCTAATTAGCGACGAAATTTATTTTTGTCGCTAAATTTGTGACAGATTTGCGACGAATATTTTTCGTTGCAAAATTTCGTCGCTGAATTCTTGTTTTTTTGTAGTGTGATGAAGAGGCCTCAAGTGCAGATACAATCGCGGTACCTTGAAGGTGAACTTTTCTATGATTTGGCACATGGGGTTTTCTAGGGGTTCAGAATGTGGTCTTCTTGGTGGATTAAGATGGAAAATTTAATTCAATTATGCAATTCATTCACTTTAAAATTAGGGAGCATTGGTCTGACCACTATCGGTTCAATTTCTTTAATCTCAAAATACTAGAGTAAAGCGGTGCCAAAATATATATATATTAAGTTTATGTGAAAGAAATAAAAATAACTCAAAATAAGATGGTCCAAACTGGACAAAGTCCTTGAGACAGCTTTAAAATGATATATGAATAGGACCAAAATGGGTCCACAATAATGGAAATTGGTTTATTATCGTTGGAAGTGCATTTGCTAGAGTCCAAATGCAGCTAGATTGGATTCTAGCTGACTTGTTTGGTCTAGTTAATCTAAATTTTCATAGTTTTCTTCAAAGGGTCTCCCAAGTGCTGATGAACTTTTCTATGCTTGTATGATTGCTTTGCTGCTATAAGAATGAGCTGATTGGCTGTTTGAGCCAGATCATGATGGTAGTGCACTTAAAAAGTAGCTGCAGAAGAATCAGTAGAACGTGAGGATAGTCAATTCCAATTGTGGATTGTGAAGTGTTTGTGTTTATAGATTAGGACCTGTAAGTTGCAAAGCTGTTTTTCCTTTATCTTGATCTGAATTCAGCTATGTAGTTCCTTAGTATTGGAGAGTTTAGTGTTCTAGGTTTGGATAGCTAAATTTTGTCTTGCACAAACACTATGAAAAATGATCATCTATGCGTCATGTCCATCCTGTCCATGTCCCTATGTGGATCTCCTTTTTATTTTTTAATAAACCATCAGTATCTAATAATTATGTTAGAATTTATTAAATCTGATTTGACTCTGGTTGATTCCTTAATAGACAAAAATTTTTTAACTATTTTTACTATGTACAATATTTGAATTCAATATATTATTTAAGAAGTAACAGTGTTCAGTCATTCGACTATCTAGGCATTGTGTTTCGTGCGGATCCATGCATTAGGTTGTGGAGACCAATACACCCTTCTAAATTTTGGATTACTCTTTAGTAAAACATGAAAGAATAGTTCGTTATATATTCATCACACGGCCACTTTAGATCAACTTTACATTCACAACTAGAAGAATTTAATACAAAATTAAAAATGCAATAAAAATGAACAAAATTATAAAAATACAAAATTATATTTAATAAAAATACAAAATTATATTTAATAAAAATACAAAATTAAATTTAATAAAAACACAAAATTATATTTAATAAAAACACAAAATTATATTTAACAAAATTACCCTAATTTAATAAAAATACAAAATAAAAAATTATATTTTATAAAAACAAAAAATTATATTTAATAAAAATACAAAAACATATTAAATAGAAAAACAATACCCGAATTTAATAAAAAATACAAAATTTTATCTAATAAAAATACAAAATTTTATTTAATAAAAAATACCCCAATTTAATAAAAATACAAAATATAAAATTATACTTAATAAAAACACAAAATTATATTTAATAAAAATATAAAATTATATTTAATAAAAATAATACCCTAATTTAATAAGAGTACAAAATAAAAATGTATATTTAATAAAAACATAAAATTATATTTAATAAAAAAAAAAACCTTAATTCAACAAAAATACAAAATACAAAATTACGTTTAATAAAAATACAAAATTATATTTAATAAAAAACAATACCCCAATTTAATAAAAACTCAGAATACTAAATCATATTAAATAAAAACACAAAATTATATTTAATAAAAACATAAACTAATATTCAATAAAAACAAAAAATTATATTTAATATAAATACAAAATTATATTTAATATAAATACAAAATTATATTTAATAAAAATACAAAAATTATATTTAATAAAAATAAAAAATAAAAAATTACATTTAATAAAAACATAAAATTATATTTAATAAAAATACAAAATTCAATTTAAAAAAATATAATACTACAATTTAACAAAAATACAAAATACAAAATTATATTTAATAAAAATATAAAATTAAATTTAAGAAAAATGCAATACCCTAATTTTGTAAAAATACAAAATCATATTAAATAAAAATAGAAAATTATATTTAATAAAAACACAAAATTATATTTAATAAAAATACAAAATTATATTTAATAAAGAAACAATACTCTAATTTAATAAAAATACAAAATACAAAATTATATTTAATAAAAATGCAATACCCTAATTTAATAAAACTACAAAATCATATTAAATAAAAATACAAAATTGTATTTGATAAAAACATAAAATTGTGTTTAATAAAAAAGCAATACCCTAATTTAATAAAAATGTCAAATCATATTAAATAAAAATATAAAATTTTATTTAATAAAAACATAAAATTATATTTAATAAAAATACAAAATTATATTTAATAAAAATGCCCTAATTTAATAAAAATACTAAATAAAAAAATTATATTTTATAAAAACACAAAATTATATTTAATACAAATACAAAATTATATTAAATAAAAAAATACCCTAATTTAATATAAAAATACAAAATTATATCTAATAAGAATACAAAATTATATTTAATAAAAAAATACCCTAATTTAATAAAAATACAAAATGCAAAATTATATTTGATAAAAACACAAAATTATATTTATTGGAAATACATAATTATATTTAATAAAAAACAATACCCTAATTTAATAAAATTACGAAATATAAAATTATTTTTGATAAAAACACAAAATTATATTTATTAAAATTAAAAAAATATTTTTAATAAAAACAATGCCCTAATTTAATAACAATACGAAATACAAAATTACATTTAATGTAAACACAAAATTATATTTAATAAAAATAAAAAATTATATTTAATAAAAATACAAAAGTATATTTAATAAAAAATACCCAAATTTAATAAAAATACAAAATACAAAATTATTTTTAATAAAAACATAAAATTATATTTAATAAAACCTTAAAATTATATTTAATAAAAATACAAAATTATATTTAATAAAAAAATAATACCATAATTTAATAAAAATACCCAAATTTAATAAAAATTCAAAATACTAATTTATATTTAATTAAAACATAAAATTATATTTAATAAAAACATAAAATTATTTTTAATATAAATACAAAATTATGTTTAATAAAAATACAAAATTATATTTAATTAAAAAAACAATATCATAATTTAATAAAAATACAAAATACAAAATTACATTTAATAAAAACGTAAAATTATATTTAATAAAACTATAAATTTTTTTTTCAAGTTTTAGCGATAGATTACCAACGGATATAATTCCGTCGCTAATTTGTGCAAATTTTTTTTCTCAAAGATTACCGACAAAAATAATTCCGTTGCATTAGCGATGGAATTTTTAGCGACGGATTTTTCGTTGCTAATTTGTCCGAAAACTTTTTTTCAAGTATTAACGACGGATTACCGATGGAAATAATTCCGTCGCTAATTTTACCAATGGATTAGCAACGAAAATTTTTCCAATGGATTTTTTCATCGCTAATTTCATCGCTAGTCTTTCTATCGCTATTTCATCATAATTATGTTACTAATTAGCGACGGATAATTATCTGTCGCTGATATCATATTTTTTGATAGTGTTTCTCTTAAGTTCTTAGAAACTGCGGCCACTAAATTAAAGAAAAAAGATTATTATACGCAAATGTCTTTAAAATTTTGCCCACGTATATTTATATATAAATCAAAAGTTGTGATGAAATAGTTTAATTTTGTATTAACATAATTGTTGACATATTAAACTTTGTTGGGTATCGTATTTGCCTTCGAGGGCATAGTCATGGGTGCTGTCTCCATTTACAATTCTTTTTTCTTTTTATAAACTATTGATATTCAATATCGTTATTGGGCCGATTAAATCCAACTCGAGTTGAATTGTGCATAACAAAAATTTTGAAATCCGCCATTGCATGTAATTGTCACAAAACGATATGACACTTTCTCTATATTATAATAGTGTAATATCTTTTTTCTTTTTTTTTTTCTTTTGGTTTACGTTTTGCTGCATTGTTTGCCTAATGTCATGTCTTCTCTCATGATTTCCCCTCTTTATGTTCATGCTTCATTGGTTATAGCCATTGAAATCATACTTTGGTACAAATTTAATAACGCTTTGGTACAAATTTAATAACGCGAGTAAAATTGATAATGGACATGCAGACGAGAGGATTTGCCTTGGTTTAAATCTTTCCAGTTTCAGTGACTAATCCATGTGCACATGCAAGCAATGAAAAAAAGTAAAAGAAAATAAAATAAAAAAGTGAAAGTGAAAAAGAAAAGGGAAGTAGGGATAAAATTATTACAACGCAGGGTGAATATCTACCTGAGATATGAAACTATGTGAGATAATTCCAAGAATTGCAAACATAAAGGAAAAACGAAGGATAGAAGAAGTTGAAGTGATCTATTGGCTGTTCTGTAGGTGCTTTGCGAAACTTATTCCTTTTTTGTGACTTTTGGATTATCTGTTGGAATCTTTCTGGGCAAGGGAAAGTTTCCACCTAGTCACTATTATATGATTTTGTATACGTGTGAATAAACACGCAGGTGCATACATACATGCATATGTGTGCCTATAAAATTAAGAATACACATTTAGATTGTGAATCGAAATGAACATATTATAGCTGGTTGGATTTGCTATGCTGTTATGTTATTTCACAGGTAAAATAGTTAAAGGAAAAAAAAAACCCAAAAAGGGATTTGTGATTCATATTTAATACATGTGCAAGAAGCAAATAAAAATATGCTAAAAAAACAGGGTAAAGCAACCAATACATAATTATACATCAAAAACAGGGGACACCAACCTTTGCTTTTGCCTAGGAAAAACAATGTCATGAAGCAACCATGATAGACCAGTCTAGAAACAACTAGAGCCAACCTAAAGAGCACCCGCAGCCGTACTAAGGTTCTCAAAGGGAAGCAGTGATCCAACCACATGAACTCCTCCAAAAGGGAGAACATAATCGGGCAAGTAGGCAAGAAATTGTAAGCAATTGAAAATGGTTACTTGAATTTGAAAAAAGTAAAGAGAAATTTATCATTCCTTTTTACCTCATTGCATATGTTCGAACCTTGCATCTCGAAGAAGCATGTCACGGAGAAAAAGCAACTCTTTCAGAACATTGGTGATGGTCATTCTTTCTTGAGGGGACTCCATAGAGCAACCAATTCCAATCTTGATTAAGGAGACCACGCACTCCATTTTGCAGCCATTGCTAGTGCTATGCACAAGGATAGGATCCACAATATCAATGATCCGGTTTGGCAATGCCATCATAGCAAATTTGTGAAGATTAAGTCCATCAGAAAACATGTTGTTAGTGGGTCGTTTGGCTGTGATCATCTCCAACAATAAGATCCCATAGCTGTAAATGTCCCCTGCTGTCGTGGTCTCACTTCCTAGTCCGTACTCTGTTCGATCATTTCATATATTACTATAAGTATATTATATCTAAAGAAAGAAAAGTACTTCTCAAAACCAAAATAAGTGAGAAAAGAGCAATGATTTTGGTGTACTTGTACATGTTGCAGTGCATGAGACTAATTATATAGTGCAATTGCCCAATGAATGAAATGATTTCATTTGTATATCTATCTAAGTGGGTACCATTTTCCTGGACAGCATGTAGATTACCTTTTAATTTCTCGGAATGATTCAAAAGAAAGCAAACTTTAAAAACCAAACTTCAGGATTGAGAAGAACACTTACCTGGAGGAGCATAACCTATTGTCCCCCTTAATCCAAGTGAGCTACTTTGGCCTTCATTTCCTTTTGGAAGTAGAAACCTTGCCAATCCAAAATCTGCAACACGTGCAGTCATTTCATCATCCAAAAGAATGTTGCTCGGCTTTAGATCACAATGGACAATTGGACTCTGACTTTGTTGATGAAGATAACTGAGCGCACAAGCTATATCAATTGCAACATTGACTCTTTGCAGAATGTTTAGATGTCGAGTCTCAATATGACTGCCATCTGTTTGTGGAGAAGGATGCAGCCAATTCTCTAGACTTCCATTGGTCACAAACTCATAAACCAGAGCCTTGAAATCATTGCCCTGCAAATCAATGCTTGAGCAAGCAGTTATGATCTTCACAAGATTTCGATGCCTAATGTTTCTCATGGCTTCACACTCAGCTAGGAAACTCTTGAAAGCTCCATGGTATTGAAGGTTGAAGACTTTGATTGCAACAGAAGTACTAGATCCACTGAGCATTCCTCTGTACACAGTGCCAAAACTTCCCCTGCCAACCATATTTTTGAAGGAGAAGCCATTTGTTGCCTTCAGGAGACTTCTATATGACACTTGCAGAAGACTTTCACCTAAAAGTGCCATAGATGGTGGTTGCCTTTTAAGTTTCACTCGTCTTCTATATTGACAAAGCAGGAAAGATGACACCACAAATGCAATGAATATCACACCTCCAATCAATATTAGCACTATGTGACCATGTAATAACTTTCTTTTCTTTGAGCCATCGGTAGTGTTACATTTAGGCAGATGTAGTTCGCTTATTCCACCGCAGAGCCCATAATTTCCAACCAAAGATACTGCACTGGTGTTTAGGTAAACACCTTTCATTGGAACCTCACCTTCAAAGTTATTGAAAGATAAATTTAGACTGTTTAGGAGAAATGATTCCAGAAATTTTGGAATGTGACCAGATAGATTGTTATGAGAAAGGTCAAGGTTCTGTATGCCTCTCAAAGAACTTAATGACTCAGGAATAGGTCCATTGAATAAGTTCTCTGATAAGTATAAATCAACAAGGCTGGTGCAACTACGTAAGGTGCTCGGAAGCTCGCCTGATAAATGATTCTTTGATAAATCCAACCCAGCCAAGTGACCGAGATTACCAATCTCAGAAGGTAGGGTGCCAACAAGTTGATTTCCGGACAGATCTAATAAAATTGATAGTGCTGGAATACCAAATATTTGTTTTGGTATGGACCCACTAAGATTATTCAAGGAAAGATCCATTAGGATCAAATTTCTATAGTTACCCAACTCTGGTGGTATGTTTCCTTGTAATGTGCTATTGGATAAATAGAGTTCGTTAAGTAATGACAAGTTTCCTATAGAAGCTGGAATCTTTCCAGAAAGTTTGTTGGACACAAGAGACAAAATTTGTAAACTCTGAAGCTTACCAATCTCTTTGGGTATTGGCCCAACCATATGATTAAGTTGCAAAGACAACACACCAAGTTTAACAAGGTTTCCTATCTCTGGAGGGATAAATCCGGATATTTCATTTCTTCCAAGGTTTAAATAAGTCAATGTGGAGGAGAGATTGCCGATTTCTTTTGGCAATATCCCAGCTAGTTTGTTGGCTTGTAGCTCTATTGCTTCCAACTTAGTACAATTTGAAAGAGATTTGATGAAGTTCATGCCACCAGGCTCTCCTCCTAATCTTGTAAAGGGAATAACAACTGCTCTCAAATTTTTTAGGCCTCCAAAATCAACCAAAATTTCTCCAGTAAAATCGCACTCTCCCATTACAAGATCCTCAAGATGAGTAGCATTGGATAATGAGATTGGAAGAGAACCAGTGAAGTGGTTCTGTTGGATTTGAAACCATTCAAGATTAGGTAGTGTGAGGCCAATGTTGGTGGGAAGTGTGCCATGAAATTGATTTTGGGCAATGTAAAATACAGTAATTGACGATAAGTTATATATGGATGTGGGAATCGTACCATGAAGCTCATTGGAACCGAGTGCAAGAGTTTTTAAATTTCGTAGACGACCCAAAGCCTTTGGAATTGTCCCTCCCAACTTGTTTTCTGACAGAGACAAGTATTTGAGTGATGTGAGGTTTCCAAGAAAGGGACTTATGCCTCCCGTTAAATTGTTTGCCAAGAATTTGAGGTAAGTGAGTTTTCGCAACTTGCCAAGCTCCTTTGGAATTTCGCCTATTAGCTTGTTATAGGACAATCGTAGCCTTATTAGGTTGGTGCAATGAGTTAGAGTACCAGGGATATTCCCTTCAAAGGAATTCGAACTTAGACTCAAATAGTTCAACCTACGCAAATGACCAATTTCAGGAGGGATTTGGCCGTGGAAACTATTGTTGCTTAGGGAGAGTATCTTAAGGAAGCTTAAGTTCCCTACATGAGGAGGCAGCAAACCACCCAAACCACTCGAAGTCAAATCCAAAACAGTGACCCTTACATGTTGGTGAGAGCATGTCACACCCTCCCACTTGCAGAAGTTTATAGAATCATTCCAAGAGCTCAACAGCCCTAGAGGATCATAAACAATGCTCTTTTTAAAGACCAGCAATGCGTCGCGATCACTGTTGTTTGTGTGCTGAATGGCCACGGCTAATGGCTTTGTCTTAGCTTTGTGGAGAATTGAGGTGTTGAGGAAGCACAACAAGAATAAAAATGTTTGCATCTTATTAGCCACGCAGAGCACATTAAAGAAGCTCATCCCTGAATGTATCAAGAAAGCTGATTGGCTCTACCTTCACGTTGTTCACGGATGATGATTTTAAATATCGATCCTCATGGAGACATGCATTGACTTCTCAAGTCAAGAAATAAACAGCTAGACTTTATTTTGCCCATTAGGGATTAATAATGGTCATGTCCCATCCATGACTCACTGACTCTATCACGTGATTCATACTTCCACTTAAGCTTTCTAGTTTCAAAGGGGGCATCATAACTTTCCTAAAGCAAGGATAATTCCTCTCTCAATTTAAATGTGGAAAACTAGATATTTTTGAATGAAAATACAATTTAAATATACATTATCTTATAGTTCTTTATATAATATTTTAATACCTTATAGTGCCGTAAAGATTTTTGTTCATATCTTGACTCTCGAAGCCAATCCTTGGCTCCATGAGGATCTATGTTTAACATCATAATCGGCTTGGAATGAAGTGAAGGCCAAGCCAAACAATAAAATATATTTAAATTATATTTATACATATATTTTCACCCAAAAAAATATTTATGTTCTATTTTATAAAATAACATAGTTCATTTACTGATTGTTTCTGATATAAATTGATTTAAAAATAAATTCTGCGTCTACCAACGTTAAGAAGATTTGTAAGTAGGAAAAAAAGCCACCTTAATAGAGGACTTAAAATCTATTTTTAGGAAACTTGATCATAATGCCTTTCTTTCTTGTACAATGAACAATAATTTTTTTTTAACTTATTTTGTATTAATAAAAATTTTTAAAATTTATCTCTCTCACTCCCTCTCACATCTTGTTGGAACAAAGCAATCATATATATATATATATTAGAATTCATTTCTAATTTCAAGTTTTGTTAATACTCTTTTTAGAATACTTTCCTAAAAATTGGATCAAATTCTCACTTTGATCTCCTATATAAATATATATGTTGACACTAAATACTTGTGGGATGGGACGGCAAGGCACGTTCTACACGAGGCAGAGGACAGAGTGTGTACGTGAAAAGGGCATCAATTGCAAGTGGAGTGGTCGTGTTTAATTGGAATTGGAATCAATGATTAGAATTACCAAGTCTTCTGTAGGTGGGAATGGAATTGGAATCAACCGAATGATGTACAGAGGGGATGGAATGTGAATAAACCCTGACGTGTTTCATGCCACCTTTCTTTTTCTTTTCTTTTTTAATAATATTTTGTTTTATATAAACATATAAAATTTGATTTGATGACTACGATTTCTCAACTGTTTTAAATCATGCTCTTGCTCACAAACTAAATATAAATCAATTTACTCACGCGTACTCTTGCTCCTTCCCTTTTGACTGAAATTGTGAACCTCTCTTTAATTATCTCTCTCTCTCTCCCCCCCCCCTTCCTTCCATCCTCACAAACTAAAACTTATGAACATTTTACTTGTAAACATGTGCTTGCGTGACCCTTAGTGGAAGGCATGAGAACTTGTAAACATGAGTAAGCAATACTTATTTTATTATTAGATTTAGTTCGCCGACATATGTTAGCGGCTTGGGGATTTTCCTAAGCAAAACATGAACTCTAGCTTATCAATATGAGCTAGCATACTCATGAGTATGAGGTTGAATTTGGAAACATGAGCCAACAATTTGCGTTCTAATATTAGCTGTTTTAATTAAAAGTAATGCACGTGGAGATGGTATAGGGATTAACAAAACAATCCATCTCTAAAAACGAGTAATGCATAATATGCATATGATAAAAATGGGTTTGGCTCCACTGATGAGAGCTCTGCTAATTCGAAACGGAATGACTCGACCGTCTGGAAATCACGTTCGGTGGGACCTGTAAAAAATTATCGGAGGGTGATCTAACGGGGAAGTTTCGACATTCAAGTTAGAGAGCGACTTTCAAGAGCAAAGAACAAATTAAAAGAAAGAAAGAGCTTGACTTACCTGGGTGGTAGGCATATGAGAGCTTATATATCTTTCATGCATAAGAGTCATATGATAGCGGGATGATAAAACCTTAATTTTCTTCCGAGGATGTCTTGAGATTTCAAGGTATCATATCGTAAGATACACAAAGATTGACAAATCTTATCAATATGGAAAGTTTGAATCATCATGTTGATTCTTTTCCTTATCAGGGGTTGTATATTCTCTTTATACTTTCATAAGATTGTCTCCGTGATTCAAAGAAAGCGGATGCCAGATGGGCTGGTCATTGGATAGCAATCAGTAAGGATGCCGAGCAGATATCCATCAGGAGGGTGGGGTGATCGGTGCGCACTAATCGTCGATGTGTCAACGGACCGTGGACTTGACTAGTCACTCGATGCACAATGGGCCTTGCTGTATTTTGGGGCTCAACATAGGTTGAATTGGGTATCATCACTTGCCCCCTAATCCTTATGTCACTTCGAAGGAGGGGCGTAAGGAGTAAACCAGAGGGTGGTTATCTGAAAGATCGCGAGGGTGTAAATGCTTTTAATAAATGCCTTCGAATTTAATGCCAAGTGGGAAGTTGAACAAGTCGAACTTCTTCATTCATTGCACGCATTTCTCATTGGACTATTTTGCTTGCCCAAGATCATGATGATCACATCACCTTGGTTATAAATAAAGGTTATGTGACCTGGCGTTACCTCAGAGAGACTTCATGTACTCTCGATTCTGCAGGTTCATTTTGTTGAAAGTCATTCTCTTGTGTGATTGAGAATCGCTTAGCGATGGATTTTGAACCGCAAGATTTTATAGTATATAGTGTTTCTGCCGATGTGAGGTTCCGTCAAAAGTAGGGCCAATGATGGGAGTTCCCGTCATGCCATCTGTTTTTGGGACATCATGGTGGGCTCCATCAGGGCTCTCATCGGGGTTTTTGACCTTGAGAAGGATGAGATTCTCATCAGCATGAGCTCTCATCTTAGGGTCGAAACCATTGCCCGACCCTTAGGCATAATAGGGGGATTGAGATATCTGGTCTGGTTGCTGGAAAAGAGTTGAAAGTCCGGTTGCTGGAAAAGAGTTGAAAGATGGTCATCTTTAGCTCATTCTACAGTATTCTTGTCCTAGTTTGGTTGTGAAAAATTTTGAAATTCTTTCTTCCAGCTTCTCCCTGACGTTTCTGTACTCTCTGACCCCGCCGACAAACCATAGTTTTATGGCCTTTGTCTAAGAACAATGCTGTAGATTCTCTGTATATTTCTTTTGATCTAATTCCATCTGCCTCAGGGGCTTATGAGATTTCCCTTTGCCTTGTATCCGTTAGTGTACTCTAATTTGTACTTGTCATATGGAAATAAATGAGAATGTTTGTTACTCATCTATTAATCCTACTTATTGCTTGTGTCCTTTTAATATCGTTGACGAATGCTGAACTATCGATTGACCCAAGTAATCGGTGGGATCTAGTTCGATGAAGGATTCCTAGCACAGTAAGCCTCCCTTTTACACATGACAATGTTGCCCTTGTAATTTGAGGCGAAGGGAATGGATTCATCCAGGAGTTGAACATGTGGAATGCCTTTGTCTGTTTGAGAATTGCCCTTTGACATGTTTGTTTGATAAGAAGAGTGATATTTTCCCATTCAGAGAGGTAAATCCCAACAGTAGGGCAGGATGACGTTGGCTCATTTGGGGAGATAGATCTTAAAGATAGAGAATGGCGATATCGGCCCATTCGGAGAGATAGATCCAACAATAGGATTAGGTGACATCGACCCGTTCGGGGAGATAGATCCCTTCAATAAGACAGGGCAACATTGGCTCGTTCAGGGAGATAGATTATTTTGATAGGATAGGACGACATAGACCTATTCGGAGAGATAGATCCCTTCGATAGGACATGGCGATATTGACTCGTTTAAGGAGATAGATGTCTTTGATAAGACAGGGCGATATAAGCCTGTTCGAGGAGATAGATCAATTCAATTGGATAGGGTGACATGACCTATTCGGAGAGATAAATCCATTCGATAGGACATTATGGAAGGCACAGAGCATGTCAGTTGGTGAGTAAGGCATAGAATTGCAAGGATTTTACCTCACTGCTGGATTTCACATAGGACCAGAACTGTTCATTTGGTCAGGTACCAACCCTCAGTGGTAATAAATGCGTAATTTCTTAGAGTTCCATGTCATTGGTATGGCTGATCTATCTAGGTGGTCGAGGTGGCAAGTGCTTAGACGAACTTCTGATTGTATCCTTTAGAGACCTTCCCAATTGGGTACCAACTTACCCTAAGTTAGGGCTGACTAGTGACCCCCACTTTCCTGAGCACCAGGTTGCCTATTTGAATGTTTTGGCCTTGACTCGTCTATTGTTATATCTCGTTGTCCGCGATTGGTAGGTAGCCATTCGAACGGATGCAGTTTCCCTCAGCTTGGAGAGTAAGTCTAGTGTCCTACATAATACGGATTCGTTCTGCTCTTCAATATATCGATCCACCCTCAACTAGTGAACTTTGATTTTAACGAGAATAACTGCTTCTCAACTGTACATGAGGCTGAATGGTGTTTCCCCCATGGCTCTTCAAGGCCGATAAGCCCAGAGAATATTATAGAGGTCGTCTACCCAATGACTCTTAACTTTATCTAGTGCGGCCTTTAGCTCTTGAAGGATCATTTGGTTGGTTATCTCTACAGGCCATTAGCTTGCAGATAGGCAATGGTAGTGAAGCAATGTTGGATCTCCAACCTATTACAAAAATCTCGAAAGTTGTTGTTATCGAATTGCTTGCCATTGTTCATGATTAGGACATAGGGTATACTAAATCTGGTGACAATGGATGCCTACACAGAGTGTTGTTGTATTTTGCCAGTAGTGATTTGGGCAAGCGGTTTAGATTTTACCTATTTGGTGAAGCAATCAATGGCCGCAACCAAGAACTTTCACTATCCAGTTGCTGGTGAGAATGGCCCTGGAATGTCTATTCTCCACTGAACGAATAACTATTAACTAGCTATCGGTTGGAGCTTGGTGGATGGTTGGTGTGATATCAATGAGAAATGTTGGCACATGTTGTATCTCTTAACATAATTGTTTGTATCTGGCTTCATGGTCGACCAATAGTAGCCATGTTGGAGGGCTTTGTTCGTCAAATTTCAGGCACCCAAGTGGTTTTCTCATATCATTTCATGGATCTTTTAGAGGACGTAATCCCCTTCTTTTGGTGTTAAGCACCTTAGGTATGAATGTGTGTATAACTTCTTGTAAAGGCTACTGCCGATGATGGCATAATAAGTGGCCTTGCACTATAGCTTGGCGGCTTTGAAGGGAGAACTCAGTAGTTGCCCGTGCTTCAAGTAAGTTTCGATGGGATCTTTCCAATTAGATAGGTCTCCTGTTGATAGGATTTGTTCAGGTGATATTAGGGTGCGACAGGCTCTCACTACAAAATTAAAGCATTCTAGTGACGGTAATATTTATTGTCGGTAACTTTTAGTAACGCTTTTTTGTGTCCTATAGCAACACTTTTGACGAAACCGTTAAGAAATATATATAATTTACAATGGTATAAAATTATTCGTCAGAAAAAGTTTAGCGATTGTCAGTAAAGATAACACAACCGTGTGTAAAAAACGATGTTAAATTATCGCAATTATTACTCGTGATCAGTAAATATCAAAGTTTTAGGGACGATTCGAAAACAGTCACTATATGACTGTTTTTATTGTCTACCTAACCATACCGACTACATAAGTTCTGCATCTATACTAACTTATACATTATACAATCATAAAATGCTATAATCAATACAGACGGTTATCATTTGTAGTCAGTAAATATAATAAAGTTTTAAGGATAGTTTGAAAATAGTCTCGATACGACTATTTTTACTGTCTATATAAGCATACTGTCTTTATAAGATCAAAACAATTCTTATGATTATTATTTATAGTTAGTAAATATGGTAAAGTTTTATAAACGGTTAGAGAAGTATTTCTATATGACTATTCTTTACTATCTAGTTAATTATACCATCTACATAAGTTCAAAATCTATACTAACCCTTATATTATACAGTCTTTAAAGGGTATATTCAATTCTGATATTTATCATTTGTGGTTAGTAAAGAGAGTGAGGAAAAGAAGAAGAAGAAAAAGCCAAGATGGAAGAAGAATCAAGTGAATCATGAGGAAGAAGTTAGAGAGACAATTGAGACCAATGAAAGGTATGTATTAATACAATGTAAAAAAAAAAAAAGAAAGAAAAAAAGGTCGGATTTTTTTTGGGGGGGTGTTCTAGTGTTAATTCAATGGGCTATGTGTCGTATGTATCTGCAATGGAAAGAATGAGGATGTTGCTAACAAGGTGAAGAGTGAGGAAGAGGCTAAGGTTGTTATGGCTGAAAATGGACAAAGTGATGAAGGAGCGCGCGAGGGGCAATTGAGATTAATGTCAGGTATTTAGTGCTTATGGAAATTGTGTGGTAAAGATTTGTGTTGTAATTAAATTGTGTTGTTGATTTCATTTTCTTCTGCTTGTTCCCCTATATCTTTTTTGTTAATTTGCTGAGTGACATAGACAATTGAAACCAATGAAAGGGTTATGCGGTAAAGATTTGGAGAAATTCTTAATAAATGTTGCTACAAGAAAAAGGAAAAAAAATTGATTAAACTATTTTATTTATATTGATTTGGGCTTAAGGTGGTGATGCCATGATTTTCTTCTTTTCTTCGTCAAATTTTTTAAAATGGAAATTTAGAGTTTTATAAATGAAAGTGTTCTGCAGAGCAGGAAAGGATAAAATTGATTTGAATTATTTCATTTCTTTTGGTTCTGGGTTAATGTGATTCTGCTATTTGTGATTTGTTCTTTTTCTTTACCAAAGGTTTGTTGATTCTATTGGATGTATAAGTAAGGACATTGTCGGAGTGATTTTGGTTTGATTAGAAGATGGCACCCAAAATTTTTTACTTCTCCCCAAATTTTGTTGCTTAGCTAGGGAAAGTATAAGAGTTTGGTCTACTTGAAGAGGGTGTTAAAATTATCACTCTTACTGAAATTATTGTTAGACATTCAAAGGAAGTGTAATGACACTTTTGGTTTACTTAAGTGTGTCTCAGATATATATATATATATATTTAATGGTGTGCTTCTGAAATTTTCTAGTGGTTTTATGGGTTGTCATATAATCTGCAGTCAAAAAAATGAAGATGTTGCTAACAAAGTATATGTTGGAGGTATCCCATACTATTCGTCAGAGGAGGATATTCGGAGTTTCTTTGAGGGTTGTGGCACCATAACTGAGGTTGATTGTATGACGTTTCCTGACAGTGGAAAGTTCAGAGGGATTGCTCTGCTCAGTTTCAAGGTTTTTGTGCTTATCTGAGCTTAATTTACTGCTTTCTCACTTGTGACAAGTAGAAAACATCTTCATGAGACACCATATTTGGATAAAAGCCTTGTTTTCATCTAAGAATGCCAAGCTCTTATAATCATTAAAGGACTTTATATGTGACCCTGCATATTCACCATGAGATGCAGTCGATAACCTTTCTAGAAAGACCTTGCCCTGCCATTCTTCCCCAATTTGTGAGCACATGATGTCCCTTATGCATCTTTATAGTAACATAGCATAGATGCCAACACATGGTATCCCTCCTGGCCCTAGGATGACAACTAAGCTACCAATGTCTGATTTTCATCATCATAGCTTTTTTTCATAATAGAAAGAGCTACTTCTAGAGGAAATAGAAATTACCCACTGTCTTGCAGTGATTTGCTTTGAAGTATGTGGGTAACAACCTTTTATTTAATAGTGTGTATGCATGCATGTGTTTATTGATAGTTAGACCTTGAGTTGTTTGTTAGGACTCTACTAATGTCTTGGTTGCTAGGGAATCTGAATTTTCTTATGCACGTTGTAGATGTGCATTATAACTGTTTCAGCAATTACTTGATTTAGCCCTCTCATGAAAGAAATTATCGGACGATAAAAATAAACCTCCCTTGTAGACCAAGAATTTGTGTCATGTTTCACAAGCTTACAACTAAAATGTGACTTGCACTTGAAGTCCTGCATTTTCTTGAGTGTAGTAAATCTGGAAAACAAGAGCTTGAATTCTGTTGCTTAGCTGAGAAAATGCTGTGAAATCCAAGGAATATATTCTATCATCTGTTAAAACAAAATAACAAAAACACTCACCTAATACTTGGCCCGAGAAAACAAGTCAGTTTCAATATGGTCCGAACGGTATGAGATATACAGAATTTCGTAAAACTGAAAGAAAATATCGAAATCCAACATTATATTCCAAATATAATTTCAAGTAAAAGAATGAAGTCCTCAATCTCAGACCGTGCAGATTTTACTGATATTGAGTTACTGTACAATATAGTCTGAATAGTTTTACAACAAAAAATTTAGTGTAAAGGACATTATGATCACTTTTTTCTCCACTCAGATAGCATAATAAGATACTTCAATAAATATTACTATTGCATTTTTTTCCTATTTTATATTGACAATAAACTATGATTTTGTAAATAATTATAATGTTGTCATATAAACATTGATTGGGAATAGCACTAAAGCATAACAAAATCAATGTTTCGTCCCTATAATTTTCTCACTTCTATCTTTTCGCCACCATTGTGCATCAAGATTTCAATTCAATATCAGAATATTATAGGCAAAAGGCCACAATCATGCTCACCATGGCTATGAAGACCTTTCATTATTAACTTAGCTGATACAAAAGTTAACCACCAGAATAGATACATTATGATAATATAGCTATTTGGGCTAGGAAGAATTAGTATTCGAATGTATATTCAAAGTAATGAATATATTACAAAGTAGAAGGCATATTCAGGATAACCTCTATCTTAAAAAATCAAAATGCATAGCATGGAAGCACAAAATAATTACCTGACAGATTTTGCCTGACTTATTGACATTCTCTTGTCATAGAAGTCATTTGGAGGGTCAGGGAGAGGACCAGAAGCTTTTCTCTTGCAATTGGAATGTTACAAGATAGTATCACCATTCATCTTTTGCCATAGTGATTCATCTACAAATCTAATACTTGTAACAAGGATCATAATTAGGTAATAAAAAAAAAATTACACACATTTAAGCAATTAAATTCAATTTCTTTTCAACCTTACATTTAACTCCTTTAAAAATGATCTTGTCTTTCGTAGTGGTGCGGCCTTTGCTTTTGCTTTTCTTGAGGGTTGGGTATTTGCTTTTGCTTTTCTCACGGCCGATTCACATGGTTCAGAGATTGGTTTGATTGATTTATTCTTCATTTGCATCTTGTGCATGATCTCAGCTCGAACCATATTATGCTCAGACAATAAAAGTGTGAGAAAATATTCTTTTCTCAAGAAATTAAAGTCCTGCCACCATGAAATAAAGTTATCAAAAGAATCATGACTGCAAGAATAAAATAATGATAATAATAATAAGAATAATAAGAATATGAATATGAATGTACTTCTTGAGTTGGAGGAATCATCAACATCCCCGGTTCCCATATCTCCAAAAAGCGCATTACAAATACTCCACAATCATTCCTGTTAAATTTATTTTAGGTATGCATTTCTTGTGAATTTCAAAGATCCATAGGTATAGTAATACTAGTAGTACTTACGTGTTAGGCTGCTGAGGAACTTGAATAAGTACTATTTCGGAGATAACGATGGAGTTTTCATAAATTCTTTCAATGCAATTTTTCTAAAAAAAAAAATTTAAAGGTTAAAGTGAAAGAAAATTTAATGTGAAAGAAAATTTAATGATTAAGTATATTAAACAATTACCATTAAAATTTGCAATTCCTATTCTTCACCGCCTCTAAAGCAATAACCCGAGTCCAAAACGTACATGATATGCTTCTCGATACAAACAGCATAACAAAACCAGTGGTGTTTGAAAATTAAATGAATGAAAACCTATTACGAAAACACAATAGCATATTAATTGAAACTATTAATTGAAATATTAATGTGTAATGATAAAACAAGTTAGTAGAAAATTATTGACAAATTAAATGCATAAAATACAAATAGTATATTAATTGAAGTATTAATATGTAAAAAGTAACCCACTAGATTGTAAGATTTAAAATCGAATCCAAGTGCTTTTGTTGACAAACAATGTTGAACCATTGAAATATCCCACTTCATTTTTTGTTTGACATCCAAACCAGAGGTGCACACCACAGACATCTGCATTGCATCAGTATTAGTGCATAAACTAGGTAGAAAAAAAAAAGGTAACATATTTATAAGGAAGTGAGAAAAGAAGGTAGATATTTGCATTACTAAAAATAAATTAGAAAGTTACTAAAAACAAGATAAAAAAATAAGGTACGTAAGGACATTAGACACTGCATACATTACTAAAAAATACTGCATACTTGTAAAAGGATAAATCACTTAAATTTCCATCATCAGCACTAATAGAAATCCAATTCCAAATTCAAATCTAAATCTAATCCAAGTTAATAAAATGAAACAGTGAAGAATAAAGATACAAGAAGAAGAGTAAGTATAGTGTTGAGAAAAAATAGAAAAATAAACACAATGAATGAAAGAAAGAGTAATGAGATAAATAATACTTACCGAAAACCATAATGGAAAGACACATCTTGAGAATAAGGGAGATGGGTTTTGGCGGTAAGTATTGAGGAGCCCTATATAGCAATCCATAGTCTGCAAATAGTATTCATTATCTCATAAGGTAATATAAAAATTTTAAAAATAAATTAAAATTCATACCAATGTGCCAATCCAATGAGGCGGGAGCAACTCATGAGCATCAATCCATGACATGTATTTTCCAGCAATATTACACAAAATTGTTCTATGCATTGTCAAAAAAAGTCATAAGGTTTTAGTAATGTATTAAATAATATTGTTTGATATATGAATAGAAATCAAAAATGATAAATAAGAGAGGTATCACTGAGAGATAACTTACCTGGTTTCATTTTTTATGGGTTTTCGTCCATAAAAAATCTAAACATTTTCCTCTTCAGTAGAAAAAGTTCTAAGGTTAGCAAAGGTAGAAATTGTGTTTGCATTAACCTTCTTCACCTCCTTCACCTCCTTCATTTCAGTTAAAGCATCGACTATTTCATACAATTGAAGATCTGATCCCTCCTATTTATCCAAAGGCTCATCCAAGCCCTTATCCTCCTCCCATACCTCATCCTCCTCAACAAAATCATGATTTAGTTTTTTCTTCTCTTCCTCTACATCAAAATCGTCTGCATGTTCAGAGCTGGATATTCTATGCAACAAATCATGGTGCATTTGTAACAAATCATATTGTAGTTGAATTAAACCCTTCAATATTTGAATTGACTTCTCCAAAAATGTTTTAACTTCCTCTTTGATGTCAATTTTCTAAAAAACAAAATAAATGATTCTAAGATGAGAGATATTAAAGTATGTGATAAAGTGTAAATGGTATTAGTTTACCTTAGTTTTTTCTCCAGCAGCTTGAACAGATTTATTCCATCAATTGATTTCTTCATTTTGAGTTGTTTTATTTGACAACAAACCCTATGTAGATCATACAACATATTATCAAATAACTCACGTTTTAAAGTTCAAATAAATAAGAGAGTTCATACATAGTATTTGAATCAAATAAGAGTTCAGACAATAATGTTGTTTTAAATAATAATGTAGTCTATTCTTAATTATAAATAAATATTCATAAAAGAACTTATATTAAATAAATAACAGAGATCAAAACGACATAACAATATTACTTCAAATAAGAGTTGATACAAGAGTGCAGTTAACTTACATTTACACGCTCAAATCCTAATCTTCGAATAACATGATCTGTAGTCCAATAGCGAATGGGTAGTTTCTTTGTTTTACCACCCAATCCACTAATTCTCACATTCTCAAAGTAAAAAATCTATGCATGCAGAGGACCAACATCATTTGGTTAGCACAGGACAAAGGTTAATAATAGTTATAAACATTGAATTAATATTTATAAACTTACCATAAGTAAAAATAAACAACCACCAATAGCTCTGATCTTCCTTTTCTCCTCTCCTCTTCTTCTCTTCAAAACACCCTTAAATTGCCACACCTCATCAGCTAGCCATTGTAACACAAATTTTGCCCAGTTATATTGGCCAGCATTGTCCACGTCAATGCTAGCCGTAAGGTGTCTAGCAGTAGGGAAGATATTTGTAGACAGACATAAAAAGCATCCGAGAATGAACAACAAGAAGCATCGTTTAAATCTGGGGGATAAAGGATCTTCCATTTGCATTTGTTCTTTTAATTCGGTATGTTTTAGCTTGGAGAATAACTTGATCTCTGAGGATTCAATCAAAGATGAAGAGCCTAAAACATCACGTCCGGTGTAGGGAATTCCTAGAATTCGCCCTACTTCATCAGGTGTGAGCTTAAACTTTTGAGTTGGACTGATACAAAGAAGTTTATCCATAGGTTCAAACCTCATAATCAATTATTCACATAATTTTTGACTCAGAGTATCGCAGGTAAGACTCAAAAGTTTTCCAAACCCCATATGTTCTACTACTTGTCTCATATCTTCAGTGAGGGAAAGAATTAACTCCTTCAGTTGCCTAGGAGAACACCTTGTTTGAATCGGTAGCATTGCCTTTGTTATGCCAAGCATTTCCTTTGTTTCCTTTGCTGCTTTGTTGTACTTCTCCCTCTCTGTTTCACTTAATTCTTTCTATCTTTTATTGCATTCACTTTTGCCCACTTTATTCTTGGAGAAAAATTCTTTTCTATATTGGACAATATAATCAATTTTTTTTATATTATACATTTGTTTATATTAATTAAAAATGGAAAACATTACAACAGAAAATAAAACATTAAAAATCAAACAAATTAACAATATAATAACCAAAATGATGCTATATAATGAAGTATTACATCAAATAAAATAACAAAATAACTATATAAAGCACTTACTTTAATATAAAATAATATTAATAGATAAAATGTTTGTAATCTCTTAATTAATAATAATAATAATAATAGAAGAAATATTTTAACAAAGAACAAAGTAAAAAAAATCTCATTCAAATATCTCTCAAGGAACCAAATAAGTATTCCGGTATTATACGCATGTTTAGCAAATAACTTATCACTATCATAATTGATACACAAGTAAACATAAACATATTTTCCCTTTCGAAGTATCTAAAAATTGGCTCCATCCAAACATACTCCATCTAGACATATAAGTATGCAATGTTGATTTTTCTGCTTTAGAAACTTCCATAATTAGTTTTATAAAGTAAGATCAATTCTTTGGATTGATAGAGGATTATTAAATTTTTTAAAAAAATTACCTAACAGTGAATGTCAAATCAAAAATATGTTTATAATTGAAAATTTATAACTAAATGCAACGAAGTAAAACAATCACTTTCATTCATTCGTTCTTTCAAATTAAATTTTTTTCACCATCTAATAAATACTAAAATTAATTTATAAAATTAAGTTTTAAAGTAAAAAATACTAAATCATCACCTGAAAAATTTGTATCCGGAAAGATATTTGACTGCAGACGCAGAAGCTTCGTTAGAAAGCACAATCTTTACATCCGCATCACCCATTTTTGAATAAAAATTTCCGAAACTATTTTTCTTCTTTTTCCCCTCTCGTTCTGCCCTTTTCCCTGGTTTCTCTTCGTGCAATGCTCGTCTCCGCTCCTGGAACTTCTATTCCGCTCCTGTAACTAACCCTTTTTCCTCAATCTCGGCATTCTCCGCCCTTAAACTCTTCTCCTCTCTCAAGTCATCTTTTTGCCTTTTGTAAAGAATAATAATGGAGGTATTAGAGATGCGTGCTTGAAAGGACGATGAATGCAAGCCCCAGCCATAGGATCAATACGCAGTCACACTCAAACAACCATAACCATTAGATATTTGTCATTTATTATTATAATAATATTTAATTTTATATTTATTTTATTACTTATTAATGATACATTTATATTTTTAATTATATATATTATATATACTACATAATATATAATATATATTGTAATACAAATATATATATTTCATATTACGATATATAACTACTATATATTAATATATATTTATATGATATTATATATATTTTGTTTATATATTAATATATCCATTATTACTATTAATATTATATATTACTATTATAAATTAATATTATATTTTACCATTATTATATATTGTTGCTTTATATTATATATATTATATTATTGTCTTACATGTTTTATTATTATAAAATATATTATATATTTTATTTTATACAGTAACAAATTACTATTATATATTAATATTAAATATAAAAACTATTTATTATTATATATTACTATTAATGTTGGTAATAGTAATAGTGATATGTTACTTTAATATTAAATATTATTACTATTTATTACTACAATTACTTTTTTTATTACTCTATATTACTATATATAAACATATAAATATTAGTAATATGTATTTCAAATATATGTAGTATATAAATATATATATATATATATATAAAAATACACGCGCGGGGATAGCACCGGCCCCAAGGCACGGGAGCCCTATATTACATTTTTAAATTTTTTATTAAATTATAACTATATATTACATTACTACATTTTATTATATATTATTATATATTACTGTATATTACTATATTATATATGTATATATAAATCTATACTACTATATATTAATATTATATATTATATTAGTGTATATGTGATATTTGTATTATATTATTACAAATTATAATCTATATTTTAAATTACTTATTAAATTATAATGATATACTTCTACATATTACTATATATTACTATACATCACTATATATTATTATATTTTATTATTATATAGTTCTACTAATATTGTTAATTTTATGATTTTATATATCAAATATTATGTATTGGAATTTTTAATATACATATATATATATATATATATATTGGATTGTAATATATGCATTTTGTCTTCAAATCAAATCAATTATAGTTCTTCAAATGCGTCCATTCAAATTCATCCAAAACATCTATGCTCATGAGAACCATTCAACACTCACAAAAGGACACTTTATGACAACTCAATGACACTTTCACTTGAAGTTTATAGTCTATCTACTATCTCTTACTATAGATTTTCAAATCCGTCCTGAGTCTTTACTCTCTTATTATACTCTTCAAATCCATCCAAAATAACTATTGCTCATAAGACCATTCAACAACTTAAAGGTCACACAACTATTGCTCATTAGACCATTCAACAACTTAAAGGTGACTTTATGATAACTCAATGACACCTTTTTTCAACAAGACAACACTTCACGTGGTTTTCACATTTATAACTCTAGGCCTCTACTATCTCTTACTACTAGCCATTCTCTAGGCCTCTACTATCTCTTACTACTAGCTATTCACGTGTTACTAGCTTTTCTTTACTTTATGCACACCGCTATAAATGATGTTCATTCACTTTTAACATTACTCATTCTCAAAAACCTTTTTTTAAATCTACTCTCAACCAAACCTTTCTTACCTTTCTTTTCCTATTTCTTCTTTGCCTTCCGAATATATTTCTCTTTTCTCATCCTTACACTTTCTAATCCTTAGACTTTGGACATGGCATCAAACAGCAGAAGCAAAAAAGGAAAGGGAAAGGAAATTGTGCAGGATGAATCCACGACAAAAACCAAAAGTAAGTTCAATAAAAATGATTTTTTATCACTTCAAAGAAGTAGAGAGTTTAAAAAAAATTTCCTACAAAGACATATCAACTATGGTCGTTTAATAGATTGGGACTATCTTAGATCTATTGAATTTAAATATGAAGAAATTTTACATTTATATTGTCCTAGATGGCTTCTCTATCCCCACAGGGATATATATGAATGACCAACAATGATTTTTTTCACTACTATAAAAGTGGACGAAGGGTGGATGGAGGATGATGATTCCTTTTTCAAAATTGAAAATGAGATACAACCTTCTGCGTTCAAAACTTACGTCAATGGTCAAATCATAGAAATCAATTCTAGAATCATATGTATAGAAAATAATCTAACATGGGTTAAATATAGTGATTGTATGCCTTATATGGAATCCGACATACTTGACGATGCCAAAGTTGTTTTTGATGATGATAATATTGAGGAAGTTAATCACAATGCAGTGGATTTAGGTTTTCATGAAAGGATTTTGCATATTATCATGACACGTGTTATCAGACCAAGAGCCGGAAACTATACCACTATCACTAGAGAGGACTTTTGGTTGATAGCGTGTTTGATTAGAGGAAAAAATCCTGGTATCCATTACTTAATTCCCTATTTTATTATAGTAGCCAGGAGTGTTCCTAATATAAATCTCCTGTATCCCAGTATGATAACACAGATTTTGATTGACCAAAGAATTGATCTTCATAAAGAAATAAAAGTTCAACTCAGTATGAAAAATGGAATCAATAAACTTAGTATCCAAAGAACTAATTGGGTGTTTGAAGATGGTGATTGGGTAAATTTGAAAAGGAGAAGAGGTGAAGCAGAGGCAATGTCATCAATACCAGTAGTATCAGAGGAAGAACATTTCAACAATGAGCAAAAATAGAATCAATTTTTTGAAGTAATGAATGATATTCGAACAAGTGTGCATGATGGCTTCTATGACTTGGGAAATAAATTTGATAATCTGAACAACTGAGTAACAGGATTGGAAAAGGATTTTGGTGATTTCAAAATTTTTCAAACCAACATTGATCAATATATGAAAAAGTCCAGAGATTACATGAAACAATCTACTCACCAAATGCATCAGTCAGGAGACTATATGCAGCAATCAAGAGTGCAACATCTAGATATACAAGATAAGATGAAACACATGTCCTGTGAAATGAAATATTATTCAGGTTTCATCACTAACATATGGGAAAACACTGTCAATCAACCTGGACTCTGTGCTAGAACAGCTAGTATCCCACTTAGAACACCTCCTCCTCCTGGACTCAGTGCTGGAACAACTCGTATCCCACTCAGAACACCTCCTCCTCCGAGATTTTTTGCACAGACACCCAATTTTTGTCCCACACCACCCAATGTTTTTCCTACATCATCAAATACCGAGAAGATGTCCAGTCCCACTACCACCACCTCTTCAAAAGAAAACAGAAAAGGAAAAGCAAAATTTAAACCCAAGACAAGGGAAGATAACACCATGGAAGATTGGGGGGAAGATTGATAAATGTGTTTTAAATTTAATGTAATATATTTGGAGTATGTAATTTTAATGTGTGTTTGTAATGAATCATTTATGTTTTTATGTTTGAATATGTAATATGTTTGCAATGACTATGTAATATGTTATTTGTTTCAAATGCATATGTAATATGTTATTTATTTCAAATGTTTCAAATGAATATGTAACATATTATTTGTTTCAATTTAGAATAAATTAGAATAAATAGATAAATTTAATATTCCATTAAAAATAAAATTAGCTATCCAAATTAAATCATTTTTTCTCCATTAAAAAACAATTGAAAAAAAAAAAAATAGGACCAGGCGCCGGCACTGGGCACCAGGCCCCAGGGTTGGGTGCCCGCACGCCTGGGCGCCAGCGCCTGGGAGGGCCGGTCGCCAGGCCCCCAGGGCCGGGCGCCAGCGCGCCTGGGTGCATGGTGCCAAGCCCCCAGGGCCGGGCGCCCGCGCGCCTGGGTGCCTGGCGCCAGGCCCTAGGGCCGGGGGCCCGCGCCTTGGGGGGCTGGCCCCCAGGGCCGGGCGCCCGGGCACCTGGGTGTGCTGGGCGTCACTCTCGATGCCCGGGCCGCCGCCCTTCTATATATATAAATATATATATATTTATAATATATATATTTATAATAGTACTATATATAAAATACTAATATATAATACTAAAATATCTAAAATAACAAAATTTTAAATATTTTCTAGTTTATTTGTCTAAAAATAATTATCATAATTATTTAAATATATATTTTTTTATCTAATAGATATATATATAATACTAATACATAATACTAAAATATATATATATAGGATTATATTATATATTATAAAATATATTATTGAATTATATATTAGTATAATATTTAAAATAACAAAAGTGATCAATTTTTTATAATTTATTTGTAGCACAAAAAACCTAATTCTAAAATTAATTATCATAATTATATTACTTATATAAATTCCACAAAATACCTAACAATATTAATTTAATTATTGATGTGTTAATAAATTTTTTTCGCTTAAAAATTTACATTTAAAACATATTTTGCTTATTTAATTTAATTGATATTCTAATAATTTTTGGGCGCCAAAATTCGCACCAAAAACATTTTGCTTCTTCTTTATAGCGCCAAAACCAATCTTCCTTATTTATTTTACTTTTCCTTTCATTTATATATATAAATATTTCTCTAATATTTCTATATTAACTTTTGTAAAATAATGGAGAGGTCATGGATGAATTCTAAATCAAGAGGAAGTGATGAATATATTGGGGGAGTTAATGCCTTTCTTGAATTTGCATCAGAAAATATTCAATCTATGGATGGCAAGATATCATGTCCTTGTGTTAAATGCTTCAACACATTGAGATATGCTACACACACGGTATTCAATCACTTGTTACGCCATGGATTTCAACGTGGGTATCAGAAATGGATATTTCATGGAGAGAGTAATGAAAAGTCTAACTCTCATACAACGAAGGATACCAAACAAGATCCATCTTACCATGATCCATTGAATGGCAATGGTAATGATACCCTTTTTGATTATGACATCTTTGGCATGCTACATGATGCATTTATAGACTTATAGAATCCTGAATCAATTTCTCATACACCTCAGCCAACTTCTCATACACCTCAGCCAATTGACCCAATTTCAGATAAGCTTCATGAATTACTTGAAAATGCAAAAAAACCAATATATCCAAATTCTAAATATAGCATGCTTACAACTATTGTGCACTTGTATCATTTAAAATGTTTGTCTGGGTGGACCAATAAATCCTTTTCATTATTGTTAGAGTTTTTAGGAGAATTGTTGCCTCCTCAAAACATATTACCAAATAGTTGCCACCAAGTGAAGAAAGCTATCTCAGCTTTAGGATTGGGATATGAGAAAATTCATGCTTGTCCTAATGATTGCATGTTATACTGGAAAGAAAGAGATAAAGATGATGCATGTTATATATGCGGTGCTTCCAGATGGAAACGAAATGGAGAACAAGTAGATGGAAATCAAGGAGCTCAAGATGGTAAAAAAAAAAAAAACCCCTCAAAATATTGAGATGGTTTCCATTGATTCCTAGATTGCAAAGACTATTTACATGTGATAAAACTTCTTCTTTGATGAGATGGCATTATGATAAAAGAACAAAGGACGGACTTTTAAGACATCCAGCAGATTCACCTGCATGGAAAAGATTTGATTCTCTGTATCCTAAGTTCTCTGATGACCCCAGAAATATTCGATTAGGATTAGCGGCAGACAGTTTCAATCCATTCAAAACCATGAATGTTACATATAGCACTTGGCCAGTAATAATGATACCATATAATCTACCTCCTTGGTTGTGCATGAAATCTACAAATTTTATACTCACATTACTTATTCCTAGTCCTAAAAGTCCCGGTGATAAGATTGATGTATATATGCAGCCATTGGTGGTAGAACTGAAATAATTATGGTACAGAGGAGTAAATACTTATGATTCTTCGGTTGGTGAAAGATTTAAAATGCATGCAGCATTATTATGGACTATTAATGACTTTCCTGCATATGCGAATTTGTCTGGATGGAGTACTAAAGGTAGATATGCATGTCCAGTATGTGGATACGATACATGTTCGCAATGGTTATATCATGGTCGAAAGTATTGTTATATGGGACATCGAAGATGGTTGGAGTCAACTTATCCATTCAGATATGATAAATACTCTTTCGATGGGACAGAGGAATTTAGAGTTGCTCCCAAACAAAGAACTGGAGCTGATGTTTTGCAAGAATTAGATGAGATTCACTCAACAAGCACCAAGGAAATGCAAGGATGGAAAAAAAAGTATATTATTTGATTTGCCTTACTGGGAGAATGTTTTAATCAGACACAATATTGACATGATGCATACAGAGAAAAATTGTTTTGATATAATTATTGGTACAATTCTTGGACAAGAAGGAAAGTCTAAAGATAATTATAAGGCTAGACTTGATCTTCAAGATATGGGAATAAGAAAGGATCTACATGTACGTAGACAAGTTAACTGTACGAACCTATTTCTGCCTAAAGCTTGTTACCAAATGACCTTGCAGGAGAAAGATGCATTTCTTAAGGTTTTGAAGAATTTAAAACTTCCAGATGAGTACTCAACTAATATCTCCAGATGCGTTCAACTCAAGCAACAGAAGCTAATAGGTTTAAAGAGTTATGATTGTCACATTTTAATGCAAGAGTTTATTTCCATAGCAATCTGTGGATCACTGCCCGATAATGTTGCCTCTGTTATAATCAAAATTTGCAACATTTTTAAATATCTTTGCTCTAGGGTACTTGACCCACAAGAGCTTGAATAACTAGAGGCATTAGTTCCACAAATTATGTGTGAACTTGAAAAGATTTTCCCTCCTTCATTTTTTACCAGCATGATACACTTAATCGTGCACTTGACAAGCGAAGCAAAGATTGGTGGACCAGTAACGTATAGGTGGATGTATCCGGTTGAAAGATAAATTTATATAACAAGCATACTCAATTTATTTAACAATTACCATGTATATATATTTATTGTATGCAATACTGTGTGTAGATATTTGCTTCTGCTCAAGTCCTATGTACGTAATAGAGCACGACCTGAAGGTTCAATCGCAGAAGGATACATAGCAAATGAGTGCTTGTTGTTCTGTTCAAGATATTTAGATGGAGTTGAAACAAGGTTTAATCGTCTATTGCGGAATAATGACAACCACATTGCATTTGGAGAAGAGGAGTCCACTATTGGAAGACCTCTGGGAATAAGAATATGTAAAAGGCAAAAAAGAAAAAGAATAACTCGAATTCGTCTTGATGAGAAATCATTGGAGCAATGCCATAGATACATATTATTCAACACTGAATCAATTGCCTCATTTAGACTGTAAGTATACATTGTCATAATATTATAATAATAATGAATATCAATTTTAAACCTTAATGTCTATTGTTTCATATGAAGGGAACATATGCAACATGTTCGAAGGACAAATCGGGGGAAGAAGTTAAATACTTTCCAAATTGACAAACTTCATAGCAAAGACTTTAATACCTGGTTTAGTCGTCGTGTAAGTATCAATAGACAATCATTTTTAGTATTATTAAAGTATTATATTTATATGATTTCTTTTCTAGGTTTTGAATCCAAAATACTCTGGAGAGATTACAGATGAAGTTAAATGGATTGCTCGTGGACCAAATCCATTGGTTAGAAATTTTAATGGATATGTAATCAATGGATATCGATTTCATGTAAAAGATCACGAAAAATGCCTTCAAACTCAGAATTCAGGTGTTGTTGTAGCCGTGGATGACATTACTTATGCAAATGCCAAGGATAAAAGGCCGACTAAAGGTAAAGTCAATTATTATGGAATTTTACAGCAAATTATTCAAATAAACTATAATAGGATGTATAGTTTTGTATTATTTCGGTGTGATTGGGTCGATCTACAACGAGGATACAAGAAGGATAGATTTGGCTCAACATTTTTGAATTTCTCTTATCTGAATCATACGGGTACCGATTTACTGGATGATCCTTATGTGTTGGCATCCCAGGCAAAAAAGGTATTTTATGTAGCTGATGAAAGACACAAGGGATGGCTTATTGTTAAACATGTCAAAGTGAGAGATGAATTTGATATGGGTAATGAAAACATGAATCAATGTCTAAATTTAGAAAGTAGCTACACAGACAATCATGTATGGGTTCGGACTAATCTTGAAGATGGAGACGGAGGAGATGAATTAACACACATAAATGACGATGATGATGAGATTGATAGAGTAGGATGGGATGCATATACATATGAAATGTAATGTAATGTAATGTAATGACATTTTATTTATATGATCATTAATTTATTTTTTTTCTATTCTTCTTTTGGTTTGTAACATAATGCATTTAAGATAAGAAATGATAAGTATTCATTATTTTTTATCTTAAATATGGTAAGAAGACTTAATAATGCATCATATGAATATGAATTGATATTATTTTATTGTTGTGGTTAGAATATATGGAAACAATTAATAATAATAATATGGTAAAAATAATAATAGAGTGGTATGCTTATAATAGATGGTAACAAGTAATAAAATATGGTAACATATGATAATAAAGGTAAAAAGTCAAGTAACAAGTCGTAAAATTTGAAGAGCTGGCCCACGCATGTCGGCGGTGCCCGAAATGGAGCCATGAGTGCTATGTACATTACTACATATGACATTATTATATGATTATATATACGAATATAATTTTTTAATTAAAATTAAAATTAATATTAAATCACTATTAACATTATATATTACTATTACATACTACTAAATATTAATATTATATATTACAATTATTTATTTACTATATTTTATTATAAATTACTATACATTAATACACAACACATTACTATATATTCCTACACTCTAATTATCAATGTTAGATATACAGCAATAATATTTGAAATAATTAATTTAGGGTAAACTTAATTAAGTTATCAATATTATATAATTTTATATAGAAAGAAATAATTATTAAAGAAGTAAAAATTTATATTAACTATCAATATTATATAATTATATATAAATTTAGAAAAAAAGAATGACAACATTAATATTATTTTGAATTTCAAAGTTGATATTTAATTTAAAGACACATTACTTAATTAGTTAATTAATTAATTAATTACTTTAATCAATTAAAATTATTTTTCAACTCTCTTATTTATTTTGCTTGCTTTCTTGCAAGTTGTAAATATATTCTATATATATATATTTTTTAATTTGCATCTAATTTGTATAGACTAGACTTGAGTACTTATCTATTTTATTATTAACTGTTATACATAGTAATAAGTAATAATTAGTAAAAACATTATAAAAAGTTAATACAATCTCATAAAAAATAAAATAACGTTTTGATTATAATAATTTAATTTGAAAGTAATCTATTAATAATTTTTTAATTAAGTGCATTTGGACTATATTTTAAGTTAGTAAAAATTGAAAAGATTGTACGAAATTACATATCAATAGGTTATAAAAATTATATAAAATTAACCTAAAAAAAAACTTCTGAATAACTAAAAATATAAAAAATATGAACAGGCTTCGTAGTGGCCGTAAAGATTGTAACGTAAAAAAGGTTGAGTGTGAAAAAGAAAAATATGAGGTCTAGTAATAGTAAGGATTGTAATATAAAAAAGGGCAGATAAAATTGAAAAAATCGGATAAAAAATATGAAAAAAATTGCCAAAAAAAAGGTGGGCTTGAATTGGCGCGCCCACCAATAATTTTATATAACTATTAGCATTACTATATTACTATTACTATTACTATATATTACGATCTATATTATATTATATTATATTATATTATATTATATATTACTTTATTATATATTAGTATAATTTTTTTAATTACAATTATTATATAAAATACATTAATATAAAATTACTAGTAATATATCCAATACTATATATTATTATATATTACTATACATTACTACACATTACTATACATTATTACTAATATACCAATATATTGAGTCTCTGGTGCCCTCATCAATGGACTGTCAGATCTTGTACATTACTATATATTACAATCTATATTATATTATATATTACTTTAATATATATATATATATTAGTATAATATATATGAGTTTTATATATACTATATATTTTTTTATTTACAATCACTATATAATCTTAAATTACTCCTATATCTTAATAATATATTATTATATATTACTATATATTACTATACTGAGCTGATAGTTTTTTAATTATAATCTTTCCCTCAAAGTTTTTCTTTCACTCAACTCAAAGCTTTTCTTCCGCTCAAAACTCTCCTCAAAACTCTTCTTAATTCATCCTTATTTTCAATTTAACACATTTTCAACTAAAATTTTAATATATTTCGAACAATATCTACTAAAAAATTTTTAATAACAACTTTTAAATATTTTTGATATATCTGATGAATATTGTCTTAACAAAATATAATAACAAGTGATTGTTATCAAGTTTTAAATTACATTACATGGAATGCACAAAATATCAAATTATCAAGTAGAAATATTGTTATATTTAGATTATTAATTATTAGTAATTATGAATATTATATAATATAATTAATTACCAATACAAATAAAAAATATGAATTTATATTAATTATCAAGATCGCCCTCATCCGTAAGCACCCGGTTACAGAGGGGCCTGGCGCCCTCCTCAATGCCCGGGCGCCCGGGTATGCAAGAACCTGGTGCCCGCACCCGTCCACGGGCACCTGCGCAAGTGGGAGCCTGGCGCCCGCCCTTATCTACGGGCGACAGCAAGAATGGGGGCGAGCCGCACCCGTCCCCTACAACGGGTGCCCGCTTATTACATTACTGTTATATTAATACTATATTACTATAATATATTACTATATATTATCATATATTACTATACATTATTACATATTACTAATACTGATATTAATATATATTATATATATTGATAATTATAGACTATATATATAAAATTATATTATATTATAATTAGAGACTATATTATATATTCTTGTATTTATTTATCTACATTTACTATATTATTATAGATTGCTATTTATTTATTTGCAATTTAATTCCAAAATAATATAATAATAAATTTTAATTTAACTGGTTGTAAAAATTTATATAAAATTATTTTAGTTGTAAAAATTATATAAAATCAATCTAAATAAAATACATATCACCAACTAAAAATATGGAAAAAAAATGAAACGACAAAAATTATAAAAAATATGAGACAAGGTAATGGCTAATGGTTAAACAAAGATAAGGATTGTAATATAAAAAAGGCGGTAAACAAAAGTGCGAGTAATGAAAAAAAGCGCGAGTAATGAAAAAAGAGCGGGTAAATCTAATGAAAAAATTAGCGAAAAAAATTGGCGGCCTTTGAAATTGTGGCGGGCTTTGAAATTGACGGACTTTTTAATTTTCTCTATAAATCTAATCCCAATACATATTAATTAACTTTGAAACTTCAAAACTCTCCTCAAACCTCTCTTAACTCAACAAAAAGATTTTTACTGTTTGATGAGTATTTCAAAAATTTAAAATATTTCTATCGACTATGGGACGAACTAAACGCCGGATGAGTATTGTATCTGATCATGAAGAATCACAACAATCCCAACAAGTTCAATGTGAAGAAAATCAATCTTACGAAGATGCTACCCCAGGTTATCGATCATTTCAATTTGAGATTTCACATTGACATGTTATCAATTAATTACCTTTTTTTTCAGTTGTCAAGAAACATAGAGGCCCAACTCGCTGTCAAGATGTTTGGGACTTAGAAAAATGACAACGCATGCTAGTTGAAATGAACGAATTAAATCAACCCATAGGAATTGATGGTACAATCTTTACAAGATTTCTTGGGTCTATAGTTAGAGTGCATGCCATTGCTCCAATAAACTATAAAACGTGGCGCGAAATGCCAATGGAGTATAAAGATGACATGTGGAACATTGTACAGGTATTTGGTAATCTATTTTTATTACTGGACGAGTAGATGAAAAAGCTAATATATCTAATTTTATTTTTTACATATTTCTTTTACTTTAATTGTAGTCAAAGATTACTTTCAACCCACTCAGAGATGACACTAAGAAATGGGTTATTGGAAATTTGTCTGAAAAATGGAAGAGTTTTAAAAATTCTCTGAAATCAAAATGGTTCGATGAATCACTTGGAATAGATGAAAATATCAAGAGAATGGAAGATGAAAGAGTTGATCCAGATCAATACAAGGAGCTTGTTAGTTTCTGGTTAAGTGATAAAGGAATGGTACAAATACAATCCACTATACAATTCACTATATAATTCACTCTTGTTATTCTGATATTTTTTTTCTTTATGCTAAAAAATTAGTAAAAGAAATTCAGAATGTCGTTCAAAGTTGATTGATCCGCATTGTTTAGGATCGAAATCATTTGCAAAGCTCATACATGAGAAGGTATAAAGAATTCATATTTCATTTACTTGCGATTAATTACAATCAAAATATTACAAAGTGTGGTTTTCTTCTTTTCATTATAGATGACACAATCTGGGAGGAAACCTTCTAGAGCTGAACTTTATATTACAAGTAGAACACGATCAGTTGGTAGTTTAGTTTCTACAAAAGCATCAGAACTTGTGGTATGGATGATTATCTTTTTATGTAATTCTAATTGAATTATTTATACTTAACATTTGATTCACTTTACTTTTTACTTCTTACAGAAAATAATAAAGAGTGGAATGGAATCTAATGAAGAAGTGCAAATAGAAAGTTCCAATTTGTCTTGGGAAAGTGATATTGTATCTAAAGTTAAAGGGCCTGATTCAAGGGGAAGAATTAGATGTGTGGGAAAGATTACAACTCCGAGTGTGCATTCAACTTCTTATGCATGTTGCTACACATGCCTGAAGTGGACAGCAAAATGAATTGATGAATCTGGTTAATGAAGCAAGGCTTATTGCTGGTGTTCAGGTATGAATGTCATTTCTTTGGTCACATAATCTTACTATTTTCACATTTATGTTTTAATAATAATCCAAATTATTTTTATTGATAGATTCCTCTAATACCAGATTCTAGTAGTGCACATAGAAATCAACCATCATCATCAACACCTGACTCCATCCCACGGGGTAATGTTTTCATTTTTAACCATTCTTTACATTCTTTACAACGTCACTATCTAATTATATTAACTTAATTTTTTTTAATAGATCAACAGGAAGAAAGAGTATGATAAACTAGTTGGTCACTGTTCTGCTCTGCTCTACTCTACTCTGCTCGCTCTCTGCTCTGCTCGCTCTGCTCTGCTCTACTTAGTTTTAGATTTATGGTGGGATTGTGCCCTTCATTTTGTGATGGTAATATTTTTGGTGATCAAAGTGAATATTTTTTGTTTCATTTTTGGTTTCACCATCTTAGTAGAAGATATTCATGTCTTAGCAGAAGACATATTGTTGTGGGAAAGGAATCTTTTTTTCCCTTTTGATCTTATATGTATTACTCAATCTAATGTATTAGTCAATCTCACATATCAATGCAATTCTAATTATATTTATATTAATTTTGTAATTATTTTATACCCTCTTAAATTTAAAATTAAAACTGTGTTATTATTGATGTAAATATCGATATCATATCATGTAGTGATTTCCTATCACTTCTGATAACTACAACTTTTGTAAGAGATTGGTAACACTTGTGTAATGTGATTTTTCAGACTATACTATAGTAACCGATGGTAAAAAATTATAATATTTTCTAAGACATAGTAATTATTGATAATAAGGTACTAACACGTGGTAATCTTTGATAGTAACAAATTGTAAAAGGTAGTAACACAAAAGATAGTAACACATGGGAACCTACAATAACATTAGTGTAACTAATATAAAAGTTAAAAGTGTAGTAACGCATGGAAATCGAAGAAAAAGAGAATAACATTTCCTAACATTACTGCTAGTCGATGATAAAAGTTATTAACATTTTCTAACACAAATCGACTGAATGATAACTGATAAAAATAGTAACATCTAATAAAATATAGTAATCGATGATAAAATTAGTTACATTTCTTAACTTTCCTAATTCAAGGTAACAATGAAAGTATAACATATTTTTTTCTCACTCAATGTAACTGTTGATAAAATCAATTATTTTTCCTCACTCAATCTAACCGTCGATAAAAGTAGTATAATCTTACAACACATGATAAGCGATGTTCAAATTAGTAACTTTTCCTAACTCAATGTAACCGATGATAAATATAGTAACATCTCACAACATTTGGTATAGTTCCATTTCCTCACTTTTCTAATCGACAATGAAAGTATAACGTATAGTAATATATGGTAACCGATGATAAAATCAATTACTTTTTCTAACTCATTGTAACAGTCGATAAAAGTAGTGATTTTCCTCACATGATGGTGCCGACGATGTAAATAGTAACATCTCGTAACATATAATAACTGACAATAAAATTGTAACATCTCCTAACTCAATGTATCCGACGATAAAAATAGTAACATCTCATAACATATAGTAACTGATAATAAAATGAGTGATTTTTCTTTACACTATAGTAACAGATGATAAAAGTAGTAACAAATCGTAACATATAGTAACCGATGATAAAAATCCTAATATTTCCTAACAACCAATTAACTGACAATAGAACTACTGTTTCTATCAACACTTTTTAAACCTCACAATAGATATATACATGCTACAACAATTACACAAAACATCAGCATATACCTATCCCGACTGGTATATATTCAACCATATTCTATCCGTAGGAGAAAGTATTAGTGACGGGTTTTATATGTTTTGCTCACGGTTTTTTTCCATTAGCGTACTCCTCTTATTTTGTAGTGTCTCTATATAGATGGTATGACTAGTGGCTATCGAATCAGAGCTTGCCAATTTCGAGAGCATGTCGACTTGTACGTTTTTAGACCAAGAGATTTGTTGTATATTCACTTTGTTGAAACTGTCTATGGCTTGGAGTATCCTAGGAAGATATTTTGCCATCGTTAGTTCTTTGGTCTCATAGACCCTTTTGATTTGCTTGACGACTAGTTGGATATGGGTAAAGACTCGTAAGTTCTGACCTCCAAATGATGCAACAATTCTTGCTCCCAATAATGTAGTGATTCTCAGCCCGGTCAGGAAGGCTTCATACTTAGCCTAGTTATTAGTTACCCAAAAGTCAAAATATAGGGCATACTCAGCCCTGAAGTTGTCCGGCCTGACTAGGATGAGTCCAGCTTTGCTGCCTGATGAATTAGATGACTCGTCCACATGAAGGGTCCATTCGGGTAATAGGCACTCTTTAAGGTCATCGGTGGGGGATTGCTCAACGGTCATTGGGAACGTACACTCGAGAATGAAGTCGACAAGTGTCTGGCTCTTAATAGTAGGTCTCGGTTGATATTGGATATCAAACTCTCCTAGTTTGATGCTCCACTTGATAAGTCAACTTGATGTGCCCCTCTTTTATAGGATTTGCTTCAATGGCTGATTGGTTAGCACCGTGATGGTGTGGCCCTAAAAATATTATCGTAGTCGCCTGGTAGCAATGACTAGTGCAAAGACTATCTTTTCGATGGGCCGATAATTTATCTCGGACTCTTGGAGTATTAAACTTACTAATACACCAGCCTCTATGTGGTGGCTTCTTGCCTTATGAGAATGGAGTAGAGTGCTAGATCAGAGATAGAGAGGTAGAGATAGAGTTTCTTACCTGGGACTGGTTAGGAGAGAAGTGGAGATAACATGAGATATTCGTTGAGCTTTTAGAAAGCTGCTTGGCATTCAGACATCTACACGAACTTTTAGGATTTCTTCAGCACATCATAGAACGGTTTGTATTTCTCTCCAACTTTTGACATGAAGCAATTGAGGGTGGCGGATTTACTAGTGAGGCGTTGCATATCTTTTACTATCCAAGGTGGTGCCATGTTAAATATAGCTTGAATCTTCTCTAGATTTGCCTTGATCCCTCGACTGGTGATTAGAAAGCCCAGAAACTTTCTGGACTTGATTCCTAAGGTGCACTTCGCAGGATTCAGTCTCATGTTGTATTGTTCTGTGTTTGGAATGCTTCATCCAGATAAGCAACATGGTCATTAGCACTGGTACTTTTGACGAGCATATCATCAATATAGGCCTCCACATTTTTGCTGAGTTACTCACCAAAGACCATGTTGATCAATCGTTAGAAGGTAGCCCCCACTCTTGAGGCCGAATGGTATCACCTTGTAGCAATAAGTACCGAACGCCATAATGAAGCTCGATTTCTCCTTGTCCTTGGGAGCCATGTGTATTTGATTATATCCAAAGTAGGCATCCATGAAGCATAGGAGTTGATGGCCGGATGAATTATCGACCAACTTGTCAATATTAGGGAGTGGATAGCTATCTTTAGGACATGCTTTGTTGAGATCAGTGAAGTTTACGCACATCCTTCACTTTTCATTTGTTTTTCACAATGACGATATTAGCTAACCACTCGAGATATTTCACTTTTTGCTTAAATCCTACTGCCAAGAGCTTTTGAACTTCCTAGTGTATTGCACACTGGTGTTCCAGTGCGAATACCCTTTTCTTTTATTTGATTGGTTTATAACTTACATCTACAGTCAGTTTGTTAACTATGACCGAGGGGTGGATGCCCGACATGTCCTCGGAGACCAAGTAAAGACTTTAAAATGGCATCATAGGCAATCTACAACTGCTTTCTGAAGAGATGTTGGCATGTGGCTGCCAATCTGAACTGTTTGATCGGGGGTATATGTGATTGTGTTTAGTGTCATCACTGAGTTCCATGGTGTCGATTGCTAGGACTTTCTCTTCTTCCTCCACTACAGAGGTGGCAAAGGGGTCCGGGTCACTGCAAAGGGTTGCAATTCCCAGTGGCATTCTGAATTTGATTCTCATGTGTTGGGTGCTCGGTAGTGCTTCGAGCGAGATGATGCCTTCAGGGAGTATATATTCACCTGTGAGTCCTTTGATGGGCCGATCGCAAGATTGGAGGGGGGATGAGGCAAGTTCCATATGCTAGAAGGCATCCCAAAAACGGATGTCATGGTTTGCTCATTGGTCCATGAAAATCCTCTTCACGAGGTAAGAGTCAATTTTGACTGCGATGATCAACGGATCATTTTGATTGGTGACAACTCCTATCAAGTCATTATTGCCAAAACTGATTCTGAGCCTTATTCTCTTGGTTGAGGCCATGGTGAAGAAAAAGAGGGGCATGAATAAGAGCATATAAGGGAAGTCAGTCTATTCCTACAGACAGTGCCCATCTGATGGAGGTATGTTTGGCTCCACATATGAGGGTCTACTAACTCGAATGGCTCAGCCATCTAAAATTTGGATTTGGCGGGATCTGCAAAAGACTGTCAGAGGGTGCTCTGACGGGAGAGACCTTGACACTCAAGTTAGAGGGCAGTTTTTAAGGAAAAATAAATTTAAAGAGAGAAAGAGCCCGATGTGAGTTGTGTGCCCCTGTGTAGACCAATAGAACGTACCTGGATAGTAGGCATGTGAGAGCTTATATACCTTTTAGACATAGCAGCCATATGATACCGGGGTAATAAAACCCTCGTTTTCTTCTAAGGATGTCTTGAGATTTCAGGATACAATGTTGTAAGATACACAAAAATTGACAAACCTTAATGATATGGAAAGTTTGAATCATCATGGAGATTCTTTTCCTTATTAACTGGGATTGTATATTCCCTTTCCACTTTCATAGGTTTGTCTCTGTGATTCAAGCAAAGTGGATGTCGCATGGGTTGGTCGTTGGATGGCGATCAATGAGGATGCCGAGTAGATATCCATCAGGAGGGTGGGGTGATCGGTGTGCACTGATTGTTGATGTGTCAACGGACCATGGACTTGACTGGTCTCTTGATTAGCCATGGGCGTGGCTGTCTTTTGGGGCCCAACGTAGGTTGAATTGGGTATCATTGGAATAAAACATGATGATTTGGGTTTAGCAAAAGAAAGATTGTTTAAAAACATAACAATATGCATTGAAAACGTTAACCAAAGTGGATAATCTCATAAAAAGTGATAACAAGACCACAAGAGGAATAGACTCCACTATTTAGAAAGTAAGTAAATAAAATTACTTGACTGGTCTCTCGATGAGCCATGAGCCTTGCTGTCTTTTGGGGCCCAACGTAGGTTGAATTGGGTATCATTGGCATAAAACATGATGATTTGGGTTTACCAAAAGAAAAATTGTTTAAAAACATAACAATATGCATTGAAAACGTTAACCAAAGTGGATAATCTCATAAAAAGTGACAACATGACGACAAGAGGAATAGACTCTACTATTTAAAAAGTAAGTAAATAAAATTGCACAGACAAAAAATTTGAGACGTGGATTAGGCAATCTGAGAGAAAAAATAAATAAAATTTTACAAAATGAATGCCCAAGAAGAGGAGAGGCAATTTGGTTAACCATTAGCCGAATTATCCCTAATCGTGAAAATGTGCATCCTCCAACCAAGGTGTAGTGATTAGAGAAGAAAAATAAACTTCTACCATACGGTTGAAAATACAATTGCTCAGATAAATAAAAAAGTATACTATCTGATGGAGGTGGGTTTTGGCTTCTCAAATATCAGCTCCTTGTTGACTCGAACGATGGCCGTCGATGGTGGATGGATATGCAAAAACCGCCAGAGGGTGCTCTGGCGGGGAGACTCCAACGCTCAAGTCAGTAAAGAGTTGTTTTCGTTTGAAAGATACAGACTGAGAGTAGAGGGAGAGTGGTTCCCCCTGTGATCAATGTGCCCCCTATGTTAGGCGTAGAGAGCGTACCTGGTGTTGAGGGTTTGGAGACCTCTTATACTTGTGAGAGTCGTGCGCCGTTGAAAGATTTTTACCCTACTTTCCTTATCAAACTGATCCGGAAATCTCGGGCATCAATATTTCGAGTTGATCATGCTCCTTGTATAATGGGAAACCTTCCTCTTCGGGAGGGGTGTTTTCCTTGCCTGGGAGATTCGATATTTGCCGGTATGATATAGGAAACCAGAGTTAAGTAAATTTTTAACTTTCCTTTTGAATCTCTTGGGTTGCTTTTCCTCGATAGGTTGCTCGACCGACAGGAAGCTGTCGGGACTTGCTGATTGGGAGACCAATACTCGCTCGATTGCTCAAGGCGATTGCCTCTGTGTGATAAGTCTCGATCGGTTAATGGGGTGACTAAGGGTCGCCTCGTTCGGTAAGCCTAGGCGACTAAGGCCCTTCGATAGATTGATCAGGGCGGTTATGGCCATTCGGCAGATTGATATTGCGGTCGGTAGGTATTAATCGACAGATCCCTTTTTTATGGGCCCCTAGAAAATCGACTCTTTTGGATTGGGTCTTGGAATACGTCCCATCATTTGCCCCCGATTTATGGCTTTCTTGGAAAAGAGAAGTCATAAGTGAGGCGTGTTTCATACGTTATGAATGCATAGGGACACCTGGTCCATCTTGATTCGTCTACCTCGTGCGTTAGGAATGCGGAATTGGCCCTTCATATACTGTTTCCTTTACGGGGAACTGAGGATAATTTACTCCGACATTTATGACTTGTGTTTGTGTCTCGTCTCATCTTCCTCGAATTAATTGGGGCTCTTGCTTCTTCTAACTATAAATAGCCATGCCGCGCATTAGCTCCCTTTCGTGAAGGACCAACATTCTTTCTTCTTAGTTGGTTAGTGGAGAATGGTTCCTTCTGAGGGCTGGCTCTTAGGGTGTTGTAACGTGCGATGTTGTTTGATTGGAGTGACTTCCGCTGGAATACGATCTCATTAAAAAAGAGGACTACTGGAATGAGACCTCATTATGTTGGTTTTTCACTGGCCAGCATAATCCGGTCCCTTCCTACTGAGGGGGTGCATCTTGTACCACCATGCGTGGTCTCGTCCGATTGCTCCTCACCATCCAGATGCGGTGGGGCTGTCTCTCTCTCACCGTTTTTGGATGGATAGGTCGAGTTCGGGTCGCGTTGGTGGGACAAAACCCAGACTCGTCTCTTCTTGTCTCTAGCATTACATTGTTTTTTATACTCTCTGTGAAGGGACTGTGTTCCTCCTTAGTTGTTGGACCATTTCCTTGGCCCATGACCATAGCTGGGGACAGCTCGTGGAAGAATGTCTATGCGTATTCTTAGTAGCGTAGTTAGCCCATTTTAGCGGCTTGTGTATCCCCTCTCGTAAACGAATGTACTATTTCGCACAAGTGTAAATAAAGAAGTTACGCTTTACTTACTTGAGTTTTTGTCTCTTCTCTTTTATGTTCTTTGTCTGATTGCATGCCTTTCTTCAGCTTTTGTTGGAGTGAATCGATAGGTGCCGGGCGACTGGGGTCCTCTTGGCAATAGAAAGATTTTTGAGTTGTGGGCCACGTCCCTCCGTCCGGAGAGTTACATCCCCTATTGACGACGCGTATGATCGATTGATCCTGAGCGACTGAGGCCCTCCTAGCAATGGAAAGATTTGTGAGCCGCGTCCACCCTTCTAGGGAGTTATATCCCCTATTGACGACGCGTATGATCGATTGATCCTGGGCGACTGAGGCCCTCCTAGTAATGGAAAGATTTGTGGGCCACGTCCAACCGTCTGGAGAGTTGCATCTCCTATTAATGACACGTGTGATCGATTGATCCTGGATGACTGAGGCCCTCCTAGCAATGGAAAGATTTGTGGGCCGTGTCCACCCGTCTGGAGAGTTACATCCCCTATTGACGACGCATGTGATAGATTGATCTTGGGTGACTGAGGCCCTCCTAACAATGGAAAGATTTGTGGGCCGCGTCCACCCATTTGGCGAGTTACATCCCCTATTGATGACGCATGTGATCGATTGATCCTAGGCGACTGAGGCGCTCCTAGCAATGGAAAGATTTGTGGGTCTCATCCACCCGTTTGGGGAGTTACATCCCCTATTGATGACGCGTGTGATCAATTAATCCTGGGCGACTAAGGCCCTCCTGCTGAAGGTCTTGGATTGTGCTTGAGAAAGACCTCCCGGCTATCTAACAGTGCTGAGGCTTATTGATAGTATATGCGCAAGTTTTCCGAATTCCAAGTTCTCGATATTGCCGACCCGTCTAGGTTGTCGAGACGGTATGCTCCTGGTCAGACTACGGAACATACTCGATATGGACCTTCCCAATTAGGGGCGAGCTTACCCCCAGGCTATTGTTGGCCGGTCGCTTCCACTTTTCTTAGCAACAATTCTCTGGGTTTAAACGATCAGCTTCTGATCCTTCGGTTATGGTACTGTGTCATTTGCTGTTGATAGGCTACCACCCGAGCCGATGCAGATTCCCGTAATTCAGGAAGTAGGTCTAACTTTTCTCGCAGGGCGCGTTCGTTTTGCCAGACATCATAGTGAGCTACCCGAAAAGAGTGAATACCTATTTCCACAGGTATGATAGCTTCACTTCCACAAGTCAGACTGAAGGGTGTTTCTCCAGTCACCCTTCGAGGGGTGGTGCAATATGACCAGAGGATGCCATAAAGTTCTTCAATCCATTGTCCCTTAGCGTCATCCAGCGTTGTCTTTAGTCCTTGTAGGATCATCCGGTTAGTTACTTCAGCCAATCCGTTGGTTTGCGAGTGAGTGACTGATGAGAACCTATGTTGGATTTCCAGCTTCTCGTAAAACTCCCGAAAGCACTGATTGTCGAATTGTTTCCCATTATCCGTGATAAAGATGTGAGGCATGTCGGACCGAGTGATAATGTGAGTCCATACGAAGGACTGGACTTTGGCGGCCATGATCTGAGCTAGAAGCTCGGCTTCCACCATCTTGTAAAATAGTCGATTACTACTATCAAGAACTTCCGTTGTCCCGTGGCCAAAGGAAACGGCCCTAGGATGTCTATGCCCCACTGAGCAAATGGCCAAGGGCTGGATATCGGGTTAAGTTCAGTGGAAGGTAATCGAGGAATCGATGAGAAGCGTTGACAGCTATCACACCTTTTGACATAGTCGTCGGAATCGGCCTTCATAGTCGGCCAGTAGTATCCCTGCCGAGGGGCTTTGTAGACTAGGTTTCAAGCACCTAGGTGATGGCCGCAGACCCCCTCATGAATCTCCCAGAGGACGTAGTTTCCTTCTTCGGGGGTCAGGCATCGTAGATAGGGGTGAGTGAATGACTTCCGGTAGAGGACCCTATCAATTATGGCGTAGCGCGTCGCTTTTCATTTCAATTTTATGGCTTCCCCTGGAGATTCCGGCAGACGATCGTTTCTCAAGTAGTTTTCTATAAGGTCCTTCCAACTAGGTGGCTGATCAACCGGGTGGACCTCCTTAGGTTCGTCAATGCTGGGATACGGTAGGCTTTCGATGTATACCGTTCGGCTGGATACGACTGAATCGGAACTAGCCAACTTTGACAGGGTGTCTGCTCATGCGTTCTTTGAACGAGGGATCTGCTGGATGTCTACTTTGGCCAACTAATCCATTGTTTCTCGCAACTTGCTTAGATACTTTGTCATGACCGGGTCTCTGGTCTCGTACACCCCTTCGATTTGCTTTACGACCAACTAGCTGTCTGTGAACACCCTGATATTTCGTGCTCCCATACTGGTAGCAATCCAGAGACCCATTAACGGAGTTTCATACTTCGCTTGATTGTTGAAGGCCTGGAAATCAAATTGGAGGGCGTACTCCGCCTTAAAGTTGTTTGGTCCTACTAATATGAGCTCAGCACCGCTTCCTAAAGAATTTAATGATCCATTTACATGGATGGTCCACTCGGGGGCCGTCCATTCTTCTTGAAGGTTAGAAAGTTGCTCCTCTGACATTGTGGGTAAAATGCATTCGAGAATAAAATCTGCCAACACTTGGCCTTTTATAGCAGGTCGTGGTCGGTATTGGATATCGAACTCGCCCAGTTCCACGCTTCATTTGATGAGACGTCCTAACGTATCTCTCTTTTGGAGGATTTGCTTCAGGGGTTGATTAGTGAATACCACGATGGTATGGACCTGGAAATACGGACAAAGGCGTCTTGCTGAAATTACCAAAGTATAGGCTATTTTCTCGATTGGCCGATAGTTGATTTCAGAATCTTTCAATATCTTGCTGATGTAGTAGACTGGCTTTTGAGTGATAGACTCTTGTCTCACCATTACGGAACAGAGTGTTCATTCAGAAACGGCCAAATATAGGTAAAGTTCCTCTCCGATAATGGGTCGTGAGAGCAGCGGGGATTGCGTCAAATATTCCTTCAATCGTTCAAAGGCCGCTTGATATTCGGGTGTCCATTTGAACTGCCGGGACCTCTTCAACGCATCAAATATGGGCTTATACTTTTCACCAACCCTAGACATGAATCGGCTTAAAGCCGCTATTCGACCAGTCAGGCGTTGTACTTCTTTGAGTATCTGGGGAGGAGTCATATCCAATATTGCTTGTATCTTTTCGGGGTTGGTCTCTATTCCTCGATTGGTGATCATGAAACCCAAGAACTTTCCGGAAGCGATCCCGAATGTGCATTTTTCTGGGTTTAACCGCATATTATACCGCTCCAAAGTCTGGAAGGTCTCTTTAAGGTCTGCAATATGATCTTCTGCTGTGATTCTCTTTACAAGCATGTCGTCGACATAAGTTTCAACGTTCCTGCCTAATTGGTCTTTGAAGACTGCATTGACCAGCCGTTGAAAAGTTGCTCCGGCATTCTTCAAGCTAAAAGGCATGACTCGATAGCAGTACATACCGAACTCGGTGATGAAGCTAGTTTTTTCTTCATCTTCTGGTGTCATTCTGACCTGGTTATAGCCGGAGTAGGTATCCATGAAACTCAGAAGTTGGTGTCCCGAGGAGTTTTCTACGAGTTTGTCGATGTTGGGAAGCGGATAGCTATCCTTTGGACATGCTTTGTTGAGGTCGGTGAAGTATACACACATTCTCCACTTGCCATTAGCCTTTTTTACCAAGACTACGTTGGCTAGCCATTCGGGGTACCTGACTTTGCGGATGAATCTTGATGCCAATAACTTTTGAACCTCTTCCTGGATGGCGCGTTAGCGTTCAAGGGCGAATACCTCTTCTTTTGCTTAATTGGTCTGAAGTCGAGATTAACGGTCAGCTTATGGGCTATGACCAATGGGTCTATGCCAGGAAAGTCTTCTAGAATCCATGCAAAACCTTTGAATGTCGTCGCAGACAGGCAACTAAGGCCTCTCGTAAAGGAGGTGATAGGTTAGCTCTTATTTTGACCGTTTGGCTAGGATCGTTTGTCAGAAGGATTTCAGTTGTTTCCTCGCCTGGCTTAGGCTTAGTTCTTGGTTTAGTGTCATCCCTGGGTTCCAGAGTATCGACCGGGAAAAATTCTTGAGCACCTTGTGTTGCGAAAAGGATATAGGGGTCAAAATCACTTATGATGGTCGCCACCCCTAGTGGTGTTTTGAATTTCACCTTCAAGTGCCTTGTGTTTGGCAGTGCTTCTAGATGATCTAGGCTGGGCCTTCCGAGTATGGCATCGTAGGGGAGTAGAGTTTTACCACATGAAAGAGGACGGATGCGGTTGCGTGATTAGGGGGTCTCCCTAATGTCACAGGAAGATAGACGACGCCTTCAGGATAAGTGGGTTCATCCGAAAGTCCTTGGAGGGATCCGGTGGGTGGTAGGAGGCAAGATGGATTGAAGCTCATCCTACAGAAGGCGTCCCAAGTTAGGAGATTGCAATCGGCCCCCTGGTCGATAAGGACCCTCTTCACAGTGTAGGAGTCTATTTTGAGAGTGATTACTATGGGGTCGTCTCGGAGGGGGTCTACTCTAGCGGGAAGGTGGTTATCATCAAAACCTATGATTGGCCTTCTTCTTTTGGCGGATGCTGCGTCAGAGATGGTTGCTGTGAACGTCGTCATAAGATCTCAGAGAATCAGTCTGTTTCCCACAGACGGCGCCAATCTGATGGAGGTGGGTTTTGGCTCCTTAGATACCAATTCCTTGTTGACTCAAACGATGGCCGTTAATGGTGGATAGACTTGCAAAAACCACCAGAGGGTGTTCCGGTGGGGAGATTCCGACGCTCAAATTAGTAAAGAGCGTTTTTCGTTTGAAAGAAACAAACTGAGAGTAGAGGGAGAGTGGTTCCCCCAGTAATCAATGTGCCCCCTGTGTTAGGCGTAGAGAGCGTATCTGGTGTTGAGGGTTTTGAGACCTCTTATACCTGTGAGAGTCGTGCACCGTTGAAAGACTTTTACCCTACTTTTCTTATCGAACTGATCCGGGAATCTTAGGCATCAATATTGCGAGTTGATCATGATCCTTGTATACTGGGAAGCCTTCCTCTTTGGGAGGGGTGTTTTTCTTGCCTAGGAGATTCGATATTTGCCGTTATGATTTAGGAAACCAGAGTTAAGTAAATCTTTGACTTTCCTTTTGAATCTCTTGGGGGCTTTTCCTCGATCGATTGCTCGACCGACTGCCAAGAGCTTTTGAACTTCCTCGTGTATTGCACACTGGCGTTCCAGTGAGAATACCCTTTTTTTCTATTTGATTGGTTTATAACTTGCATCTACAGTCATTTTGTTAACTATGACCGAGGGGTGGATGCCCGACATGTCCTCGGAGACCAAGTAAAGACTTTGAAATGGCATCATAGGCAATCTACAACTACTTTCTGAAGAGATGTTGGCATGTGGGTGCCAATCTGAACTGTTTGATCGGGGGTATCTATGATTGTGTTCAGAGTCATCACTGAGTTCCATGGTATCGATTGCTAGGACTTTCTCTTCTTGCTCCACTACGGAGGTGGCAAAGGGGTCCAAGTCACTACAAAGGGTTGCAATTCCCAGTGGCATTCTGAATTTGATTCTCATGCGTCGGGTGCTCGGTAGTGCTTCAAGACCACTCAAACTAAGATGCACTAGGATGGCATTATAGGGAGATGGAAGTTTCACCACATAGAAGGTGGTTCTGGTGATGGCATGATGAGGAGGCATTTCCAGAGATACAACGAGCGAGATGATGCTTTCAGGGAGTATATATTTGCCTGTGAGTCCTTTGATGGGCCGATCGCAAGATTGGAGGGGGGATGAGGCAAGTCCCATATGCTGGAAGGCATCCCAAAAAAGGATGTCATGATTTGCTCCTTGGTCCATGAAAATCCTCTTTACGAGGTAAGTGCCGATGTTAACTGCGATGATCAACGGATCATTTCGATTAGTGACAACTCCCATCAAGTCATCATTGCCAAAACCGATTCTGAGCCTAATTCTCCTGGCTGAGGCCATGGTGAAGAAAAAGAGGGGCATGAATAAGAGCATATCAGGGAAGTCAATCTATTCCCACAGACAGCGCCTATTTGATGGAGGTGTGTTTGGCTCCACATATAAGGGTATGCTAACTCGAATGGCTCAACCATCTAAAATTTGCATTTGGTGGGATTTGCAAAAGACCGTCGGAGGGTGTTCTGACGGGAGAGACCTTGACACTCAAGTTAGAGGGCAATTTTTTAAGGAAAAAATAGATTTAAAGAGAGAAAGAGCTCGATGTGAGTTGTGTGCCCCTGTGTAGACCAATAGAACTTACCTGGACAGTAGGCATGTGAGAGCTTATATACCTTTTAGACATAGCAGCCATATGATAGCGGGGTAATAAAACCCTATTTTTCTTCTAAGGGTGTCTCGAAATTTCAAGATAAAATGTTGTAAGATACACAAAAATTGACAAACCTTATTGATATGGAAAGTTTGAATTGTTATGGAGATTCTTTTCCTTACTAACTGGGATTGTATATTCCCTTTCCACTTTCATAGGATTGTCTCCATGATTCAAACAAAGTGGATGCCGCATGGGCTGGTCGTTGGATGGCGATCAATGAGGATGCCGAGTCGATATCCATCAGGAGGGTGGGGTGATCGGTGTGCACTGATTGTCGATGTGTCAACGGACCATGGACTTGATTGGTCTCCTGATGTGCCATGGGCGTTGCTGTCTTTTGGGGCCCAACGTAGGTTAAATTGGGTATCATTGGCATAAAACATGATGATTTGGGTTTAGCAAAAGAAAGATTGTTTAAAAACATAACAATATGCATTGAAAACGTTAACCAAAGTGGATAATCTCATAAAAAGTGATAACAAGACCACAAGAGGAATAGACTCCACTATTTAAAAAGTAAGTAAATAAAATTACTTGACTGGTCTCTTGATTAGCCATGGGCCTGGCTGTCTTTTGGGGCCCAACGTAGGTTGAATTGGGTATCATTGGCATAAAACATGATGATTTGGGTTTAGCAAAAGAAAGATTGTTTAAAAACATAACAATATGCATTGAAAACGTTAACCAAAGTGGATAATCTCATAAAAAGTGATAACAAGACCACAAGAGGAATAGACTCCACTATTTAGAAAGTAAGTAAATAAAATTACTTGACTGGTCTCTTGATTAGCCATGGGCCTTGCTGTCTTTTGGGGCCCAACGTAGGTTGAATTGGGTATCATTGGCATAAAACATGATGATTTGGGTTTAGCAAAAGAAAGATTGTTTAAAAACATAACGATATGCATTGAAAACGTTAACCAAAATGGATAATCTCATAAAAAGTGATAACATGACGACAAGAGGAATGGACTCTACTATTTAAAAAGTAAGTAAATAAAATTACACAGACAAAAAAATTGAGAAGTGGATTAGGCAATCTGAGAGAAAAAATAAATAAAATTATACGAAATGAATGCTTGAGGAGAGGAGAGGCAATTTGGTTAACCATTAGCCGAATTATCCCTAATCGTGAAAATGTGCATCCTCCAACCAAGGTGTAGTGATTAGAGAAGAAAAATAAACTTCTACCATACGGTTGAAAAATACAATTGCTCAGATAAATAAAAAAGTATACTATCATATAAAAGACATAAATTAAAACAATTCAATTAAATTTTAAAGCTTTTGAAAAAAAAAATGTTACTTATTCCAAACGCATTGACCCGCCGATATCATAAAATCTGTAACCCTCAAAATCTTTGAATTGGAAGCTCAAAAGTGTTTAGATAAGGTCTAAAATTTATAAAAACATTCTTAAAAAAATATTTTTAAGATAAGAATTATTAAAATATTTTTAAAATGATACTTTTCATGAAATAATTTCAAAAAGGATCAGATTTCAGAAATAATCTTGGAAAGGGATAACAACTTTCAAAATGGGCTCCCATGCTAGGGATTTGAAAAAAGTTGATTGATTAATGACTTTCCGTTGACAGCGACCACTTGAAGTTGGAACAATGTTGAAAAGGGCCTGAGACTTGAGAGTGTTTTTAAATCATTAAACACTTTTACTATCGATGATCACAAAAAAAAAAAAAAAAAAAAAAAAAAAAAAAAAAAAAATCGGTGGAAGAATGGAAACCGAGAGAAAAAACAGAGATTGGGTCAGCTTATAGCTCGAAAACACATTTTGAAGTTATAATCAAATTGGGGGATAAAAATTTATTAGAAACAAGCTCTAATATAAAAGTTTGAAAACTCATCGGCAACAACGATGGTAAGGGTATCATGGTAATATGAATTTCGGCAGGAAAACGTGAAATTGGAGATAAAATGAGATTTCTATTGTTGCGCATTAGATGGTGTATATGAGTTAATTCAACACAAGACTTGAGTAAATGCCTTCAGATTGGGAAATCCAAGCACAAGTTTGCAAGTACCAAAATTTCAAATTTTGTTATGAAATCTTACCGTTGTCATATTCATGATATTCTGCGTATTTTTTGTTGCATCTACTTAATATTTGAAACCAAGTCTGAAACCCTAAAGCATAAGTAATGTTAATTGTTGTCTTGATTCTTAGTTGGTTTCACTTACGTATTCTTCTCGTTCTATCCAAGGTCATCAAGAGGTTAGCGGTTTGCATGTGGGTCTGTGCTATGAGGAATGATCTAAATCTCTCATTTAATACAGAATTCAAATTCTCCCCTCATAAATGCAAATGCACTTTTTGCTTTGGGTAGTGCCACTATCAGAGCAAAATTCTTCCGATCAGAGTAATTTTTATTGAAATACAAATTTTACTCTTAATTAGTTAAATTTTGTTTATTTTAATTGATTTTGTTAAAACCCATTATACATTAATTACTCTCTATTCTCTCCCAATTTAATTATCTATATTATTATATGATTTATTTAATTATATACATTTAATCATTCTTATATTATATTTCTTTTGTTCTAATATATCATTTTATCGTTTTATGTGCAACATATTATTATTTTTTAAATTTTATATTTACATTTAAAATTTTTTTTCTATAACTAAAATTATATTATCACAAATAAATAACATATAAAATGAAAAATAATAATTGTATTATTAGATTATGACAAGTCAAATACCTTTAAGTTGTGGCTCTATCTTCCTACAACTAGCATGCTTTTGCTCTCAACCAATTTTATTTTGTTTTAGACAATGCTAAGCTTATTCTATTTAGGTCATAGATTTTCAGAACATGATTGTTGAACTGTGCGAGTCTTCTCCCGAGATGTTTGATCTGATTTTTGGGATTAAGGATTTTTTTTTCCTCATAATATGAAAAATCATTTATTAGGACTATAAACCTTTCTTTTTATTGCTAAGAAAAAAAAAGCTAAAGAAGTAATTAATGTAATATTCTTTCACGAATTATATTAAATTTTTATTTATTATAAAAAAAATGCCGCTATAAATCGTAACAACGTAACTTTCTAGCAGATCTTTAAACAATCACATTAGAATGATATGTGATTCTAATTGCCCTTTCTTTGCGCAACTTGTGGGGCTGGGAGGGGGAAGACAAAGAAAACAGGCAAAGAGGACAAAACTGATGTCCCATCCCAAGTTTGAAAGAGCAAACTTAAACCAGTCAAACCGAAAGCTCAGTCATGTTGGATGGGTAGTTAGGAACGTCAGACATGAAACTCGTACATTACACAATGGCAACAGTTTAGTCATACTACGTTAAACTGTGAGTATTTAGGGCTATCTATGTCATAGACACTACCCTAAAATAATATATCACACACACACACATGTTTCCATTAAATAAATAGAACACAAATATGATTTTTTAAATTGGGCATTTATTTTTTTAATTTTATTTATAAACTAATATGAAACACAGTTTTTTTTTTTTTCTCACTAAATTTTTTACAATACTATGACGCTTTCAAATTTGATGCTAAAAAAGATAATCATGCAATGCTGCCTTCATGTGTACCCATGTTAGGAAATTAAGCAAAAAGAAAAACAAAGAAAGAATATATATCTTCTTGTATTAATAATTTTCATCATTTGCTAACTTATATTACATGTATTCTGCAAAAATTTACTCTATATTATGTTAGAAAATAACCTTTTTGATGAAAACCATCACTTATACATTCAAAATTTTTATGTTAATTGTTGTTTAGAATCGTGAGATTGACCTTCCAGATCTACTCGTATTTTTAAAAGAACCCCTTAACTTTTCTCTTGGTTTTCTTTTTATATGATGGAATATCAGAAAGAATGAAAATTTCTTGTGACCTAGAGCCGTAACTACTATATATGGATAATTTTATTATGTCTTGATATTTCTATCTTAGTCTATCATAAAAATAACCTTATGAGCCCCAATATTGCTTTTCAAATCCCTTAGATTGATAATACATATAATAGGTATGAGTTATGGTGACATTGACTTAAAAGTAAATTCAAAAATTTATAAATGTAATATAAAATACATATGTGATTTTTAAAAGTTAATTAAGATTAAGTAAAGTAGCTCTTAGATTTTTATATTTTTTATTGTATTATATTTTAAAGAAAATTTTAAAGCTGACATCTTTTAAGAAAAATTTATCGGATCATCATTATTCAATGCAAAATTTTTTTAAAAAATATTATAGAAATTTAAAAGACAAAAGTTAATTTTAATGAAAACATAGATCGACTACAATAATTCAAAGTGTTTTTTTTTTTTTTTTTAAGTGTTTTCACTTTTTTTCCCTAAGTCTTTTCAGTTCATTGTGGAGATGCTACATGGAATTCTAAAAGAAAAATCATTAACCCTTAAAAACAAATTTTATTACATGTTAAATTTTTAATATTAATAATTTTATATTTTATATATAAAAAATAAATGTGCATAGAAGATAAATACTTTTAGTTTGATTTATAAAAGTTGAGACTAGACTATAACAAAAATGAGGATACTTAGGTGGATATGTGAAAAAACAAAAAACAATAGAATTAAGAGCGAAAAGATATATAATAAGTTGGGAGTTAGTTTAATTGTAGATAAAATATAAAAGTATCATTTGAGGTTGTTCGGGCATGTACAACGAAAGCCCAAGGACGCACCTGTTAGGAGGACTAAGAAGTTAAATATAAGAAATTTAGTAAAATATAAGGGTAGACCATTAAAAATTTGGATACAAATCATTTGTAAAGATATGATAGTTATGGATTTAGATGAGAAAATGATCTTAGATAGGAAGAGTGGCGTAAAAAAATCTTTACAAATTAAATCATTTTATTTATTTTTTATTTTATTTTTTTGATATTTGTCTCTCATATGACCAATCTTAAATTTTAGAATAGAAAATTTAGATTATCGTTGTTAATTTTATTATTGAGATTAGATTGTGAGAGTGTTTGCTTAAACTTATAAACTCTTTAAAACATATTATAAATTGATTTGACTCTAACTTATAAGCTAATCGATACCTAACTTTTATCCTTCTCGCATCTCAATAAATAGCTATTTATATTATTTTGAAAATTTATATTTTCTAGTTATTTTATCATTGTAAAGAATTTCTAAGCTATATAATTACAAAATATAGTAATTTATAAATTTATAAGATATCTTATAAGCAATTTGATCTCATAAGTATAATAATAATTTAAATTCTTTTTAAAGGAAATTTGATTATATTTACAAAACTATATATTTTGTAACAACAAGTTTTAACTTTTATATAATTATATTTGCATATATATAAGTTAAATAAAAATTTATACTAAATTAAATTTAGAACCGGTAACTTGAATGTATATTATTCGGACTAGGCGGAGTACACTACGCATGTGCACGGTATGGAGTTTCCATTTTGAATGCTCGTTAAAATAATTGTAAAAGATTAAGTAGATCTGGTTTGATGAACCCATCTAAATATGGGGGTGATTTAAGTTATAGGAGCCAAACAGCTACGTTGGTGAAGAGGAGGTGCATTAAATGTGGGATACCTGTGCTATACTTTTACGGGGGTGAAAAGACAGGGAATCGTTTACACCATTACTGTGGAAGTTGAAAGGTCAATCTTTTATTTAATGGCAACAAGGTTGTGCTGCTTTTAAGGTGTGTCACTTCATTCGTTTAGTTTGTCATCAAGGCTATAAATATTGAGGTGATGTGATAGTGACTCGTAGACTATGGTCTATTTTATGTGTGATCAGGTGATCGAAAAAGTCAAAATCAATAAGGGCCAAAACAAAGTAATCACGGTACCGATTGACCCAAATCTGATATGCGTATGAGTAAGTATTTGGACTAAGGAGGATGATTTTCTATAGTGGCTCTTCTGCGCCCTTCATATACCATTGATACAAGATACCATCGATGGTTAGGACTACCAATACAAGATACCATTGTGGTACTTGATTACCCAAGTCTGTGATGGCTGGCTCTTGGAGTTCCCAAGATGTCTCACCTGTTGCAGGATCCCTGTCTCCATTTTGTATTCCAAATTAGAAAGTCAGAGAATCCCTTTTTGGTGAGGTCTAATGGAGACAGTCAATCCTTATGCTCAGTAAGGGAAATATCACAAACATTCCTAGGTATAGGAATGAAGAGAATGGGAAATTAGATTCGCAGTTGACGTCTTCTGAAAGGTGTAAAAAGGATGGGAGAACTTGACATTGAGAAGAGAGCTTTGGTGTTCTCTCCTTCCCATGTTTTGTTCTCCCTAACCATTGTCAATGTAATTGGTTAGATTTTTGGATGCTAGTGTAATTTATGAATTGTTGTATAAAGATGTTATTGAAAAATGAATGAAAAGAGTTTAATTTTTTCTTATCTGATGTTTCTCTTGTATATTCTCTTTGTTACGGTTTTCATTCATTTCCTTCTTTTGCATTGCTTCTCTTTTATATGCCATTCTCATAGTTCACTGATAAGCGAGTAGGGACATCTTGCAATCATGTATTAGATGGATGGAAGGTCTGAAGCCATAGGTAGAGATTGCGTCAATGGGTTTTTAGAAGGGCGTCGAGAATTTCAATAGTACCTCAATACGCATGGTCCTATGTGTTTGCCAATTGCTGCTTCTTCTTAGCATTCGGATTTTGTTAACTCCATTGTTAGATTTTGCGTTCACAATGATAGGGCTATTTGGGTAGACACCCTAATTGAAGATGAAATGCTGAGGCTAGTTGGCTTCTTGTTGAAGGAGAAGCTGCAAGTTCAGAGGCCATACATGTTACAAAACCCATCTAAAAAGAGAAGCTGCAAACTTGATGCATCTTTTTTGTCTCTTTTTGCCTAACTTCTACAGCTTTCAAACTTCTTTTCACCACAGACTGAAAGAAAACTTTGTTATGTCATTATGTGCTATGTGTAGGTTCCAAAAGTGTACCTGGCCGATTAACTTAATGGTGTATATATATATAGTTTGGCTATATCAATTCAGCATGTAACCAAGGTGTTAAAACTCTAGGCTCCTTATGAAGGTGTTTCACCCTGGTCCTTGCGATGATTTCCATGTTCCAAAGGGAAGTGAACATCACCTTTAAACGAATAGTGTCATTGAGCACCAAGCAGAGCAAAAGAGCCGATCGGGCAGCTATCGAGAGGGGACTAATCAACATATGCCTAGATAACAAGGCATAGAGGAATGGTCTCCATGCACCACGGTCATCATGAAACACACTGTTTGATAGAAAGAGAAAATTAGAGAGATAGGGAGCTTAGAGGAACAACTTCCATACACCACGATCATCAGGATCATAACACACCACTCGCATCAACTAATCTGTATAACATACCGGAATTCCATATCCATCTACTTTGCTCAAAGATTGAGAGACAAATCCCTAGTTTTTTGGTCCTTTTAATAGAGAGGGAGAGCGAGAGAGAGATAGAGAGAGAGAGAAAGATCATGTTAGTGTTATGGTTCAACAAACTCCAACTGGCCAAATCGCAGATGGGTAAATAACGAGAAAGGATGATGAGAATGTTGTATGCGAGAAGTAAGAGAGAAGGTGTCACGTAGAGAAAAAGATTTTAAAGTTGCAAATGAATGTTAAATACAACCCTTGTTTGCATGAACATGGAAATCGAAATCACTTGGGATGGAGGAGGCTGCTAGGGATTGTAAAGTTGGGGAAAATGAGAAAAATATAAGGAAAATTTGTGCATAGGGCTTCTCTCCTAGTGCTACATATATATAGGAGTGAAAACCCTAAAAAGAATTTGGAATTTTGGAATTTTTTAGAAGTTTGGTCTTTGATTTTGATTTGGAAACTTCTTCTTCTTACTTGGTGATGATCTTCAACTTTCCAAATATTTGAAAACTCTCTTTTCTTTAATTTGGATAATTTCTAAAATTATTAGCAATTCGGATAATTTCTGAAATTATTAGTAATACAAATCTAAAATTATAATATCTTGTTTCCATTTTTATTCCCAGTTTTCATTTTCCAGCACTATAATAATTTCGACTGAATTTTTGGATGTCTTTTGTTCTGACCCAACCTCTGAGGTCTTCATAAGAGTTGTAGGCCTCAAAGTTTTCTTTCTAACACCATAAGAATCACTTCAATCAGATATCGAGATAAAAAGTTATGGCTAAAATATTGAATATTGTCTATCCAATCCGAAAATAGCAAGTTTGCTTCATTTTTCCTAAGTCAATGATCACGGAAATAAATCAATATAAATTCATAAAATATAATTCAAATTAGCCCTAGAACATATAACTAATTGTGAAAAATAATGTAATTCAAGTATACAAAAATATCATTATCAGTAAATCTACGAGAGGGTCAAATATAGTAATACACATTCACAATAAACATTATGGAAATGTCTCATCTTGCATCAAAACTGAAGGTGTTAAAGTTAGAGCTATCTGAAGACTTTCTTATGCATTCAGTTATAATAGTGAAATGGTGAAATGGTTTCTTAATGAGCACATTTCACATTATGTATAAGAAGAATAAAAATCAAAACAAGAAAAGACTGGGAGTGTACATTTAGTTTCAATTTTTAAACATAATACCAAGAAGAGAAAGAAGGACTAGAAACTTGCAATTGCTCTACCAGAGAATAAACAATAGAAAGCACAAACTGAGAAATTTGTTTACTTCTTTTGTGGTAGTACTTTTCACAAGAAAAAAGAATATACCAACTATCACACTAGGCACGTAAAAAGGGTACACTTCTTGCTTGGGTTTATTCTGAGGTTAACCTAGGCATTCCAGGTGGATATATTTCCACTACTACTACTCATGTTAGTGTATCTATATAGGGTTGCATGACCTACCAAGAAGCTAAATGATAGTAAAAGATTTATCTACATGGGTAATACCAAATGGTTGAATTTCAGACAATAATGACTTTTCAATTATTGTCAATGAGTGGATTTTATTTGGATTTGAATGATACTTTAATTGTTCCATCATTTAAACAGAATTTGGTTTTTATTTTGGTATTGAATGAAATTGGTTACTCTTGTCAAAAAAATTGGTTTTTTTTTTTTTTTTCATGATTCAAAACTTGTTGGTTCCGATTCTTTATTCGGATATGATGACCTTTACTTGCTTGATATGGTTGTCTCATTTAATAAAACAATATGTTGATTGATATGGTACTAACAAGAAATTAACCGGTGAGAATTATGCATCTATTTGGCACGAACATTTATAGCACATCTCTGAATAAATAATTGAAAGACTAGTGTAAGATGGAATTCTTGATCCCTTTAGTTTGTAAGACTTTAACATTTATGTTGAGTGCATTAAGGGGAAACAAATAAATATAAGGAGATGATGATGAAAGATTTTCAGATATTTTAGAACTAATAGATATGGATGTTTGTGAGCCATTTCCTATGGCTTCTATATTTTATTATGTTTACGGATGACTTCTCACCATATATATAACTTTATCTCATTAATGAGAAGTTTGAAGCACTAGACATGTTCAAGGATTTCAAAGTTAAAGTTGAGAACCAACTTAACAAAAGAATTAAAACATGAGGTCTGACCATGTTGGTTAATACTGTAGTAGATATGATGGACAAGGTGAACAATGGTAAGACCATTTTCAAAATTCTTAAAGATATAGAATTATCCCATACTGCATCATGTCGGTGAGCCCTAATATGAATGGTGTTACTGAGAGATATAACAGAACATTAAATGACACTACATCCTTAATAGATTTCCAATTAAGATAGGGACCAAATCCCATTTATGAATTATGGATGGGCAGGAAGCCTAATATAAAACATTTACATATTTCGGATTGTCCAACTGAGGCAAAGCCTTATAGGCTAAAGGAAAAGAAACTGGATTCAAGAATGGTCAGTAGATATGTTGTTTTGTGTTGGGTACTCTAAATAGTTTCGGAGTACATGTTTTATAATACCATAACTACATCTTTCTTTGAGATTGGAAATGCTTGATTCTTTAAGGATATTGAGTTTTGGAAGGGAAGTAAGATTAAAAACTTTGCCTTTTAAAAGGAATTCATTTCTCTTTATATGGTTATTATTCACCATGATCAGACTTCTATCCCTAATCTTGCTCAAGAAGTAATTCTAGAACTATAAGAAAATGTTGAAAATCTCCCTAGGTTATTTCTAAAAAATAAAAAATAAAAAAATACAACCTCAAGAACAAATGTCAATAAAAAGATCTACTAGAGATAGGAAATGTTCAATTATGGATAATTACATCTTTTTCTCCAAGAACATGAGGGAGACAATAGAATGGGGGGAGATTATCTAATTAACCTCTCTAGACCAATAAGATTCCTAACTCTCAAAGGTAACTTCATACCATGAATATGGAAATTACGTCGATGAGAGATAATGATGTTTAATATTTTGTCCTATTACCTAAAGTATGAAACCCATTAGTTATAAATGGATATTTAAGACCAAGAGAGATTCAAAGGCTAATGTGAAAAGATATAAGACTTGTGTTGTTGCCAAGGGGTTTACTCAGAAGGAAGGTATTAATTACTTAAAAAAAAAAAAAGAATTTTCTCTCTAGTTTCTTCAAAAGATTTTTTTAGAACTATAATGGCACTCGTGGCACATTTTGATCATGAGCTATATGAAATAGATTCTAAAATAGTATTTCTCAATGGTGATGTGGATAAAACAATTAAGTTGGTGTAGCCAAAGAAACTTTGTTTTCAGAGATTCAAGGCTATTAGTATGCAAATTAAAGAAATCTATATATGAATTTTAGCAAGCTTCTCATCAATGACATTAGAAGTTTCATCAAGTTGTCAACTCTTTTGATTTCAAGATGAATGCAGTGGATGATTGTATATACTACAAATTTAGTGGGAGTATGCATATATTTCTGATTTTATATGTCGATTATTGCCAACAACGATACAGGCTTATTACATGAAATTAAGAAATTTCTATCAAAAAAATTTTAATCGAAGGATCTGGATGATGCTTCTTTTGTGTTATGAATACAGATACATCGAGATTGCGATTGGGGTATTCTTTGATTATCGCAAAAGGTCTATATCAAGAAATTTCATAAGAGATTTGGCATGAAGGATTGTAAACCATGTGATAACCCCTATTGCTAATGGAGACAAGTTCAGTCTTGATCAATGCCCCAAGAATGACTATAAAACTAAAGAAATGCAATATGTTCCTTATGCTTTAGCTGTAAGGAGCCAGATATATGCTCAAGTTTGTACATATCTAGATATAGCATACATTATCGGGATGTTTGGTAGATATTTGAGCAATTCAAGAAAAGATAAATTGGAATGTAGCCAATAGTTCCATATGGTATATTCAAAGAACAAAACACTACATACTCACATATAGGAGATTACATTGGTTAGAGATCATTAGATATTCCAATTCCATTTTCACAATATGCCAAAACAACTGTAGATCCACTTAAGGTTATATATACATGCTTGCGGGGTAGTTATTTCTTGAAAGAGTGCTAAACAAATGTTCATAGCTTCTTCCATCATGGTAACTGAATTTATAGTACATTATGAGGCATCCAATCATGGGATATGACTACAAAAATATGTTACTAGGCTGTGAATTGTGGATGGCATTGAAAGACCATTAAAGTTACCGTTGTGCTATATTCTAACAACAAATGAGCTCATTAAAGTCAAAACACATAGATATGAAGCTCCTAGTTGTTAATGAAAGAATTTAGAGTAGTCAGACATATATAGAGCATATTGAGACAAACTGTATGGTTGCAGATCTCCTTACAATGGTTTATTGCCCAAAGTTTTTCATGAGTACACCATCCATTTGATGATATGTTAGTTTAGTGAGAGTTTGTACCGACAAATTCTTTTGTTTGTAGATATGTTTTATGGATATTTTATAACTATTTATTACACATAAAGACTTTTTTGTGTTAACACTCTTATCTTGTTTGATCTGATTTCACTAAGAAATAAGGTTGGATTTGTTGGAAATAAAAATATTAAGATCATATTGCTCGTGAAATTTCTATACAACATATCCATACTTGATCCATGTTGTTGGTTATATTGACATACATCACAATTGATGGATCTAGTTATGATAATTGTAATGATGATCATTTTGATCCTATGTTAATATGATTGATGAACCAAATTGATTAGAAATGATTTTGGTAATGAAAACATTTTGAACTCATAAAATTATATCATGATATACAATTATAAAGTGTTATATATACATAAATAGTCCAAGTAGGAGATTGATAGATTTTCTTTTGGACGTATGTCATATATATAAATAATAATAATGATAATAATTGTATATTATATTCTATCATAAGATTTTACTCAAATTCAAGTGATCTAAAAAGTTTAAATGAGTTTAAATCATTTCGATAAGTATGGACTTTTATGTGTGGAAACTAATAAAGTTTTTTATTATTATTATTATTATTATTGATATGAAAAGAATATATTAGTTAATATGCCTATGTAGGGGTATTTCAGACTTTTTGGAGATAATTTAATTTAATTCAAATTGGTTTGAATTTTAGGAAATAACCACTAATTATCCCTACTATTTCTATAACTCCCACATCCCATAATATTCTTCCTAATGAATATAGATCACACTTATAGAAAGGAGACTAACCTCTCCATTTAAGGCATTCTTTGAGAAAGGAAGCCATTTCAAGCAATTTTGTGAATGGCTTGAGAGAAAAATAAATTCTCTAGTGTGAGAATAAAAAATGGGGGATCGAGAAATTTTCGTGTAGGAAAATTTCTCCCGTCATTACGACAACTGGACTTTGGGTTGAGGCGTCATGACATTGTAGTGGTGGTTCGATTAACCCTGTGATCACCATCCCGGCCGCACGATCTGATCAAGGGATTTGCCGTTCGATATGATAATTTCGAAGGCCCTACATATTGAGGTATATACCCTATACCCGACCATCTATTTATCTTTTCAAAAATTATTGTTTGCTTTCGCTGTTCATGAAAACCTAAATCCAACATTGGTATCAGATCCCTCGTTGAATTAATTAAAATAATTTTTAGAATTTTCGGTTATAAAAAATATAGGGTATTAAATTTAAAGTTTGGATCACGGATGAATTTCATGAATTCGATTACACCACAAGATTACCCATGACACGTAGATCACAAAAATATTATTTTCGTAATTTTTGGAGCACATTTAGGTTATGAAATGTGAAGTTGAAATTTTCAGCCCAAGCATTGATTAAACCTTTAGATCTTAGATCTGTCGAGTTTAAGGATAAATTGATCTAAATAAATGGTATATATGTGTTCTACTTGTGTTGATTTACATTTTGGTATATGTTTTGTGTATTGCCATTTTCGAAAATTGGGATTTCCGATATTGGCCATGAGAGCAGCGACTTTGGGTACTCAATTCGAAAGGTTCGAGCATTAATCCTTCATAGAATTGAGTTAGGATGATTGAAGGAGACTTAAATTTGATTTTCTAGTCAAAATCCGTTAGAAAAACAAGTCGTAAGTGAGTTTTCCGACAACTGGGTCGAAAGACACGAATGCAAACCTATCGGGTAGAGAAGAACTGCTCCAAACCCATAGGCGTGTGCAGTGCACGTGGGAGGCAGAAGCATTACAGCCAGGGCAGCAGGCACGTGACCCACGCCCCTGCACATCTGGCGCGTGTGCTGATGTACAGGATACGCGTACAAGCACATGCCAGACGCGTTGCGCATATGGAGTGTGTGCTAGCCCTTCCTTGGTGCGTGCGGGCCCATGGGGATGCGTTGTTGAAGCATGGCAATGCGTGGGACCACCGGCAGCACCTAAAGTCGTCCTGAAATAGAATTTTCCATTTTTCTGAGGGTCTCATATCCATATTTGTGACTTTTTGTGGGCTTGTGTATACCGAATGCTAATTCGAATTGTGAGATGCAATCTCGGATTATGGTGTATGGTGTCCGTTGACTCATACCCTTATCTTGCAATCTGTACTCGAGTCATTTGGATCTTGTTGATTCGAAGGGTGCATAAAATTATGAAAATAAGCATCACATGTCACTATTGTCTCTTTGACTGTTTCAAAGATTGTCGTATTAGATCTTTGCAAGGGGGATAACACTGAATGGTGATAATTATGAGATTTTATATCTGTAGATTCAGTTAATTCTTAAGGAGCAAGATCTATTTGAAGTTCTAAGGTATAAGATGGTGGATTTCGGGGAGGGTACCACACCTCAGAGAGACAGAATTAGGAGACATTACGTGCGTGATGGTGATAGGAGCGCGTATATATAGTTCAATTGCTCAAGACAATAGCACGCAAGTATAGTTCCACCGAGTGAGTCCTCAAGTAGGAGGATTTACGTAGGGAATGAAGCATTTATCATCGTCAGAGGGAGTGGCATTTGCAAGATGGAGTTAAATGATATCAGACTCTGTACATTCTGTACGCTTTAGATATTTGACAAAACTTGATCTCAGCCTAGGATATGCTCTGTTAATTTGGAAATTTTTATAGTTTCTATTCAATACAATAGTTCTTTGATTGGTTCTGGCTTAGTCCATGAGGGACTATATACACTGAAAGTAAATTCTTTTAATGGTGTTTCTTGTTATCCTCTTAGGGTGAGAGAGGATAAACAGTTTAGTAGTGAGAGGTTTACAGGGCTCGCTAACCAATTTTGCCTAAATGGCAAAGTTACAAGAAAACCATTTGATAATGCAATGAGAGCTGGGACTCCATTATAGTCGGTTCACTCTGACATCTGTGGTCTTATGAATGTAAGAACCTAAAATGGAGTTGGGTACTCTATTATGTTCATAAACAATTACACGTGTTTTGGTTATGTCTATCTAATCTCGCATAAGTTTGAGGCATTAAGATGTTTCAGGAGGTTTATTAGTGAGGTTTAAAATCAATTAGATTTGAGAGTGGAGACTTTCAGAACCAATTGAATGCATGAATATTTGATAGAAGAGCTCTATTCCGAGAAGGGTATTATGAGATAATTAACTATTCCTACTACTCAGTAGAGTAGAGTAGCCGTGAGGAGGAATAGGACTTTATTTGAGACGATGAGGTCGACGGTGGCGCGTGCCAATTTGCTTGTTTCCCATTGGGGCGATGTGTTATTGGTTACAACTTACGTCCTTAATCGTATTTCATTAAAGTCCGTAGTCAGTATCCCATATGAGTTTTGGACATGGAGGTAGTCTGACCTTAGCCATTTGAAGTTATGGGGTTGTACCGCATATGTTCAAGGTTTCTCGCATCTACACAGCAAGTTAGGCCTACGAAAAAAATAGGTGTATCTCTATGAGATACTCAGAATACTCCAAGGGAAATGTGTTCTAATGAGCATACAGATGGCACTGTCCCTACCATTAAGTCTCGTGATACCGAATTTCTTAAAAATGATTTCCCTATGAGAGATGAAATTGATTAGGACTTTACCTTCTATGAGATGGGTGAGTCTAGTAGCTTAACTGAGCCTATCATTGGGACCAAAGAATCCATTTTAGATCTTTATCTTAGTGGGAGCAATCATTCTAGAGGTGAAAAGGTTTCCCCTTCTCATAAGAGTAGTCGAGGACGTACCTAATTGTTGCTTCTCGGTTGAGGGAGAGACTCTCATTGTGACTTTTGAGGATGATGAGATACCTTAAACGGTCCTCAAGGCTCTTGAGGGTTTTGTGAAAGATCATTGGTTAAAAGCCATGGATGAGAGAAATGACTTGATGATAATCAAGAAAAAGGCTGACGGATCAGTACAAAGGTATTAGGCTCGTCTAATAACCAGAGGTTACACTCAGACTGAGAGTGAAGTTATCTCGATCCGTTTACTTTTAACGATTGTTGTAGACATGGATTTGGAATGACACTAGATGGACATAGCGACTGCCCTCCTAAGTGGGAGTTTAGATGAGGTGATCTACAAGAAACAACCATCTGACTTTATTCCTATAGATGAGGATGATAAGGTCTCTTGATTTCGGAAGTTGACATACGACCTTAATCATCAATCCAGGTAGTGGCACTTGAGATTTCATGAGGAGGTGATATCTCACGGTTTCATGATGATCGAGGAGGATCATCGTGTATGCCTTATATATCCTCATGACTCTTTGTGATCATATCCTTATATGTGAATGATATTCTGTTGACCGGAAACCACCGAGAGTATTTGATGACCACTATGATGTGGACATTGTCGAGTTTTTATATGAATGACACGGGTCAGACCCAGTTCTTCCTCAAGGTTAAGATCCAGAGGGATTGCTCGAGATAGATGTTGGCTTCTTCACAGGAGTCCAACATCAAGGGAGTTCTCGATCACTTCGTGAAGAACAATTGCAACCCCATAGGTACTTTTATCGCTAAAAGTTTAAAACCTAAGTCTTAACATGTGCTCTAAGACTTAGGAAAGGACAAGGGAGATGAGTAGAATCCCTTGTACCAGTGTAGTGACTAGTCTAATGTACGTGGTGTTATGTACATGACTAGATATTTGTTTTGTAGTCAGTTTGACCAGCAGGTATCAATCAAATCCTAGAAGGGATCACTGGAGAACAGTAAAAAGGATTCAAAGATATCTTGAGAGAACAGCGGACCTCTCTTTGTGTTACGGAGGAGGTGATTTGCGTCTCATTGGGTATTCAGATTCTGAATTAGATGGTGATCTGGATAGATACAAATCGACAAGTTTTGTGAGAAGCCTGCATAACTTAATCTACGATAGAGGCTGAGCTTGTGGCATGCTCAGTGGTAATTTAGGAGAGTGTTTGGCTCTGAAGATTCCTAGATGACTTAGAGATTGTGGCAAATAGTGGGAGGTCAGTGATGATTTATTGTGAAAATCAGGCTACTATTGACCACACCTGAGACCCTAAGTATCACGATAGAACCAAACATATTGATACCTAATGCCACTTATGAGAGACATCACCGAGAAGGGTGAAGTGACAATTAAGTACACTTGTATACAACACGGTGGCTGATCGCTTCACTAAACCCATTGTAAGAGATTCCTGTATGAGATATAAAAATCATTGGGTTTATATATATTTTTGACATTTCTAACTTTGTACTGATGCTTATTATGTTTTATATATATGACATATGTGTACTGTTTAGTCACAAGTTTATTTATTACGCTATTTTAATTATCATATATTTTGTGATTTATTGTGATAAATGATATGTCTGGTAGGTGTGGTCGATTCTCTCACACGAGTGACCACCTCTAGTTCTGAGTGAGCAGAGATGAGATGGTTTCTAGTTATAAAACGTTATGAGAGTAGCTCTGCTAGAATATAAATCGCCCTGATACGTGTTCAGGATGAGGTCATATGAAATATAACCGATATGGACATACCCACATCCATGTTTTCTATAAGTAGCCAGATTTGAGATCTCAGATATTACTTCAGACTAGTGTTATTGTCTCTAAGACACTATCTCTGAGATTTATGGGTAAAATCTTATGTATAGACTGATTCTCATACTTACATAGTGTTAGAAAAATTTGACATATACCCTTTGAGAGATGTGGGATTAATACTGTGGCACGTGTTTTACACCGTGTGTGATAAGACGACCAGAGATAGTGGGAGCAATGTTTGAAATATTGACATGATTTAGATTCTCGTTCTCACTGTGTGAGACCCGAGATCCATTGGGTGGAATCTTTTATACCCTTATCACTTTAGGCTATTTCTAAAAGTCTTGGTTCAGTGGTTCTACTTTAGTCTATTTACCTATGACCCAGAAGATAAATTGAGATTTAAGAGGCAGGTCTAGGAAAGCAGCTGAATTAAGATTAATAGATTTAAGTTTGGAAAAAGAAAGAGCAATTGACATTATATTATTATATTGTATTCATCAGCTAGCTTATTATTTTTGTCCATGTTAGGATGTAAGCATAATAGTGGATATACAGTCGAGCAATTATTGAGGATTAATTCGATAAGGAAAATAGCTCGATGGATGTAATTAGTTTTAGATCTGGGATGTAGCGAATTCTTTTTGGTACTAACAATGGTTTCACGATTATCCTAATAGGTGTATCGAGAAGTCTTTGCTTGTAGGTGTACTCGCCGATCGCACGACGCCCAATCCTATATGAAAGTCTAGTAGAGTGATGAGATAAATCCCATGAGTTGTGATCTTGTAACGGACGTTAAATGCCTTCATGTACAAATGGGAGATATTAGTTGATATGCCCATATAGGGGCATTTCGGACTTTTTGGGGATAATTTAATTTAATTCAAATTGGTTTGAATTTTAGGAAATAACCACTAATTATCCCCACTATTTCTATAACTCCCATATCCCATAATATTCTCCCTAGTGAATATAAATCACACTTATGGAAAGGAGACTAACCCTCCATTTTGGGCATTTTTTGAGAAAGGAAGCCATTTGAAACAATTTTGTGAATTGCTTGAGAGAGAAAAATAAATTCTCTAGTGTGAGAATAAAAAATGGGGGGATCGAGAAATTTTCGCGTAAAAAAATTTCTCTCGTCGTTACGACCACTGAACTATGGATTAAGGCATCATGATATTGCGGTGGTGGTTCGATTAAGCTCGTGATCACCATCCTAGCCATGTGATCCAATTGAGGGATTTGCCATTCAGTACGCTAATTTTGGAAGTCCTATATATTGAGGTGCATACCTTATACCCGACCATCTATTTATCTTTCAAAAAATTATTGTTTGCTTCCACTGCGCATGAAAATCTAAATCCAACAGAATATATACAAAAAAAAAAAAACTACACAGGTACCAAGATATGCCTTAAGATACATGAAAGATCAACAGGCCAACATGGCCTTACAAACAAATAAACCATGTCCTAGTCGTAGCTGGTGAAAGGACTATACTAACGAAGGCCGCAATGATAGGTGGAGATAATCGGTGCTCTCCTACCCACCTCTTATTCCTCTTCATCCAAATATAGTAAACGCAAGCGCTAAGCTGACATTTGAAGACCCTTTTCCTTTGGTCGGGGTGCCTTGCTGGGGAAAGTAGAATCTCAAGAATATCAGGCCACTCTTGGGAATGGACAGCGAAAGAAAAGGTAATCAAGGGTCTCTCTCTAGTTAGAGCATAAATGATAAGTCAAAGAAGTTGCAACTCCAATCTTAAACAAGTGATCACTCATCTGCAATCTATTTAGAAAAACTAGCCACATTAAAAAAGAAAAAACATAAATAAATGGTTTATGGTTCCCAAATAGTATGCAAAGTTTTAGATTTTCTAATATCTCATCATTAGAACATGGAGCCGAAAATTGATACATATCAATTTGGAAAATCAAGAGCAACAAGAACCAAAATCGCATCAGTTTCTAGAAATTCAGATATGTTTCAATATCTAATATTTTTTTCTTGATGATTAAACGTTAAGGATACTTTATCATGATTAAAATTGTCTGTCATCCATGACTCCATTTGTATCATCTAATCCTAGGTCTGCATTTCTAAACTAAAACCCCCTTGAATTAGGTTTTTATCCTCATTATAGTATGAATTATTCCGATGCTATAGCTTATGGGCTCATGTATTTCAAAAAGAATTTTGAGGCTTTGATGTGTGTTAAAGGTATGGTTGATCTAGACAATTTCTTTAGATTTGAGCAAAACATTCCAACCCTTCCGAAATCTTTAAAAAAAAATTAGGAAACTTTATCAAAGTGTAGACATGAAGTTCTCTCCAACTAATGTAATAAAATGTAATTGTTGCATGTTAGTTGAATGATGTAGGGGGGGGGGGGGAACGGAGATAACAAGATGTATTCATCTTTTAAAAAAGATAGATGAGCCGAGTGAAATTACACGTATCCCCTCATTAATTTATTCATAAAAAGATTAAACTAATTTAAATTAAAACATTTTATATGAACTTCATAAAAAGATTAAACTAATTTACATTGAACCATATAATTGAAGCTACTGCTAGTGACGGAACTAGGAATTTTTCTCCAAAGGGAGCAAAATCACAAATTTTGATGGGATATTAAATAATTATCATCATAAATGAATATATTTGTATAACTAGATAATATAATTTAAAATTGTTATAAAAAAGGAGGAAAATTCTCTTAACATAAGATTCTTTAGATGGTCAAAAAAGGAGTTTGGCTTTAATTTGAGTGTTCAAGAGCAATATCAAATAAAAATACTAAATTAGTAACTCCATGTTTTTATGTACAAAAAAAGTACAAACAGCCTAATTATAGGGCAATATAAAAACTATATATGTATATATATAGGGCAATATATAAAAAAAAAACAGGTTGTACCTCTAAATATACAAACAGCCTGCATGCATAGGGCAATACATTAGAATTTCTTATTTGTAAAAGAATATATAGTTGTTTGTGTTCTGACGTCCACTATTAGAAAAAGGATATCAGTGACGGAAATATCCGTTGCTGATACCTCATATTCCATCACTAAAGAATTTTAGCGATGGAAATATTTTCGTCAGAAAATTTAGTAACGGATTAGCGATGAAAAAGTTCTATTGCTAAAAAATCCGTTGCTAATCCGTCAGTAATTTGAAAAATGCGAAAATATATCAACGACGGATTAGCGATGGAAAAAATTCTGTCGTTAAAAAATCCATCGCTAATCCGTCGGTAATTTTATGTTAATATCTTTCAAATTATTTCAAATTACTGATAGATTTTTTAATGAGGAAATTTTTTCCATCGCTAAAAGTCGCGTGCCATAATCGCACTAGCCCGCACGCCCATGCACATGCACAAACCGCTGCCCATATCCGCCCACGCCTGCCCGTACACGGGCATAGGCCATTGCCCATGCCCCGCCTGTGCACGCGCACAGACCGCCACCCATGCCCCGCTCACGCCGCGCCCCTACTTTAATTTGTTGAAAAAATGCTCTCACCTACATTCAAATCTGGGTTCTCAAACATATTTTGAATTATCTTAACCACAACGCCACAATAACTTATATGTTATTCCTTTTTTTTTACTTCTTTACTTTCTATTTCACTCTCACCATTTAAAACACAATATCTAATTTAATAAAATATAATATTATATTTAGTAAAAAAATTATATTAATAAAAATAGAAAATTATATTTAATAAAAACACAAAATTATATTTAACAAAAATACAAAATTATATTTAATTAAAATACAATACCCTATTTAATAAAAAAACAAAATCATATTTAATAGAAAAACAAAATTATATATAATAAAAACACAAAATTATATTTAATAAAAATAAAAAATTATATATAATAAAAACACAAAATTATATTTAATAAAAATAAAAAATTATATATAATAAAAACACAAAATTATATTTAATAAAACTACAAAATTATATTTAATAAAAACATAAAATTATATTTAATAAAATTACAAAATTATATTTAATAAAAATACAAATTATTTTTAATAAAAATTCAAAATTATATTTAATAAAAAAACAATACCCTAATTTAATAAAAATCCAAAATAAAAAAATTACATTTAATAAAAATACACAATTATATTTAATAAAAACACAAAATTATATTTAAAAAATACAAAAACATATTTAATAAAACCACAAAATTATATTTAATAAAAATATGAAATTATATTTAATAAAAAAACAATACCCTAATTTAATAA